>JARJEI010000045.1:997206-1238907 GCA_029955415.1 Lottia scabra | reverse complement strand
TCAACACAAACCAGAAGGTTTTATCTCATTGTAGTTCCATAGTTACAGGCACTCAAAGTTTAGGTTTTTTCCAGGGAAAATACCAAAGTTTTTGGCCTCTAGTTTTTCCCCAAATTTCAGAAAACAAGTTTTAATCGAATTTCTGACATCTCTCGAACCTCAAAACTTTGATTCCGCCAAAAAAAAGCAAAAACTAAATTTTTTTGGAAAAAAGTCGATTTTAAAATTTCTTCTGATCAAAACGATAGAAATTTCTCGATTTTTGGCTAAGTTTTGCAAGAAAAACGGCATTTTCTAAAACTGTGATTGCGGGCGAACCGTAAGTCGGAGAAAGTTGCCCTTTGCAGGGTGGATAGAGGACGGGTTTCTCTAATTTTCAACACAAACCAGAAGGTTTTATCTCATGTAGTTCCATAGTTACAGGCACTCAAAGTTTAGGTTTTTTTCCAGGGAAAATACCAAAGTTTTTGGCCTCTAGTTTTTTCCCCAAATTTCAGAAAACAAGTTTTAATCGAATTTCTGACATCTCTCGAACCTCAAAACTTTGATTCCGCCAAAAAAAAGCAAAAACTAAATTTTTTTGGAAAAAGTCGATTTTAAAATTTCTTCTGATCAAAACGATAGAAATTTCTCGATATTTGGCTAAGTTTTGCAAGAAAAACGGCATTTTCTAAAACTGTGATTGCGGGCAAACCGTAAGTCGGAGAAAGTTGCCCTTTGCAGGGTGGATAGAGGACGGGTTTCTCTAATTTTCAACACAAACCAGAAGGTTTTATCTCATGTAGTTCCATAGTTACAGGCACTCACAGTTTAGGTTTTTTCCAGGGAAAATACCAAAGTTTTTGGCCTCTAGTTTTTCCCCAAATTTCAGAAAACAAGTTTTAATCGAATTTCTGACATCTCTCGAACCTCAAAACTTTGATTCCGCCAAAAAAAAGCAAAAAACTAAATTTTTTTGGAAAAAGTCGATTTTAAAATTTCTTCTGATCAAAACGATAGAAATTTCTCGATTTTTGGCTAAGTTTTGCAAGAAAAACGGCATTTTCTAAAACTGTGATTGCGGGCGAACCGTAAGTCGGAGAAAGTTGCCCTTTGCAGGGTGGATAGAGGACGGGTTTCTCTAATTTTCAACACAAACCAGAAGGTTTTATCTCATGTAGTTCCATAGTTACAGGCACTCAAAGTTTAGGTTTTTTCCAGGGAAAATACCAAAGTTTTTGGCCTCTAGTTTTTCCCCAAATTTCAGAAAACAAGTTTTAATCGAATTTCTGACATCTCTCGAACCTCAAAACTTTGATTCCGCCAAAAAAAAGCAAAAACTAATTTTTTTTGGAAAAAGTCGATTTTAAAATTTCTTCTGATCAAAACGATAGAAATTTCTCGATTTTTGGCTAAGTTTTGCAAGAAAAACGGCATTTTCTAAAACTGTGATTGCGGGCGAACCGTAAGTCGGAGAAAGTTGCCCTTTGCAGGGTGGATAGAGGACGGGTTTCTCTAATTTTTCAACACAAACCAGAAGGTTTTATCTCATGTAGTTCCATAGTTACAGGCACTCAAAGTTTAGGTTTTTTCCAGGGAAAATACCAAAGTTTTTGGCCTCTAGTTTTTCTCCAAATTTCAGAAAACAAGTTTTAATCGAATTTCTGACATCTCTCGAACCTCAAAACTTTGATTCCGCCAAAAAAAAAGCAAAAACTAAAATTTTTTTGGAAAAGTCGATTTTAAAATTTCTTCTGATCAAAACGATAGAAATTTCTCGATTTTTGGCTAAGTTTTGCAAGAAAAACGGCATTTTTCTAAAACTGTGATTGCGGGCGAACCGTCAGTCGGAGAAAGTTGCCCTTTGCAGGGTGGATAGAGGACGGGTTTCTCTAATTTTCAACACAAACCAGAAGGTTTTATCTCATGTAGTTCCATAGTTACAGGCACTCACAGTTTAGTTTTTTTCCAGGGAAAATACCAAAGTTTTTGGCCTCTAGTTTTTCCCCAAATTTCAGAAAACAAAGTTTTAATCGAATTTCTGACATCTCTCGAACCTCAAAACTTTGATTCCGCCAAAAAAAAGCAAAAACTAAATTTTTTTGGAAAAAGTCGATTTTAAAAATTTCTTCTCATCAAAACGATAGAAATTTCTCGATTTTTGGCTAAGTTTTGCAAGAAAAACGGCATTTTCTAAAACTGTGATTGCGGGCGAACCGTAAGTCGGAGACAGTTGCCCTTTGCAGGGTGGATAGAGGACGGGTTTCTCTAATTTTCAACACAAACCAGAAGGTTTTATCTCATGTAGTTCCATAGTTACAGGCACTCACAGTTTAGGTTTTTTCCAGGGAAAATACCAAAGTTTTTGGCCTCTAGTTTTTCCCCAAATTTCAGAAAACAAGTTTTAATCGAATTTCTGACATCTCTCGAACCTCAAAACTTTGATTCCGCCAAAAAAAAGCAAAAACTAAATTTTTTTGGAAAAAGTCGATTTTAAAATTTCTTCTGATCAAAACGATAGAAATTTCTCGATTTTTGGCTAAGTTTTGCAAGAAAAACGGCATTTTCTAAAACTGTGATTGCGGGCGAACCGTAAGTCGGAGAAAGTTGCCCTTTGCAGGGTGGATAGAGGACGGGTTTCTCTAATTTTCAACACAAACCAGAAGGTTTTATCTCATGTAGTTCCATAGTTACAGGCACTCAAAGTTTAGGTTTTTTCCAGGGAAAATACCAAAGTTTTTGGCTCTAGTTTTTCCCCAAATTTCAGAAAACAAGTTTTAATCGAATTTCTGACATCTCTCGAACCTCAAAACTTTGATTCCGCCAAAAAAAAGCAAAAACTAAATTTTTTTGGAAAAAGTCGATTTTAAAAATTTCTTCTGATCAAAACGATAGAAATTTCTCGATTTTTGGCTAAGTTTTGCAAGAAAAACGGCATTTTCTAAAACTGTGATTGCGGGCAAACCGTAAGTCGGAGAAAGTTGCCCTTTGCAGGGTGGATAGAGGACGGGTTTCTCTAATTTTCAACACAAACCAGAAGGTTTTATCTCATGTAGTTCCATAGTTACAGGCACTCAAAGTTTAGGTTTTTTCCAGGGAAAATACCAAAGTTTTTGGCCTCTAGTTTTTCCCCAAATTTCAGAAAACAAGTTTTAATCGAATTTCTGACATCTCTCGAACTTCAAAACTTTGATTCCGCCAAAAAAAAGCAAAAACTAAATTTTTTTGGAAAAAGTCGATTTAAAATTTCTTCTGATCAAAACGATAGAAATTTCTCGATTTTTGGCTAAGTTTTGCAAGAAAAACGGCATTTTCTAAAACTGTGATTGCGGGCGAACCGTAAGTCGGAGAAAGTTGCCCTTTGCAGGGTGGATAGAAGACGGGTTTCTCTAATTTTCAACACAAACCAGAAGGTTTTATCTCATGTAGTTCCATAGTTACAGGCACTCAAAGTTTAGGTTTTTTCCAGGGAAAATACCAAAGTTTTTGGCCTCTAGTTTTTCCCCAAATTTCAGAAAACAAGTTTTAATCAAATTTCTGACATCTCTCGAACCTCAAAACTTTGATTCCGCCAAAAAAAAGCAAAAACTAATTTTTTTTGGAAAAAGTCGATTTTAAAATTTCTTCTGATCAAAACGATAGAAATTTCTCGATTTTTGGCTAAGTTTTGCAAGAAAAACGGCATTTTCTAAAACTGTGATTGCGGGCGAACCGTAAGTCGGAGAAAGTTGCCCTTTGCAGGGTGGATAGAGGACGGGTTTCTCTAATTTTCAACACAAACCAGATAGAAATTTCTCGATTTTTGGCTAAGTTTTGCAAGAAAAACGGCATTTTCTAAAACTGTGATTGCGGGCGAACCGTAAGTCGGAGAAAGTTGCCCTTTGCAGGGTGGATAGAGGACGGGTTTCTCTAATTTTCAACACAAACCAGAAGGTTTTATCTCATGTAGTTCCATAGTTACAGGCACTCAAAGTTTAGGTTTTTTCCAGGGAAAATACCAAAGTTTTTGGCCTCTAGTTTTTCCCCAAATTTCAGAAAACAAGTTTTAATCGAATTTCTGACATCTCTCGAACCTCAAAACTTTGATTCCGCCAAAAAAAAGCAAAAACTAAATTTTTTTGGAAAAAGTCGATTTTAAAATTTCTTCTGATCAAAACGATAGAAATTTCTCGATTTTTGGCTAAGTTTTGCAAGAAAAACGGCATTTTCTAAAACTGTGATTGCGGGCGAACCGTAAGTCGGAGAAAGTTGCCCTTTGCAGGGTGGATAGAGGACGGGTTTCTCTAATTTTCAACACAAACCAGAAGGTTTTATCTCATGTAGTTCCATAGTTACAGGCACTCAAAGTTTAGGTTTTTTCCAGGGAAAATACCAAAGTTTTTGGCCTCTAGTTTTTCCCCAAATTTCAGAAAACAAGTTTTAATCGAATTTCTGACATCTCTCGAACCTCAAAACTTTGATTCCGCCAAAAAAAAGCAAAAACTAAATTTTTTTGGAAAAAGTCGATTTTAAAATTTCTTCTGATCAAAACGATAGAAATTTCTCGATTTTTGGCTAAGTTTTGCAAGAAAAACGGCATTTTCTAAAACTGTGATTGCGGGCAAACCGTAAGTCGGAGAAAGTTGCCCTTTGCAGGGTGGATAGAGGACGGGTTTCTCTAATTTTCAACACAAACCAGAAGGTTTTATCTCATGTAGTTCCATAGTTACAGGCACTCAAAGTTTAGGTTTTTTCCAGGGAAAATACCAAAGTTTTTGGCCTCTAGTTTTTCCCCAAATTTCAGAAAACAAGTTTTAATCGAATTTCTGACATCTCTCGAACTTCAAAACTTTGATTCCGCCAAAAAAAAAGCAAAAACTAAATTTTTTTGGAAAAAGTCGATTTTAAAATTTCTTCTGATCAAAACGATAGAAATTTCTCGATTTTTGGCTAAGTTTTGCAAGAAAAACGGCATTTTCTAAAACTGTGATTGCGGGCGAACCGTAAGTCGGAGAAAGTTGCCCTTTGCAGGGTGGATAGAAGACGGGTTTCTCTAATTTTCAACACAAACCAGAAGGTTTTATCTCATGTAGTTCCATAGTTACAGGCACTCAAAGTTTAGGTTTTTTCCAGGGAAAATACCAAAGTTTTTGGCCTCTAGTTTTTCCCCAAATTTCAGAAAACAAGTTTTAATCAAATTTCTGACATCTCTCGAACCTCAAAACTTTGATTCCGCCAAAAAAAAGCAAAAACTAATTTTTTTTGGAAAAAGTCGATTTTAAAATTTCTTCTGATCAAAACGATAGAAATTTCTCGATTTTTGGCTAAGTTTTGCAAGAAAAACGGCATTTTCTAAAACTGTGATTGCGGGCGAACCGTAAGTCGGAGAAAGTTGCCCTTTGCAGGGTGGATAGAGGACGGGTTTCTCTAATTTTCAACACAAACCAGAAGGTTTTATCTCATGTAGTTCCATAGTTACAGGCACTCAAAGTTTAGGTTTTTTCCAGGGAAAATACCAAAGTTTTTGGCCTCTAGTTTTTCCCCAAATTTCAGAAAACAAGTTTTAATCGAATTTCTGACATCTCTCGAACCTCAAAACTTTGATTCCGCCAAAAAAAAGCAAAAACTAAATTTTTTTGGAAAAAGTCGATTTTAAAATTTCTTCTGATCAAAACGATAGAAATTTCTCGATTTTTGGCTAAGTTTTGCAAGAAAAACGGCATTTTCTAAAACTGTGATTGCGGGCGAACCGTAAGTCGGAGAAAGTTGCCCTTTGCAGGGTGGATAGAGGACGGGTTTCTCTAATTTTCAACACAAACCAGAAGGTTTTATCTCATGTAGTTCCATAGTTACAGGCACTCAAAGTTTAGGTTTTTTCTAGGGAAAATACCAAAGTTTTTGGCCTTAAGTTTTTCCCCAAATTTCAGAAAACAAGTTTTAATCAAATTTCTGACATCTCTCGAACCTCAAAACTTTGATTCCGCCAAAAAAAAAAAGCAAAAACTAAATTTTTTTTGGAAAAAGTCGATTTTAAAATTTCTTCTGATCAAAACGATAGAAATTTCTCGATTTTTGGCTAAGTTTTGCAAGAAAAACGGCATTTTCTAAAACTGTGATTGCGGGCGAACCGTAAGTCGGAGAAAGTTGCCCTTTGCAGGGTGGATAGAGGACGGGTTTCTCTAATTTTCAACACAAACCGGAAGGTTTTATCTCATGTAGTTCCATAGTTACAGGCACTCAAAGTTTAGGTTTTTTCCAGGGAAAATACCAAAGTTTTTGGCCTCTAGTTTTTCCCCAAATTTCAGAAAACAAGTTTTAATCGAATTTCTGACATCTCTCGAACCTCAAAACTTTGATTCCGCCAAAAAAAAAGCAAAAACTAAATTTTTTTTGGAAAAAGTCGATTTTAAAATTTCTTCTGATCAAAACGATAGAAATTTCTCGATTTTTGGCTAAGTTTTGCAAGAAAAACGGCATTTTCTAAAACTGTGATTGCGGGCAAACCGTAAGTCGGAGAAAGTTGCCCTTTGCAGGGTGGATAGAGGACGGGTTTCTCTAATTTTCAACACAAACCAGAAGGTTTTATCTCATGTAGTTCCATAGTTACAGGCACTCAAAGTTTAGGTTTTTTCCAGGGAAAATACCAAAGTTTTTGGCCTCTAGTTTTTCCCCAAATTTCAGAAAACAAGTTTTAATCGAATTTCTGACATCTCTCGAACCTCAAAACTTTGATTCCGCCAAAAAAAAGCAAAAACTAAATTTTTTTGGAAAAAGTCGATTTTAAAATTTCTTCTGATCAAAACGATAGAAATTTCTCGATTTTTGGCTAAGTTTTGCAAGAAAAACGGCATTTTCTAAAACTGTGATTGCGGGCGAACCGTAAGTCGGAGAAAGTTGCCCTTTGCAGGGTGGATAGAGGACGGGTTTCTCTAATTTTCAACTTAAACCAGAAGGTTTTATCTCATGTAGTTCCATAGTTACAGGCACTCACAGTTTAGGTTTTTTCCAGGGAAAATACCAAAGTTTTTGGCCTCTAGTTTTTCCCCAAATTTCAGAAAACAAGTTTTAATCGAATTTCTGACATCTCTCGAACCTCAAAACTTTGATTCCGCCAAAAAAAAGCAAAAACTAAATTTTTTTTGGAAAAAGTCGATTTTAAAATTTCTTCTGATCAAAACGATAGAAATTTCTCGATTTTTGGCTAAGTTTTGCAAGAAAAACGGCATTTTCTAAAACTGTGATTGCGGGCGAACCGTAAGTCGGAGAAAGTTGCCCTTTGCAGGGTGGATAGACGACGGGTTTCTCTAATTTTCAACACAAACCAGAAGGTTTTATCTCATATAGTTCCATAGTTACAAGCACTCAAAGTTTAGGTTTTTTCCAGGCAAAATACCAAAGTTTTTGGCCTCTAGTTTTTCCCCAAATTTCAGAAAACAAGTTTTGATCGAATTTCTGACATCTCTCGAACCTCAAAACTTTGATTCCGCCAAAAAAAAGCAAAAACTAAATTTTATTTGAAAAAGTCGATTTTAAAATTTCTTCTGATCAAAACGATAGAAATTTATCGATTTTTGGCTAAGTTTTGCAAGAAAAAACGGCATTTTCTAAAACTGTGATTACGGTTCGTAAGTCGGAGAAAGTTGCCCTTTGCAGGGTGGATAGACGACGGGTTTCTCTAATTTTCAACACAAACCAGAAGGTTTTATCTCATGTAGTTCCATAGTTACAGGCACTCAAAGTTTAGGTTTTTTCCAGGCAAAATACCAAAGTTTTTGGCCTCTAGTTTTTCCCCAAATTTCAGAAAACAAGTTCTAATCTCTCTGAACATTAACGATCTGCAGGAAAATATTGAAAATATGAAAAGCAAAATGGATACCATGATAACTAAAGACGACTTGAAGGAACTTTTCGACAAAATGTTTACTAGCATGTCTGACCGTATTCAAAAGGATGTACACAACGAAATGGAATCAGTAAGTAATGCATTGTATGAGATGTCAGAAAAATATGAGCATGTGGTAAATTCAGTTGAAGAATTAAGGAAAGAAAATTGTGAATTAAAGAATACTGTGAAAGAACTTGAATCCAATGTAGTATCGAGTGATTTACGAAGTAAGGAAGCTATGTGTATAAGTAATTATAATGAACAATACTCGCGGAAGAATAATGTCAAACTATTAGGAGTGCCTGAAGAGAGTGGTGAAATTCTGTTAGAAAAAATATCGGATATGATGGGCAAAATCGGTAATATAATATGTTTAAAAACTGACATTGTTGCAACCCATAGATTACCAACCAGATTCAGAGACAAACCAAGACCTATTATAGTTAAGTTCAAGAACAGTGAAATAAAAAGATCTGTGATGATCAACAAGAAAAAGTTTTTTGACAATAGGTTGATGATATTTGATGACATTACACTTAAAAATCAGGGGCTGATAAATAGACTTAAAGGTAAAGAAACTGTAGAAAATTCGTGGTATTATAATGGCCATGTTTATGCTAAGGTGAGGGGTAAAAAGGGTGTCAGAATTGATCTTTTTGATGTTGATGTAGAACATAAATTAAGAAGTGCACCTATTATGCATAGTCCCTAAATAAACACGAGCATACTGAATGAATTAGATAGATATATTACCAAATATTATATACGTATACCTATATAGATTAGTTATAAGAAGGCGACGATAAAAAATAAATAATAATAAAATGAAAATATTAGCACTTGCATATATATTATATGAACACCAGTCATTACCGAATTGCAAAATAAATATGTTTGTTCATACAGTTCATTACTAATTTGTATACTGATTGATAAAAATAACGCATGTTTATTATCTAAATATGTATATTATGAAATATATAGATATATGACATGTATATTAAAATTAGGTTACCTTTATGCTAAGAGCATAAATCAAAAACAAAAATACAACTACTGTAAAAATATTAAGAATAATATAATAATAACAGCGATAGAACGGCTGATAAAATTGTATGTTTATTACTTTATATATGATTCACAAATATATTATGTGTTTCTCTTGCAAAATTACTGTAAATATGAAACGAATTATTGTATTACCCTTTTTAAGTGTGTCAAAATGTTAAAAATAATTATTGTTATGAAAGAAACTAAAAGCAACACTAAGTCAAAATGGCGCTCAAAATTTTATCATGTAATGTAAGAGGTTTGCGCAACAGTAAAAAACGTGAAAACGTATTTTATTGGCTTTAAAGAATTAAAATATGACATTTTTTCCTCCAAGAAAGGCACACGATTGAAACTGATTATGATATATGGTTTAAAACATGGAATAATTGTGAATTATCACATTCCAGAAAAAATTCTGCAGGCACAGCAATCCTTATTAACGTTAGTAATAACGTGAAAATGATTGAATCCATCAATGATAAAGAGGGATATTTTAATATTTTGATAATAGAAATAAATGAAAAAAAATATCTTTTAGTTAATATATATAGTCCAACATTGGATAAAGATCAAAAGATTTACTATGAATCTATAAATAAAACTCTGACAGTAATCTGTGATCGATATGTAGATATTTGTATAATCTTTGGAGGAGACTTTAATAATGTTCTTAATAAAACCATGGACAGAAAGGGAGGTAACTATAAACTAAAAACACAAGGAAATGCCGATATTACTGACCTAATGAAGGTCTTTAATTTATCTGATATATATAGAGACAAATATCCCGAAAAACAAGAATTCACATGGAGACAAAAACACCCTCTAATACAAAGTAGAATTGATTTTTGGCTGTTATCAGAAACCTGCATAGATTTTGTAAATAAAGTTAAAATAATTGCATGCCCTTTCAGCGACCACTCGGCTATTTATTTAGAAATTTTAACTGATAAAATTAAGAGATTATGGATTTTCAACGCGTCCTTAACCCATGACCTGACATATGTAAATTTGATAAAAACATCTATATGTAAATGGGGAGACGAATTTCACAATGAAAATGATAGAAATGGAATCTGGGACTTTTTAAAATTCAAAATAAAAAACGCCACTATAGCATACTGCAAGAAAAAGCAAAAGGTTAAAAGTAAACTCAGGGATAATTTAAGTGAGAAACTGAATAGATTAGAAAAAGAACTTGATTTTAACAATGATAATAAAAACGAAACATACGATGGAATATACTTTCATAAAGAACAAAATTAATGATATAACCACAGAAGTCGCACAGGGGGAAATTATCCGATCAAAAGTTAGATGGTACGAAGAGGGTGAAAAAAATACAAAATACTTCTTGAATCTTGAGAAAAATAACAATAAGATCACGACACCAGGGTTCGCAGGAGTACCGGCGGTACCAGGTGACCGGTTCCGGTACCGGTACAAGGCTGGTACCGGCGGTATCGGTACCGGTACCGGTACTACAATGGTACAATGAATTTGAGACCAAATCATGTATGACAAACTGCTCACTGCTGTATAACCCTATATATTCCCTTTATTGCTTCTTTTATTAGATGAATCTCTTCCCGGCGAACCAACCATTTACATTAAACTCACAACTAGCAAATTTCTTTCATTATCGAAATGAATATGACTTTATTAGGAACTGAAAAAATTGAGATATACATCTAACACTTATACACAACACCAACAGTTGGATGGCAACTGAAAGTCAATAATACGGATATTCTTTATTCGATCTCAACTATTTCATTTGATGGTTTTCCCATCAAAATAAATATACCTTATATGGTCATAAGAGACAATTTTAATAGAAAATAGTTTCTTGCTGCCTGACGATAAGCATAATATATGGTCTCATGACTTAGGGGACATGTCCCAGTCCGGGGACATTTTGACATTCTCCAAGGGACACGAACTGATCTATAGGTCTGACAAAATATGTCATATCTTGTATTATCTCGCAATACCAGTGCCCACTGCCTGCAATGACCACAATTTAAGTTTGTATTGAAACGAAAAAATTCTCTGACTATATCAAGCTTCGAAATTGCGTGTTTACTATGCCTTCTATGGACAATTCAGGGGATACGGTCATTTCCATACGCATTTTGGGGATATTTGAGAAAACCAGTTGAAAACCTAGTCTATATATGGTCAGGTTAGCGTGAGAATATGTCAAGCGACTCAAATAATGCACGTGCAATGTGAGGAATTCGTTCACATAAACCTCCGTGTTTTCACAAATTCTGGTACCGGTACCGCCGGTACTGGAACACGGTACCGGTACCGGTTCTGAGGCGTCAGTACCGGCGGTACCGGTACCGGTACTGGTACCGGTTGCGAACCCTGCACGACACTTAACAGGTTAAAACTAAATAATGGAAATGACACAACTGATTATAAAGTAATACAAAACGAAATATATACATTTTATAAACAGTTATATTCAAAAACTACTCAGGATATTAACATTGATAAATTTGAAAATAAGTTCACCGATTACAGTTTAAACAAACTCGAGGATCTTGAAAATGATCTTTTAGAATGTAAAATTGACTACTATGAATGTGAGAAGGCAATTAAGAGTTTCAAGAAAAATAAATCACCTGGAAATGATGGACTGACAATCGAGTTCTACGAAAAATTCTGGCCAGATATTTATCCGTTTTTTTTAAATTCGATAAATTACAGTTTTGAAACACACAAGCTATCTACAAGTCAAAGACAATCATTGATCAAAATAATTCCAAAAATTAATAAAGACAGGCACGATTTATCAAATTGGAGGCCAATAACTTTAATAAACGCTGATGTAAAAATAATAAGTAAAATTTTAGCGAGCCGTCTTAAACCGTACTTAACAAAACTCATAGGTCCAAATCAAACTGCTTTTGTCCCTGATAGACATATTCACGAAAACATTAGAGTAATAGACGATTGCATACAATTAGCTAAAAAAAAGGCGTATTACAGGGTTCTTGATGGCTTTAGATCTTTCTAAGGCATACGACAGTTTAAGTCATAAATTTATGCTACATACTTTAAAAATATTTGGTTTTAAAAAAAACTTTATCAGATGGATTCAAACTTTATATTCAGACATTACATGTAGTGTTTTTCATAACGGACTCACCACACCAAGTTTTAAAATAGAGAGAGGTATAAGACAGGGAGATCCTATATCAGGGAACTTATTTACATTAGTAATTGAAATTCTTATTAATGCCATAAGATATGACACAGAAATCGATGGAATTAGATTTGGCACCGAAACGATTAAGATAATTGCCTTTGCTGATGATATTACAATCCTAACTAGGAATTTCAAAACTGCTCGACATCTTTTTGAAATTTTAAAGCTATTTAATCTTATATCAGGTTTAGAAATAAATATATCAAAATCAGAAGTACGGAACCTTAATAGTGACGAAAACGAATTAGAGATGAAACTAAAAACTCTCGGTTTAAGAATCTGTAACAAATCTATAAAAATATGTGGTGTAAACTTTGCAAATGACGAAACGATAATCAATGAATTAAATTTTGAAAATAGGATAAACGAAATATCTAATATCATTAATAAGTGGAATCACAGAAATTTGAGTCTTGGAGGAAAAATACAGATTATAAAAACATTTGCCATACCCAAGTTATTATACCCATCTTTAGTTTTTAAAATTCCAAGCTATATTATTAAATCTCTTAATAAGATTATTTATAAATTTCTTTGGAACGGAACTGACAAAATAAAAAGAATCAATTTATGTCAAAAATTCGACTTAAGGGGCTTGGGTATGACAGACTTTAAAGAAATGAATAAATGCAGAGCGATATTCTGGATTACAAAAATAATCACAGCAACAGAGTCACCGTGGATCACTATTTATAATTTTATATTAAAACAATTTCAAGGTAATTTACTCCCCTTCTGTAATTATGATTCAAAATTAAATACATCAAACAGTTTCTATAATGAATTATTTAGTAACTGGCACGACATATACACAAAATATATTGACAGTTACGTTGAGATTAAAAATCAGATTATCTGGAATAACACGCATTTATTAATTAATCATTCTCATGTTTTTAATCGCGATTTATAATATTTTCACCAAACTTTACGAAACGCTAGTACAGCCAATTATGTCATATGGTGCTGGAATATGGGGTATGGTAGAGCATAAAAAATTGAATAGTGTACAAAATGGAGCATGTAAGATATTTCTGGGCCTGAAACGAAACAGTCCAAACCTGGCAGCTAGGGGCGACATGGGTTGGACTTCATGCCTAACCAAACAAAAGAGTTGAAGTATTAAAACTATTTTGTCGTTTGAAATGTTTATCAAACGATAGACTTCCTGTAATTGTTAGTAATTGGTCCTCTAGACGTAGCAAATCTTGGGAAAAGAATGTAGAGGCGATGATAAGAAACCTTGATGTGAGCCATATATGTAGTGTTGATAATATAATATTAGTAAGGGTCATATAAACCCCTTAAAAACGTCATTTGTTCCAAATTGATGAGTCAAAATGGTTCCAGGATTTATGGAATGATGACAAAAACCCGAATGGTAATAAATTAGAGAAAAAATATAGTTTATTTAAAAAGGACCTAAAACCCGAACCATATGTTTTATCACATTTTCTCCCACGCCACATAAGGAAAGCCACGGCTTTATTACGAAGTGAAAGTTCTGACCTAATGATTGAAAAATTGAGATATAGTCATCCTCCTACCCCACTTAATTGTCGAACCTGTCCCTTTTGTTTAGAGATTGAGACAGAAACCCATTTTTTAGTAGAATGTGATATGTATTCAGACATCCATTTTGAATTATTTCAGGAAATGTATAAAACAGATAATAATTTCAGTAACCTGTCCTCCAAGGAAAAAATTATCATGATTTTATCTAGTGATTTAGTCAACCCCAAAACTATAAGTAGTTATATATACGATATGTTTTCTAGGAGAAATTATTATATGTCATATAATTATACAACATAATACTAAATTATGTCTCTTAAGATCTTATTTTTATACCGATTTTATTTTGTATTGTTTTTAGATATATTAGATCGTGTCTCATAGACCTATATGGTCGGACGATGATAAATTTAAATGTATTTTTATAATGAATTGTATTTTATGTATATTTCATCGTGTGACACATTAATAAACATGTCTTCTTCTTCTGTATTCTAAGGGATTAATGTTTGTAAACGAAGTAGGGGCATACCAAACTGATCCAAAGAACTTCATTTTATTAAAAGCTTTAAAATCGATGACCAATTCAATAACTCCATCTACAGATTTGCAGATAGAAAACATTGATATTGGAAAACATTTATTAAATCAAGTTAACACAATTTTAAAAGCTGCATATTCAAAGGATATAGATACAATAAAACCTAGAGATATTTATAATACACAAATTGAAGCAAAATACAAAAAACCGAAAGTATTTAGGAAATGGGAAAATTGTCTAGAACGCGAAATTAATGATGAAGAAACTAAAAATATATTCAAACTTATAAAAAAATCCTGTAATAATATTAAATACCAATGTTTTCAATATAAATATGTTTATGATATTATATTCACAAACACAAAATTATTAAAAATATCTAGAAAAGAGAGTTCTTTATGCACCTTCTGTGCTTCACATGTTGAAAGTATTGATCACCTGTTTATATCTTGTTTTTATACTCAAAAGATTTGGAGCTCAGCTTTATCTCACCTGAGCACGTACAATATTGAATTTTATCCTAAAAATTTTGAAATCCATCTTGGTGTTTTTAAAGAAATTAACGAAAGCAAAAATATTCTAATTAATTTGACAATAATTTTAACAAAATATTTTATATATAAATGTAAATTAAAGGAGGTAATACCAAATTGTATTGAATACATCAGATTCTTGAAAAACATTATTGAAATCGAATTACCATCAAAGGTTTAAACTCTCTCAGCATCCAAAAAACTCTCTTTTCCAATACATGAATAACCAATATATTCCAAACGTTATTACTGAATTTGTTTTAAATTATTGTTGTACTTTTTTAACTTCCCATTTGTTTTCTCCACTTCTATAGGTTTTCTTTCTAAGCAATGTTAGTAGTGTATATTTAAAAGAAAAATCATATAGATTGATAACGTAAATAACGTGGTTTATGTAAAAGTGTAAACACAACATAATGAAGATGTATAAGGAATATAAGTATTATAAATAGTATCATTCTGTAATGTACTGTATATATGTAAATTGTATTTATATATTTGCAAATAAATAATTCAAAAAAAAAAAAAAAAGAAAAAAAAAAGTTTTAATCGAATTTCTGACATCTCTCGAACCTCAAAACTTTGATTCCGCCAAAAAAAAGCAAAAAATAAATTTTATTTGAAAAAGTCGATTTTAAAATTTCTTCTGATCAAAACGATAGAAATTTATCGATTTTTGGCTAAGTTTTGCAAGAAAAACGGCATTTTCTAAAACTGTAAGTCGGAGAAAGTTGCCCTTTGCAGGGTGGATAGACGACGGGTTTCTCTAATTTTCAACACAAGCCAGAAGGTCTTATCTCATGTAGTTCCATAGTTACAGGCACTCAAAGTTTAGGTTTTTTCCAGGCAAAATACCAAAGTTTTTGGCCTCTAGTTTTTCCCCAAATTTCAGAAAACAAGTTTTAATTGAATTTCTGACATCTCTCGAACCTCAAAACTTTGATTCCGCCAAAAAAAGCAAAAAATAAATTTTATTTGAAATAGTCGATTTTAAAATTTCTTCTGATCAAAACGATAGAAATTTATCGATTTTTGGCTAAGTTTTGCAAGAAAAACGGCATTTTCTAAAACTGTGATTGCGGGCGAACCGTAGGTCGGAGAAAGTTGCCCTTTGCAGGGTGGATAGACGACGGGTTTCTCTAATTTTCAACACAAGCCAAAAGGTCTTATCTCATGTAGTTCCATAGTTACAGGCACTCAAAGTTTAGGTTTTTTCCAGGCAAAATACCAAAGTTTTTGGCCTCTAGTTTTTCCCCAAATTTCAGAAAACAAGTTTTAATCGAATTTCTGACATCTCTCGAACCTCAAAACTTCGATTCCACCAAAAAAAGAAAAAAAAAATTTATTTGAAAAAATCGATTTTAAAATTTCTTCTGATCAAAACGATAGAAATTTATCGATTTTTGGCTAAGTTTTGCAAGAAAAACGGCATTTTCTAAAACTGTGATTGCGGGCGAACCGTAGGTCGGAGAAAGTTGCCCTTTGCAGGGTGGATAGACGACGGGTTTCTCTAATTTTCAACACAAGCCAAAAGGTCTTATCTCATGTAGTTCCATAGTTACAGGCACTCAAAGTTTAGGTTTTTTCCAGGCAAAATACCAAAGTTTTTGGCCTCTAGTTTTTCCCCAAATTTCAGAAAACAAGTTTTAATCGAATTTCTGACATCTCTCGAACCTCAAAACTTCGATTCCACCAAAAAAAGAAAAAAAAAATTTATTTGAAAAAGTCGATTTTAAAATTTCTCTGACCAAAAGGATAGAAATTTGTCGATTTTTGGCCAAGTTTTGCGAAAAACGGCATTTTTTAAAACTCCGATTGTGGGCGAACCGTAAATCGGAGAGAGTTGCCCTTTACAGGCTGGATAGAGGACGGGATTCTTGAATTTTCAAGACCAACCAGAAGGTTTTATCTTGAAGCTTATCTCAGCCATATCTGTCCAAATAGCTGTCAAAGGCTGGGAATAGAGTTTCCTGATATTCCCTGAGTTTCCACAACTAGCGCGCACATCCTTTCAATGGCGACCGACAGATTTATTTTTTGGAAAAAAAAATTGACGGACTCAAATACATGGCCTGCATGGTGTTGGGGGATAATAATTTTATGACTGAAGTACAAAAATTCGTTCGTTCGTAGATGACAAGTTAAAATTCGCTTACAGCAGCAGCTGATATCGCAAACTAGTAGTTGTTGGTAGTCGTTGATAGTAGTTGGATTGGTTCATTCGGATGGTATATACTTTGATATTTGTTTGGTAATTTGAGAATTCGTAAGATCTGGTCGGGTGGAATGACATAGCAGTGAAACTCGGCCCTGAGTAGTGTAGCGTGAGTTACTCGGTCTACAAAAATATTATCTTTCCGAATATATAGACTAGAGGTTTGGTGGATTCGAGTTAGGCCTATAGCCTATAAAATACGTTTAAAGGTACGGAAAATCCCCAATTTGTGTGGCTTAATTTTTATTACTCCCCCAGCCATATCATTTGTCCAAATAGCTGTCAAAGGCTGTGAATAGAGTCAGAAAGTTTTGGACTACCTCGTGGTTATAACTAGGCCTATAATAACCGGTTCTAATTTTATCGAATTTTTACGCGATTTCTTACTCTCTTTTGGAGGTTCCTCTATGCTTTTCTTTTTCATTTATAGACCTACACAGAGCAGGAAAATTGGCAGATGTGTGCCCTTGCTTCTTAAGTAACATTAATTGAATACAAGAACATTTAATTTTTCGCTGAGAATCATAATTCTTTTGGAAATGCCGCGTACAGCGTTATGCATAGATATGACGTTATGCGTATTTTGCCGTACAAACAAGATGGCGTCAGAGCCCATAGAGACTTCAGTGACGTTATGAATTTCGCCCTCTAGTCTTTATTATATCTCTATGTCGGCATTCATGGAGCATCAAGGCGAAGGAATTTTTCTTCCACCTGTTACAATATTTTCTAAATTAATCCTTAATGTTGATTACAATAATTCTGGAAATGCTCCTCCTGTTGATCCGAGGTATTTTTATTTCTTGCGAGGAGAACCCCACTAATTCTAGGAGATTTTAACTACAAAGACATTGACTGGGCCACTGAAACAACTACCAAGGAAAACAACAGTACCACATACACATTCCTGAAATGTATCCACGACAATTACCTAGTTCAACACATGATAGAGCCAACCAGATATAGGAACACAGACCAACCATCAACACTAACACAAGATGATAACACCATATCAGACCTTACAATATTACCTCCAATTGGAAAAAGTGACCATGTAGCAATGACCTTACTGTCAACATCACCTCCATCATCAAGGACGTCCCCATACCAAGCTACAGATATTATAAAGGAGACTACGAGAAAATGAGAGCGAATTTATCCGAGTACAACTGGGAAAGTGTGCTACATGGTCTTCATGTCACTGACATGTGGCTCATCCTCAATGATGAAATACAAACCAATATCCCTCTATCCAAACCTTCATCTAACAAAAAACTTGATACCCGCATTTTATTTTATAATAGCTACATTCTATCTGTAATGGATTATTGTAACGTTGTGTGGGGAAATGCGTTCCCTAGTAAACTTGATGGCATTCTAAAACTTCAAAAACGTGCGGCAAGAAGTATCCTAGACGCGAACTATGATGCAAGATCGGCAGACTTGTTTAACACTCTAAATTGGCTTACTATCTATCAACGAATTAAATACAACACTGGGATACTGACATACAAAATTATGGAAGACATTTGTCCTGATTATTTTAAACATTTCTTTATTCTAAAATCCCATATTTCAACAACTAATCTCTGTCTTCGTTCGGAATCTGATCAAAAACTATATTTACCTAAATGCGAACTTCGAGCTATGACCAGGGGCCTTATTCTCGAAAACTTAACTGGAGATGATTTTAGTGTTCTAGTTAACTGATTGGTTAGTTACTAAAATCGATTGTGAATTAAGTATTATTATCCAATCAGATTGCTGTATTTCTTAGAATCTGGATTTTATTTAAGTTAAGTTTGTGAGAATAAGGTTCTAGGACTTTTAAATATACAGCAAGTTTACCGTGGAACTCATTATCTGCCACTTTAAGGTCATCCCCATCACTTCATATGTTTAGAAATAGGCTAAAGACAGAATTAAAGCAAGATCCAACCTGATGTTTTGATATATTTTTGTTTTTGATTTTCTGTTGTTGAATATGTTGACACTATTATCTTTTCATAAATGTATATATGTTTTATTACAGATACCTATTTTTTCTGATATAATTTCTTGTATTTTGCCCAGTTTTTGCTGTTACTCTGTAAATAATGTATTATAATGTATATATGTTCCATTGACTCCAAGGAAGATTTGGTTAACAAATTGGTGATCAATAAAGTTATTATTATTATTATTATTATAGAAAAAGCTCTGGTATACTAAAGATGTTGTTACAGCTCTACAAAAGAAAAGAAAAACATGGTACGCATACAGCAAAAACAAGACACACATCAATTACGAGTATTATCGGAAAGCAAGAAACCATGCATCAACAATACAATTAAAGGCACATAAAGAATTTGAGAGGAACATCGCCATAGGAATAAAAGACAATCCCAAAGACTTCTGGAAGTATATACACTCGAAACCCAAGTCAAAAACAACTATTAACAACATTGAAAGAGACGATGTTGAAACCCTTACAGAAGACATAGAGAAAGCCATAGAATTTAATTCATTTTTTAACAGTGTGTTCACTAGAGAAGATCTGAACCACCTACCGGATATTGACCACTCAACTACAAACCAACTTGCACAGATTAATATTAATGAAGATACCATCCGCAAAAAATTACAGAAACTCGACATCTCTAAATCCCCTGGTCCAGACGGCCTCCACCCTAAAGTCCTGAAAGAAACAAGCACCATAATTTCAAAGCCCCTGGAATTTATATTTACCAAATCACTCCACGAAGGTACTCTTCCAGAAGATTGGAAAATAGCCAACATTACGCCAATATATAAGAAAGGAAGTAAGAAAAAAGTGAACAACTACAGACCAATTAGCCTTACCAGCATTATAGTCAAGACATTGGAATCCATCATTCGAGATGCCTTGATGAACCACCTTGAGGAAAATAATCTACTGAACCAATATGGCTTCAGATCAGGAAGATCCACAACAACCCAGCTATTTGATGTACTAGACCACCTCACAAGCGCAGTAGATAGCCACCAACCAGTAGACATGATCTATTTAGACTTCCAAAAAGCTTTCGACAAAGTCCCCCACAAAAGACTGATTTCAAAACTAAAGGCTCTTGGATTATCAGACTCCGTTCTAAAATGGATTGAAGACTTTCTATCCCACCGAAAGCAAAGAGTTGTTCTCAATGGAGTACAATCACTATGGATGGATGTTTTTAGTGGAGTACCCCAAGGCAGTGTACTGGGCCCGTCCCTATTCCTTGTCTACATTAATGACATACCAGATGCAATCAACTCAATGATAAAACTTTTTGCTGATGATACCAAAATTTACAGACCAACACCTCATTCCTCCGACCACCAACTTCTTCAAAACGACCTATCTGAACTTTGTAACTGGAACAACAAATGGCAAATGAAATTCAACACAGAAAAATGTAAATCTCTACACTTTGGCTATAATAACAGCAGACATAAATACTACCTACCAGAAGACAACACAAACAAACCCTTAGCCCAAGCTCTGGAAGAAAAAGACCTAGGGATAGTGTTCCAGGACAACCTTAAATTTAACATACAAATATCCAACAACGTGAAGAAAGGAAACCGACTACTAGGCATGATAAGAAGAACTTTCACCAATCTTGAAACCGGAATGTTCATACCATTGTACAAGTCCCTCATTAGACCTCTGCTTGAATATGCTGTAACAGTCTGGAGTCCATGTCTAAAAAAAGACATCGAAAGGATAGAAAACGTACAACGCCGAGCAAGCAAATTACCAAAAGAGCTGAGAAACCAGAGCTATCCTGACAGACTAAGACTACTAGGATTACCAACTCTTGAATATAGAAGGAAAAGAGCTGACGTCATACAAGTATACCGCATCATATCCAATAGACCAAATTGCCAATAAAGACATGCTACACATTGCCACAAGATCCATCACAAGAGGACACAGTAAGAAGCTCACCAAACCCCACTTAAGATTGGAAATAAGAAGGAACTTCTTCTCCATCAGAGTAATCAACTCATGGAACTCCTTGCCAGACTACGTTGTAAACTCGGAAACCCTCAACCAATTCAAGTCCAACCTGAACACAGCATGGAAATCTGATCCAAATTTACTCCCAGTGGCAGTACCTACCAACCAAGCTAATTAAATCACAGTCAAAAATTTTCCAACCAAAACACTCCTACAATACGCAAACGCACTTATTATTACACAAAAGAAATACCCGAGGTGGTCTAGAAGCCTTCGAGCTTACAACAGACCGAAGATCAGTAAGAAAAAAAAAACTACGACTACGAGAATCACAGTCCCAGAGATGAGATGACTTTTCTCTTATGACATTCTAATCTAATCTAATAATCCAACAAATTGAAACTGCGCATGCGTCTAATGTTTTACATGTCGTAAGATTAGTCTATTGGTAATTAGTCATGGCTTGTCGTAAAATTAGCCAAAGTATTTAAAAAAAAACAACGTTCAATCAATCAAAACATCTCATATATTATTTTCGCTCCTCTTTGAGCTAATAATTCAATGATTCAAAACACTAGGTTTACGACATTAAGTCCTATTTACGGTAGGAAGAAAGACCTATTTTCGGCAAACTATTTGTTGTTGCCAAGATGGCGACCGGTTAATTTTTCCATTTCTTCGGGTGTATATCGTTTATTTCCAGCTAAATGGAAATGGAAATCGGTCCAATCAAATAAATAATTGATAGAAGAATTCAGGTAAGTAGAAGCCATTACTATCATCTTGTTTTAAAAGTTATTTTTAGATCTGGAGAGTTAGAAAACGCAAACACAGGTCAGCAAACATCATCAGTCATTAGGAAAGTAAAGCGGCTAAGATGGTAGGTATACAATTGACAAAACAACTAAACAAGACGTCGGACACAAGTAAATGACTTCAGGAAAAATAGGTAAGCTTATCTTCATAAGATAAGTTGAAAAGAGAAAGCAAACATTGATATATATGTCGATTAATAAATTATTGAAGGAAAGAAATTGGTAAATTAATAAGTTTTCATTTGTGTGTTGTTTGTCAAAAAGAAAAGTAATCTCTTTGTTTTGGATTAAAAATTCATACATAGAGGATTCGTCATGAGTGTTTTTGAATATGTGAAATATCAACAAAGTCTAAGATAATCGATATTTTTCGAGCCTTTGGCGAGAAAAATACCGATTATCTCAGACGAGGTTGATATTTCACGTATTCAAAAACATGAGTGGCGAATTCTATTTATCATATAACCTCACTGTATCCCCAATTAAGGTACTTTTGACCGTATTATATGTAAGAAAACGTTGACATATGAAACTTGACTGTGTATGAATACATACTCTGTAAAATGTGCCTTGTCGATTAGTGTTATTGCGCGACCGATATAGTTCACAAAGTAAAACATGTGATATTAACATCCTGTTAAAAAATAAGGCAAAATACATTGAACACTGTTTATTAAAACAAATACGAATAGTAAACAAGGTTCAAAACTTAAATAATTTGCATATTGACCTAATTTGCATAGTTATGTAAGGCTGAGTTGATACATGTTTATATGTAATGGGCTTATCACAGGGATTGTCCTATTTATATGATAAATGTATATATTATATTTAAGCTTATACATGCTTATTCAAGGTACCCGATTTTCAGATTTTGTCTTTAACTTTGCTAAGAATTAAGATGTCATTTTTTTTTCAGTGAAAGTAAAGATGTTTAGTTTATTTGGAAAATGTATTCCCTGCATCAACAACAAACGTGGCAAAAGAAGGTAAGTTGTCAATAGTATGGTATAATGCTAGCATAGCTTAAGTAAAGATGGTTTTGATACCTGGTCTGGAGAGTTATGAGTTATTTTGAATATTTTTGGCAAGTGTTCATTTGTTTGTCTTTAAATTGTAACATTCTAGATTTTCTGTCAATTTTTTTTTTCTAGATCTGTAACCCTTGCAATTTTGGGTCTTGATAATGCGGGAAAAACAACCACAACTAAGGGCTTCAGTGGAGGTAAGTGTACCAGTACTTTAATCTTATTCTAGGAAAGTGTTGCTTGAATCCACCATTCTCACTTGCAGTCTTTCCAAAGGTTTTTCAGTTTTTTCAGGACATCTGGGCAGGTAATGGCCACTTTTTTTCAGGACCGAATGAACTTTTACCAGACCGAACATTTTTTGTAAATATATAATAGTCTATTACAGATATAACTTATAATCTTTTTTTTTAACTTTGCCGGTATACCAGAAGGAACCACCATCACAACCAAGCAGGATTTGCCCTATACATTAAATTTTGGGTGTCACCATGACCCCTGACTTTTCATTTGTATTAATGAAAAGTGGTCCGAGTCGGTTGTGAGAAAAAAAAAGTGGTCCGATGTTGTATTGGTCCGAGTCTGTAATGGGCCAAGCGGTCCCGATTCCCAAACAACATTAAATGTTAACTTAAAAACAATTGCTTAAAAAAGGTTGTTTCAATTTAATTACGTATAACGAATTAAATCAATTACGCTGATTTATAGAACAATATAAGTGAAACCGTATCAGTTTCATAATAGTAATATCCCTTTTCAAACACCACGCTTTCTCGACCTTGGCGACCATTTTCTCATCACAAGAACAGTCATACAGCATAATATTTATTTATAAGGCAGCTTTTAATCGCTGTTTATTTATTTTATTAAAAGATATATGTGTTTAAATTAGAAAATATCAAAAGATAAAACAATATTTTTCGACAATCGAGATTCGGGAATTGATACAAGAAATATTATGGTCGGGAAATGGTTTTCATTCAATGAACGCGTGCTTGGTAGTCAAAGCATATTTCGGTACTTAAAAGTCAAGTAGGACCGGCATCAAATGCTTTAAAGAAATTCTATTGGTTTAAATTATAGTCGTGATTATCAAACACACAAAAAGGTCATAACGCTTTAAGACTTGATAACCGTTCATACTGAACTATTAATAGAAAAGTAAATAGAAGCTCTTTCTGAAAATTAATTTCCTTCGCTTCGAGAAAAATAAAGTTGGGTTTTCGACTATGTGACCACAGAATTTTTTCCGGACTTTCGGTCCGACGATTCTAGAATTTTTTCAAGCCCTTCCAGTTTTTTACCGGCGATGTCCGACGGTCCGACGACCTTCGGAAAGACTGCTTGAAGTAGCAGCTTTTGACCTTTTGATTACTGAGTGTAAACTGCCATATAGGCCTACCCTTTCTCAAACTTAGCCAAAAAGAGTATATTCAAAAAAGCTGTCAAAAGTTAAAAACGGAATCCAATAAACCTGTAAAACTAAGTAAAATTTTTCAATTATTATTATAATATAAGGTAGTTTTCTGAATTTATTAGATTAAGCTTATAAGCTTACATGTTATCTGTTGTATGTTTATGACTCCAGATAAAGTCCCTAATGAATAAGCTTATAAACTCTTATTCACCAAGTTTGAAAATATTGATTTTTGTTTATCATTCTAAGAGGTGGTATCGCTTTATAGGGGTCAGGATAAGATAGTTATGTTTTCATTTTGTACTAATCATTATTACCAACAATATAATGGCATTTGACTGTACACAACTGAGGAAAATATTCCTTAATGACCATCTAATGACCACTGCTGTCATATTGATTACCAAATCAAGAGTAAAATGACTGATCAATCATTGATTAATGATCAATTTTCTGATCTTTATCTGTACATGTTTGTACACGAATTTGAATATCTGGTATTTGATTCAACATAAATTATAAATTAAACTGAATTAAATGATTAAACAATTTGGAAAGATGATAATGGAAAGATTTTTCTTCTCAAAAAAAATTCAACATTTAATTGATCATAAAATTTGATAAATCTATAATTGATATTATATATTAATGCCGTCGCTTATCAATTATATTGATTTTTAATTTAGGCCTATTGTCAACTCAAATTTTCTAACAGTTCACACTGCTTATCCTGTTCATACAATTTATTTTTCAGACCCAATAGATCTAGACATAGCACCAACAATTGGATACTCGTACGAGAAGTTCGCATTTAATAAATATGACATTACACTATACGATCTTGGTGGAGGGAAGAACATAAGAGGAATATGGACTAATTATTTACATGAAATCTATGGTTTTATATACGTCATTGATTCCTCAGCCAGTTCCAGAATTGATGAAGCCAAAAAGAATTTAAAAGATGTATTAGATAATCCACATATTTCTGGAAAGCCTTTATTATTGTAAGTGCTTGGTCAAATTAATTTTTTCCCCCCATTTTCTCTATTTTATGATTGTAGGAAATGTAAAGGATGAAATGTCTCTATTAACCCTTTCAACCCGACAAGCCGTTATACCGACCCATCCTTATGTTATATAATATACCCGACAAGCCGGTAAACCGGCCGTTGTCATGTGACGTCATACAACGTTAACGTAATACGTTTTAAGAAATATTGCTGGGAGTTCAGGGTATATGACGTTTTAGCCAAAGTAACGTCAGGGTTCAAAGGGTTAAGACAGAGTTTTATGTCATTGTGAGCTACAAATTGCGCAAGTAAAAGATCCCTAGACAGTTTAAAATCCAAAGTGAGTTGGCTAAGGCTGTTGACCTGGTAAAACTGTAAACTGTACATCTTGTGTCATGTACTAAATCACTGAATCTTTTTCTGTCCATTTGTTTTTTTTTGGATGTTTTTTTTTTATATATTGTATATCTATGTTTGTCCCCATGGGCTGAGTGTGAGACAAGACCGTATCACTTGTGGTATTGGATTTAATTCTGAGTCATGTAAAATAAAGAGTTTATTATTGTTAATTAAACTCATCCCCCATCTTTCATTATCCTATTAGGTTCAGAATCATAAGATGTAGTACTCAATAGCCTATTCAGTTCATTACAAATAAAATGTATTTTTTGTGTTTAACTTTCTAGATTGGCTAATAAACAAGATAAAAGTGATGCTTTAGATGAAGTAGATATATGTGAACAGTTGAATTTAGATGAAATAGTTACAACCAATAGGTGTCCATGTAGAATAGTAAGTATCATCAAAACTTTAAAAGTAGATTTATTTTCTGAAGAGAAGTCCAGAGAAAAAATTAATCTTTTCAGAATTGATGGACAAACCAAAATTTGTTTGACAATATCAACAAAAAATACTCATATTTTGGTGAATACTGTGAGAAAGGAGTTGATTCTGTTTTTTAATGACTTTGGCTTACACATCCCTTTTCAAATCAGTGATTCAGAAACACATGACAGTGTAATGATAAATAGAATTTCAGTATTGATACACCTAATAATTATATTGTTTATAAGACATACCCCGTATAGAAGTAGGAAGATTACATTCAAACGCTAAGACTTCTGCTTTATTTTACTGCTACTTCTATTTTACTTGATAACATTACCTGTATGTGTTTCGGGACATAGTATGTAATAACTACAGAAGTAGTATATATATCCATATATCTCAGTGTTTTAACCTAATAATTATGTAATAATATAATGCATATTGTAGGAAACATGTTCAGCTATAAAGGGCAGTGGTAAGAAAATGGATAAATCTATTCACAATGGTATGAAATGGATGTTATCTGTAATTGGAGGTCAATGGGATCAGTTAAAAAACAGAGTTGATGAAGCTATTAGAATAGAAGAAGAAAAGAGAAAGATAGAAAAGGCTGAAAGAAGAAAGAGAGTTGAAGAAAGGAGGAGAGAAAGGTTTGTGAATTAGATTCATTTTAGTGGAGCAGATTAAGTCAATTTTTTGGCAAAATCGTTCAGTTTGTGATACAAGCACCAAATTTTGCATGAATATCCTCCTTAGAATACTGTTTTGAAAAAAGCCGTTAGCCACCTAATTTTTTCAAAATGGCGGCCATTTTCAAAGATGGCCGCCAATTCCAATGAAAAAAAACCATATTCTTTAAACAAAGTTGATTAAATAATTCCATCTTTCTGATTTTATTGTCAAATAGTACATTTGCTTTTATGGAGAAGTCATATATCTACAATTCAAACTGTTTTGAAGCTCTAATTATCATTTATGGGAGAGAACCCCCTCCCCTTTTTACAGTTTTTTAATGGCATGGGTACTCTCTACATTTTACATTTTATATGCAGCTATCTGTTGGAATTCTTGAAGAGCAGCTTCATGGGGCCTTTATACAGATGGAAAAATATTCCTTCATTACCCAACATTCCATTTTCAATGATATTATCTGCCCCTACCCAACACCGCCATGTCCTGTGATAATTTCTGTCTCTACCCCACAACCCTTTCCAGGGATAGTCTAAAAATATGTTTTACATGCTGTTCCAATCCCATCAATTCTGTTTTCTTTCTTTTTTTAATTGATATACATGTATTGTGTAACTTGTTCGACTGGTCGTCAAGAATCAACAATCAGTCATTTACGAGAGAAAAAGAGTGAGTATCAAAGCACAACCAGGGCACACTGGTGAAATCACTGCTATGAAACTCAGTATGGGGTTCATTGTCAGCTAAAAATTTACTTTAATATACTTTAGTGTCTCCAATGCTTTCTAACAAGCCCCATACACATATACCTGTAGTTTTGTTAAATGCAGGACCAGTTAGATAGTCGCACCCGAATTGACAAGAAATACCACCGCGGGAGAGCTTAACGGGGCATACGTTCTCCAGATGGTGTACAGATCGCACATGACTTCAATGACACTGGACAGTTTATGCTCGAACCTGGTTGTTTCTCATATTTGAATGTGCTCTATATTATATAGTTAAGGTGGTAAAATGACAATCCCTCAACCTTAATCCTGTGAGAAGATTTATAGAAAATTATTGTGGAGATAAATATTATCAGAATGTCAAGTGTTACCCTATTTAAATCCAATTCTCAATCTGGTAGGAACAAATTATGGTGAAGATCTTAAATCTCCACCAACCCACTATTCATGCAGAAAGTAAAGCAAAGTTATGGCTACTATATGATCGTAACAAACATTCCCCTCTTTCAAGCAATCAATCAATTTCCTTTTATTTTAGATCCCATTAGATTAGATGAAGGTGATGGTATTGAACCAAACAATGCTGGTCAAGGAGGGGGAATCCTATCAAACGAACATTATTGTTTCTGAGCAAACATATCAAATCTGGTCTCATAGACACTAGCTACATGACTAGATCTATCATAGACGGAAACAACCTACTCTTCGATAATCTTGTATTCGGTAACTGACTAGCAGAAGTCATTGGTATGAATTTGGTCAAAATGCTAGATGGATTCCTATAAACGCTGTTAATGATGGCATCACTCTGGAAAAGTCTTGAGGGATTTTCTTTTTCCATACTTTTTCTCGGTTGATAATATGTTAGGCTTAAAGAGCAAAGGAAGGAGGTCTTCGTGGTAAAGTTAGAATGTCTTGCCTGATGGTTTAATGTCTTCAGGAAGTTAAGTAGGTATCCTCCAGTACTAGATGATCAGTATATTCAGAATTATTAGAGGTACGCTGTTTCCGTCTATGTTAGATTAATCATGTAGCTACTGTTGATAAGACAGATTTCATTTGTTTGCTCGGAAACAACATCCGTTTGGTGCTATCCCCCTAACAGAGCAGCATTGGTTTAACATTACTAAGACGACTTCTTACCAAGCAGGTTGCATTTGGACCCAGGCCTTGACTTTCATAATATAACCTGGGTTCTATTCACAATGTTAAGGCGATTAACCTCAATCTCTTTCAGACATTTCTTCACTGACCTCCCAATGCCAAATCTATTTTTCAAAGAGTCATCCAAACTCAAGACAATACAAAATTAGATAATAGACTTGAAACCTTTCGCATGTATTTCGAGTCGTTATAATTATACGTTTGAGTAACATAACTTTTGAAGAGTGCTGTATCAAACACAATGGACAACACACTGCTCGATCTCAATTCAAATAAATTCACCTTGTGTACACTGCCCAAGCTAGGAAAAGCTTTTCTTATACAGTAGAACTTTCATAAAGGGCGTTAACCCCATGATAAGCCCTTGTAAACCCTCATGGGGTTAATTAATCCCACTTTTAGAACTCCGGCTATAATTAGAGGAAATTTAGCTTTTTCCGCCATTTTGAAAGAGAAAATGGCCGCCTATCTACTAATACTGATGCCAGTTAAGATTTTATGATGGAAATGGTATTTAAAAACATTTTATACCAACTTTTGATACATTAATATGAAAAAGTTCAGTTCATATCCGCCATCTTGAAAAATGGCCGCCATTTTGAAAAATTCACGTGGCTAACGGGCTTTTCCTAACAAGTAGGCTAAAGGGAGTCTTCATGTAAATTTTGGTGCTTGTATCACAATGTGAACGATTTTTTCACTAATCTGCCCCACTATTTCTGCTGAGCTAATAATTGCCAAATATTAAAGGGTTTGTAAAGAGGTTTTCTAGCCTTTTTATGTGTATCGGGGACACTTTTTACTTCTATTTGGGACACCAGAGCCAAGGTGGCTCAGTGAATTAGACACTTCTTCACTAACCTGAAGGTCCAGGGTTTAATCTGGACTTGGGTCGAGATGAAAACTTAAGATTTTTCAACCCTTTTCACCTGTCCGTGATTCATGTCGGAGGGGCTGACATGGAAAAAGTCTCTAGTCCTTCAGATGGGACAGTAAACCGCACCCTGTGTGCTACATGCTGTGCACGTTAAAGATCCCTCGACAGTAATTGGAAATCGAAAATAAGAGTAGGCTAATCACTCTGTCCTGGCAAAATTTTCCTCATTGCACACTGCATGACTTTGCCTGTCCTCATTAGCCCATATGCAGAAGAGCAGGACATAAAACTTCCTTTCACTTTTATTTGGGACAATCAAATTTTTTGCTCTAAAAACTATGGTTGCTGATAGTTAATTATACTAAAATAACCGAAATTTCAAAAATGAGTGTTGCTTTTGTAGAGAGTTACAAGAAGAAGAAGAGAAAAAGAGATTAGGTATTGAAGATAAAGTTAGTGATAATGAAACTGAAATTGATGGAGATCCATTTAAAAAATTAGATGTTAATGATTTAAAAAAGAAGGTAAAATTTGTGACTCAAGAATCCCTAATTCTTTCTTTATCCAATAAGATGTTGTAAATTATTTTGATATGGTTGTTTTGAATAAAGATTTTCTGGAAACTTTTCACTGTCATTCTTCAACCTATTGGCTTTAAGGTGGTTTATTCCAAAATCAAAAGTGTAAACTACATCAAGACAGCTGGCACCAGAAACTTGGGTTGTTTTCTGTTGTGAAATACCTTATATTCCCCCTGCAATTGACTTTGTCCATAGTAAAAAAAAATAGCTGATCCTATTTCAGTCTCTGATAATTATTTTGAGTAGAGTCAGAATAACTAGGCTTAGCTCTATGAGGATTTTTCACACCTATTGAAGTTTGAAGAACATCAAAATTCAATATATTTAGAAAAATGAATATATTTATTTGGTAGATCTATCATACCGTACTTAACGATTTTTAAGTATGAAAATCCCCCTTGTTTTCTGGCAATACTCCAGTCAACAAGTGTCAAAATAGTTATCAGAATCAAAGGTGGATTATGGTCAATATGTGTAGGAAAAGTTTGTCCACTGGGTATCCATGTTCCTTTAGCAACGGCTATCATTTCATTACATTAATCCGTTGCTATCATGATAAGCTTTTCTCGTCATTAACTTTGATTGGTCGAACGATTATGGTCGACCAGTTATATTCCTTGTAACAAATTATTGCGGGAATACTTTCGAATGACCAGACGTCAAATTTCTTGTAGCAAATTTACCTTGTGATAATCGAGTCTTAACGGTCATAAATTGAATGTGACGTATAATGTTTTTTAAACGAGGTAATTAGTTGATAATGACGAGAAAACCCTGTCAATCCAGCAACGGTAGATAATGCAAATGTCTAACGTTGCTGAAGGAACACGCTGGGTATCCTATTCTGAGAGTCCACAAAAATATAATTGGTATAATTATTATGCATATTACAAATGCCTCTTTGTCTTGTAGGAAGCAAAGATGAAGGAACAAAAAAGAAAAAAGAAAGAATTATTAGAAAAATTTGAAGAGGAAGAGAAGGAATCTGAGGATAAAGCTGTTGAAGTCCCTGAAGCTTTAAGTACCCCAAGAACCATGAGATCACTTGGTGGTTTACCTACAGGAGCTGCTCATTTACCTCAAACAAACAGTTTCTCATCGCCCCGATCTAGTGCTAACCCATTGCTGCCCCCTTTACAAAAACCCCTGGGTACTAAATTCTCAGAGGAACCCATCAAGAAGAAAAAGAAGAAGCCTAGAACACAGGTTGGAGATGTTGAACAACCAGAAGATCTAAACGTTGAGTCATTTGGTATGAAATCTCTACAGTCATTATCTAAAATTGAAGTCAAAGAAAAGTTGGATAGTGTCAGAAGTCTAAAGTCACATGACTCAATTGACAGCAGTCGATTGGGTGATTTAAAGGATGATGATTCACCAGAAACTCCACCAAAGAAACAGACACGAAGAAGGAAAAAGAAGAAGAAAGATTATGTGGTGTCTGAAAGTGATACAGAAAGAGAAAGTGATGCTCATCCTAGACGTCAAGTCCCTCCACCATTTATTCAAGTTGTTCCTCCGTCCATTTCACAGACATTTGATGGTAAGAATAATTACAACAATTATGCAGACGTAATCTGAATTACTGGATTGAGGCCTTGTTCTAATCATGAATAAATTTAAGATTCATTTGAGTTATTGACCAATCAGAATACATCTACTTGAACACTCACAATTTACAATCTATTCCTTTCAGCACCTTGCGATGTTCATTGTTATTTTTTCAGATTCTGTAGAAGCAACTCCACCGTCCAGTCATAGAAGGAAGAAGAAAAATAGGTTTTTAAAGAAACGAGCTGGTATGTCTGATGATGATACAACACCTAAACATTCCAGTAGAGATTTTACACCAGGAACACATTCTCCTGATAACCCACATACTGTACAAACAGGTAACTTTTAAAATTATCATAAAAAATTATCATAGAAATGTAGATAGGGAATAATAACACAAGATTTATTCTTGTGACATGCGTTGAATTTTGGGAACTCACTTAACTTCCTGTTTCTGTAAGAAGTCATATTAATTTAAAAGCCATGTTAAACACGCTGTAATTAGACCAGAACATCCAGTCTCTCTGCCACAGTATTAATTGTCGCCAAAGGAGACACTAGGTCTACCATAAATTGAAACAGAAGTTCAATAGACGCTGAGAAGACTAAGTAGACTTTCAGTCCTATTATATTTCTATGCCTAAACTAGAATTCAGTTTTTGACATCTTAACAAGGATAAACTTCTAGTAATTCAACCTTGACATCTTGCAATATTTTTCTTGTATCATGAAAGTTTGTGGCAACGACAGCACATCAGAATCTTCAACAGAAAGACTGTTAACAACATCCATCTTTATTTGGACTTTTTAGCAAAGAACTTAGCATTTAGTTCATAGCAATATAATTTATGGAGGAATATTCTGACACTTGCTCGTGCATCTGATGCAATATCGTGACTATCTGTTCACCCATTACGCATTTTATTTTGATTTTAAATACACGTCTGTTTGTTTTCATGTTCTTTGTTTACAAATACTTGTAGCCTCGAATGGCCAGTCTCTGATGTTTGAACTACCAGAACCACGAGATTACGTGACAACATTGATGTAGTCCGGTCAAATGGCCGCTGTTCATTACCGTGATATGTTGCAGAGCGCTAGCGTAACTTTCACGGAGACCGTTTGGGTATTAGTTAAAGTAATACCTCATCATGTGAAGAATTCTTATGAATGTCCTTATTTTATATTTCAAATTGAAAAAAAAAAATATCCATGTTTATTTTTCAGGCATAGCATCCACAAATCAATGGGGATTGGTTGATGAATTACCACAAGTTAGAGAAGAACCTCGAAGAATACGGGCAGCATTAGAAGATGAATTACTCTGAGCAACATATTTCAAAATTTAAAAATGCAGCAGGATCTTTAGTGGAAAGAAATAGTTTTTGAGGCATTATTAATGGATGCCTTTTTCAATTACTCCATTACCTTTTATCAAAATTAGACAGAAGCTGTAATAGTCATAGCCTATTGTGAGGCAAAAAATAATTTTTTTTTTCAAACCCTGTCGTAAACTAAAATTATTTAATTACGCCATATTGCTATCACTGTTTCCTGTTGTATTACACTTCTGTGAAGTGTATTTAAGTGTTTTCTTTGTGAGTGTAATCAAGAATGGATACAACTAAGATAATGTACAAAACTGCATCAAATGTAAAGATAATAACTCGCTAAATTTTAGGGCGATATAGATTTGGTTATGGTTACAATAGAACAGTCAAAATATAGATAGTACCGGTATTTAAGTTTCAAGTCAAAAAAGCAAGTGAAACATCTAAATAGGTGAATATATATAGTACACAGCTTTATGGAACAACTATCATTGTTGCATAAAACTTTAACCAGTGATTGTTGTTCTTAAGTTGTGTCTATATACTTACAATTTGCTAAATGCCATATCATTTTAGACATATCTGATCTTGGAGGTTGAAAAGATATTATCAGGCTCTGTATGTATAACGAGACACTTACTGGTTCGGTTTGAATATCTTTTCAAAAATATAATTGTGACACCTCTGCAAAATGCAAATTCTAAATAAACTTCCAAATAGCGAAATTTTCAAATATCTCAGCTGACATTTTTGTCTAGATCGAAAATATTTAATCAAATGTACATTTTGTTCACAGAGACATTATTGTTTGAAATTAAAATTATGTAATTTGTTTTTTTTTTCAATCTGATACAACACTAGATATTTCATTTATATTATATGGGTTACTTCATACATTCAAGATCTTTAAACATTTTTTTTTTTTTAATTTCACTCATGATATGAATTAAGCAATTTTAAGCAAAGCATTTTGTTAACCAAATTCCAAAACTTTGTATCAGCTTTAGTCATGTCCATTATAATATGAGTGACATAACCCACAGAAAATAAATGAAATGAAATTCTAGAGTTGTGCTAAAGTCAAATATTTTAATTTATGTTGTTAATTGTTATCAGTGTAGTGAGAGTATTATTTTATCATTAAAGGACTTAAACTGATTCTGTTATCAAAATTAAGAATTAGATTTAATACTTTAATTACAAGTAATCTGTGATATTTATGAATATTATTTTAATTTATAAAAACTTGTAGATTTATTGTCACTTTGTCTTTTCTTTAATTCTTTTGGGGAGGCTGCCATGACAAAACTGTCTTCTCAGCTTGGACATGGAAAAGGGGTCTAGTCAGTTGGAAAGACTGACATGTTATTTCTAGCTTGGATAAACTGACATGGAAAACAGGTCAGCCACCTTGGAGAAGCTGATATGGAAAATGCGGTCTCAGCTCAGTAATACTTGCATGAAAAAGAGTTTGGTGAACTCTGAGAGGCTAGCATGAAAAAATGATCTAGTGGGCTTGATGAGACTAGCATGAAAAAGGCTCTAGTCAGCTTGATGAGGCTAGCATGAAAAAAGGGTTCTAGTGAGCTTGGAGAGTCTAGCATGAAAAAAGGGTTCTGGGGAGCTTGGAGAGGCTAGCATGAAAAAAGGGTTCTGGGGAGCTTGAAGAGGCTAGCATTACAAAATGGTCTAGTGGGCTTGGAGAGTCTAGCATGAAAAAAGGGTTCTAGTGAGCTTGGAGAGTCTAGCATGAAAAAAGGGTTCTGGGGAGCTTGGAGAGGCTAGCATTACAAAATGGTCAGTAATTCTTGCATGAAAAAGAGTTTGGTGAACTCTGAGAGGCTAGCATGAAAAAATGATCTAGTGGGCTTGATGAGACTAGCATGAAAAAGGCTCTAGTCAGCTTGATGAGGCTAGCATGAAAAAAGGGTTCTAGTGAGCTTGGAGAGTCTAGCATGAAAAAAGGGTTCTAGTGAGCTTAGAGAGGCTAGCATGAAAAAAGGGTCTAGTCAGCTTGGAGAGTCTAGCATGAAAAAAGGGTTCTAGTCAGCTCGGAGAGTCTAGCATGAAAAAAGGGTTCTAGTGAGCTTGGAGAGGCTAGCATGAAAAAAGGGTTCTGGGGAGCTTGGAGAGGCTAGCATTACAAAATGGTCTAGTGGGCTTGGTGAGGCTAGCATGAAAAAAGGGTCTAGTGAACTTGGATAAACTGTCATGAAAAGGTGATCTTCCAGTTCTGAAGGAAAAAGGGTCCATTCGGTTTGAAATTGTTCAAATCATTTGGATGGGAAATAAGGGTCTATTGAGCTTGGAGAGGCAAGAATAAAATAAGGATCTATTGAGTTTGGAGAGGCTTGCATAAAAAAGGGTATAATGTGCTCGGAGAGGCTAGCATTTAAGGGTATATTGAGCTTAGAGAGGCTAGAATAAAATAAGGGTCTAGTGAGCTAAGAGAGGCTAGCATGAAATGAGGGTCTAGTCAGCTTGGAGAGGCTAGCATGAAAAAAGGGTTCTAGTGAGCTTGGAGAGGCTAGCATGAAAAAATGGTCTAGTGGGCTTGGTGAGGCTAGCATGAAAAAATGGTCTAGTGGACTTGGTGAGGCTAGCATGAAAAAATGGTCTAGTGGACTTGGTGAGGCTAGCATGAAAAAATGGTCTGGTGAACTTGGATAAACTGTCATGAAAAAGTGATCTTCCAATTCTCAAGGAAAAAGGGTCCATTCGGTTTGAAATTTTTCAAATCATTTGGATGGGAGATAACCCAACTTTAAGGAAAATATCTCCCATGTAATTGTGGTCTGAAATTACCATACCATGCCGACTAAGATATTCCTTCTTTACAGCCAATGCCCTTGCCAATGCCTGGGCTGGCCGTCAGAGGGTTTACCTTTAGATAAGCTTCCCAGATACTATTCATCTCGTCAAGTAATTGCGAAAATAAAATTCTACAAGGCTGGGAGAGAGAACACCCTGCATCGACCTTCTCCTTTAAGTGGCAAACTAGGCCCCATGACTGTTCCCATACCCCAACATTTGCTTGCTTGTCAACACTGGATAGGATATGGCCCCTCCCTCAAATTGTTCATACAAGGTAAGGAAACCCTGCATGAGAGCAATTGATTTTTTTTTTCTTTTTTTGTGGTGTCTTAGCATCCCATCTAATGATTCACCAACAGAGGCAGGGTATATTTAACCCTCCTTTATTATTTTTACGCAAAAATTATATAATGCTCGCTTACAAATAATCCAAAATTGTTTATGGAAAAAAATATTGCCAAAAAGGTAAACTTTATAATCAAGCATCTCCGACTTCCAAGTAAATCCAAATTATTCCTATGTATTCCAGTTCCTGAATACCAACACTGAAATTTTATTGGTTTACCTAATTCATTATCCAATCAGTGATGGGATTGTTTGAACTGAACAAAAAATCAAGATGATTGACACTGATTGGTGATAATTGGTCTAATCATGCGGCACATTCTGGACCTTAGAGTCACGTTTTGTTCGCAATTACTCGTATCTAGTTGGAGAAAAATCAACAATTTTGTGCAAAAAAATGTAATCTTCAGACTCCAGATTTGTACTGTTTGCTTGATACGGTATCGTCTATTCGCCTCTGAAAAAGCAATGACCAAGAATTTTTAATTTGGTAAATAAGAGTCAAAATGTCGGTTTTGGTTTTCCTGCTGTGCGAAAGTTGGACTTCGTACGATTTATAACAAGATTTTGCGATTGCTGTGATAATTAAACTTTCAGCTTGTGTTCTGATTGACCTACATTTCGTTTTTACCTCGCAGATCGAAGTATAAGAGAGTAGGGGATGGGGGTGTTTGGTGAATGACTTTTTCCATTTTTTGTTTGTGTTAAAGTGCCTGTGCTTTTCTTCTACAGATGAAAATCGATTTTTTACATTTCAATCAACACCTCAAATAGCGAAAAAACAAAATGCCGTTATACTTTTAATCAAGTCAAAGGGATAATGAAATACGAAAGAATTTTGATAATGAACCATAACAAAAGAAACGTATATTGTAATATTGTATGCTGATAATATATTGTTTATTATTTATAAGCTTATTATCTAGTATTATACAACCTCACGTAATATTATTTCATTAGCCTTTTATCTTTTGCACTACAATACATTGACTTATATTATTATCGACCGTCTGTCGTGTGTATTGAGGAAGTTATTAATTACGATTTTTTTCCGTTTTCTGAATATTTCATATTAAACCACTTAAAGGGGATATAATATGTCAAGTAGCTAAGAATTACAGTTCTACTAATTTTAGAATACTTTTGCCTATGCCAATATTTGTAACCTATGTAGACATTTGGACACGCCTTAAGCTATAGGCATCAGGTGCCCTCGCCTCTCCCCCACAACACAATCTATGCAATTTTTTGTGATTTACTTTTTTGTAAATTTTATAATATATTAATAACTCACGAAAAACGGTTGTGAAAACAGGTAATCTATAGACAAGACACAAAACAGGTTTTCTTCTATGAAACAAAATTCTTACAGAGAAATGCCCCTTGCTCTGACTTAACCTTCAAAATTAAGTCTATAAAAATTTTGATCGGGGTATCACGCTTTCGGAAAACTTTTCAAAGCCATTGTTTACAAACTGTAAGCCGCACGTGCAAATAGCGGGACATCCCTTTGATGAATATTTGGGAATTCCGTTGATGACGTCACCCTATGATGCGCACGCACTGAGAATATTGTGAGTTGAAGCAGACAACGGGATATAGTAGAGCAGGTTGTTAGTCAGTAGACAGCTGTGTGTATCGAGTGTAGTGGTTGAGTGAAAACACATTGTTTTGTGGATTATTTAGGTCTAAAATATGGAGTAAAAATATACAAGGATTGCTAATGTTGGCGTGAGTAATAGAATAGAAAATATACAATGTCGGAGAACAATAATATCGTGGAAGGATGGCTACGTTCTCTGAACATGGTTCAGTATACGCAGTCCTTTATTGATAACGGTTATGATGATTTGGAAGTGTGCAAACAAATCGGGGAATTAGATTTGGATGCCATTGGAATTAATAAAAAGGAACACAGAGACAAATTATATCGAGCTGTGAGGATATTACGCGAAGAAGGGGGCACGGCCGTTTATTTTACTCTGGAGGAAACGGTCGGGGCTACTCCACAACTTGGATATTATGATGATTCCGTTTTAAATGAATTAGGTGCACCTCCTGATCCGCCTGATTTGTTAGACGGTCAACCAATTCGCCTTGATGCTTACGATATTGGCAAAAACGCATTGCTCACATACCCCAAAGTACAACTAAAACACATTTTGAAAAATAAACTGAAAGAAGATGAGGTTGATTTAGCAGGTCCTCCATACACAACACAGGTAAGAAGATTCTTTAAAAATCACCACCAATCATTCTTACAGTGAATCATTATATTACTGAGTATGACAAATATAAACATTATGTCACAATGAACATCACATAACATAATGCATATCACATCATACTGAATTCTGAAACTGTTACATATTGATAATATTACAGCATGTGGGCATTATTATATCCATATTTTACTCTGATAACTCAATATTTCACACTTATAATTCAATACACCACTTCTAATTCGATATTTTACACTTATTATTCAATATTTCACAGTTATAATTCAATATTGGGAGAGCCATTTTATTTTCCTTAGTAAATGTGCTTTGAAACTTATATTGAACTGAACATTATGAAGTATTGGTTTATTATACATTAGTATATGATTTGATGTTTTGAAATATCAATGGATTATTAATTCAGGGATAATCTACAGCAATCACAATTTAGGAAGTAAATATGTGTAGGATCTATAATACAAAGTTCTTGCTCAAGAAGGCTATGAATTTTATATTTTTGTATCAATTTATATTCTGTTTTAGAAATTATCTAATTTAAAACAAGGTCAATATATTTTTTCTAGAGAACTTGTTTAAATCTGTTATGTAGAAACTAGAAATAGACTGTAAAAAATTGTGTTACATGTATAAGAATTCTGTATTACATTTCAATGTTACTTGAAAAATAATGTTTGTAAGGTGTTGAAGTCTCCAACAAGTCTGAGTTCTACTATTATAATGATAGGTGTGAATGTCTTAAATAGCCTTGATGTTACAACAACATTGACAGTTCAATTGTTTGATCTCTAATTAGATTAGTAGGGGGATTAAACTTGATCAATCCTTTTATCCTTGATCTGGATTAAGGTCACGTCGAAGAGGATTAGTTTTATCGATGTTCCTTTTTTTTTAGAAATATAAAATGAAAAATAACTTTTGCGTTGTTAATCTGATTAGAATAAAACACTTTCACTTATTTATTTTTTCTAAGTTACTTTAGTGCAAGTGAAATGAAGCAAATCATGTAATTCAAATAGCTGAGTTAGACTTGCAAAGTATGATAAAACATTAGTACATTATGAATTCTTTATTGATCTGTAAAATGAGAATTACTCTAGTCATCATATTTAAGTTAGTTATTTACTTGGAACTAAACCAAAATGGCCCCAAAAGTCAAAATAGTCTCAAAACCCTTAGTTAGTAACAAGAACCCTGATATCAGTCATCATGAGAAATAGTTAGCTGCTGTTCAGGCTTCATAATCATTTCATACCAATGCATCACAGCAATGTGAAGTTGTCACCAAAGCGGTGTAGACAACAAGGTCTGGTTCTCATGAAATTTTCTTGACATCTATTTCTTAAGAAAAAAAAAATGTCATTGCAACTCTATCAACACTACATGTGGTCTAAAAGTGTCAAAACAGAATGGCTGAAATATCCACCCCTATCATTTAACAGTGAAACTATTTTCAAAATGTCTAAAGAACACATTGGGGACTAGAATAATTCTGCCATTGGTAATCAAAGCAAGGTGGTACTAGCTACAATTTCAATTACCATGGAATTCTTCTACATCTTTGACCCTAGACAAACTTTCTTGACCCAATTCTCAAGAGGTTCTGGGTGTTTAAGTTAACCTATCTATCATCAAGTATAAAGTTTTATAGGCTAATGAAAGTGCCAGGTCCATTTGTTTTGAATTTGTATAGTTACTTGTAATCTCACTGGTAGCAAGAAAAATAACATTTAAGACCCTTAAATTGACATTTGGTGAACCCCATTTCCTGTTTCCTTTAAACCTATTTTCATTTGAAGTTTAATGGAGTTTTGCATCCTACTTAGAACCTGAAGATGTCACATATTGAAGTGTGCAATGAAGGAAATTCTGCTTGGACGTATGCTTATGTGATTGCCAGTTGTAAAAATCTGCAGCTGAACATGGTTAATGAATCTTAAGTGTCAAAGCTACAAGATGCCATTTTCAATTCTCCGCCCCCCTGAATTAGAATCTTAATTGAAATTTATATGGACATTTTGAAAATGCGAGTAATGGCCAATTTTAAATTAAATTCTTATCACAGGAGGGTAATAACTTATAAATGATAAAGATATGTCAAAGTGGACAAGGGTCAGTTTGTAGATTGAGAACTAGGTCAATGTAAAACCAGTAATAATTGTATTGTCCCCAAGTTTAAACTATGTTAATAGACACCATATTGTCCTTTTGTCCTATCATGGCCTGAAAATAAAGTTGAGATATTGACTTTAACACTGGGTTAAGCTGACACGATCCCAAACTATTCATTTTAGTTTACACAATCTTCACACTTTAAGTTTTTAAATAATGTTCTCAAGTTTCCTAGATGTACTGAGCCAGTTTTGTTTTTCATAATCTTTATATGCATAATTGCAGTTAAGAATCAATTGTAATTAATTTGGTGTAACGGTAGTTAAGTAGCAAAGAAAATAGACATTATTCTTACAAACAAGTTGTTTGTTATTCTTCCTCTGTTATTTGTATAAGTTTGATGGCATCGAAAGGGAAAAAAGTGTTATTCAAAGATAGATTAATTCCTCTTTGCAAATGATATCACAACAGAGATTCTTCTTAAAGTGGCAACCATTTCTCAATTTTTCTTTGAGACTGATACAATATCAGCAACCATCATGCCAAAATGGGATTATACCACATTACTTAGCTCCAATTATGGGAAATTGATTTTTCAATTTTTTTGTGAAAGTAAAAAACAGTGATAAAGGTACAAATACAGAATCTCATGAGCTTTGGATCTAGGCTAGCTAGAAATGGAAGTTACTAGAGAGAGCTCACAGAAGTGATTCAGAATGTTTCGCAGTATGATCTGCCAAATCTCTCACTCCTATCTAATTTTGATACAGTTTTCTGAGGTTTCAAGTGATACTTGAAAATATTTATCTTATATATGGTTGAGTGACACTTGATATTAAAGTGCTGATATGAAGATATGAGTAGAACTGATTATAAACACACTGTATCATCTTTTCGATTGCAGGTGCAGAAATATATTTCAAGTGGTTTGAGAAACTAAAAACTCTTTAAAATTTGATAATTTTAGTCATTACTAGAATTTTAGTTCGATTATTTGTAGGCGTGAGAAAAATCTTGTCAATTCAAACTTGTACATGTACTTCAAAATTTAAAATCTTGCTGAATTAAAATTATAAATATGATGTCTTTTTTGAAGCGCTTCAGTAACATCTTTTTATCTGTTTGTTATTCTTTGAGTGTGATTGTGATTGGGAACAATTTGATTAGTGATTCAAACTGAAGTCAAGACATTGATGTTATAAGAGATTTTCTAAATTTTATATGTGTATCAAGGACACACAATTTGTCACACCCCTGGAGGTCTTTTGTGATATAGGCATATTTTGTGGGTGTGACGTTATTAAACAAGTCAAAAGGTTTAGTGTTGGGACCACAGACATCTGATTAAAAATTGGAATGGTGCAAATTGATGCTATCAGTGTCCAAGAGACGCCAGGCCCGTAGTCAGGTCTTTAAATGGGGGGTGCTTACAGCCTGCTAGCGGAACTAGTTCCCCGCTTATTACCGCGAGTGCCAATAGGCGCTAGCAAAAATTTTTGAGGTGGGTATATAATTAGGTCTCAGAAGATGCATTTTCCCGTACATTGATATTTTATTTTAAATGACATTTATAGTGTATAAGATTTGTTATATCCTAATTTCTTGTCAACACGCACTTAACTTTGATTAACCATGTGATTAAAATCCAAGCGCTTTTCAGTTGAGGGAGCTAGCGGAGGCGCCATAAATTTGCATTCTGATGTAAAAGCCAGTTATTTCTACATGTCTGTTGTGGCTTTTCACTTTATGGCAAAAACTCGGCCAACTTTTGCCTTTTCGGCCAAACATTTTTGAACCGCCAAGGGTTTGAAAAATCGACCAGAATTGAGAAATTTGGCCGTCAAACGTTCGCACCCGCCGCACTCCCCCTGCCTACAGGCCTGGACGCAATAATATAAAATTTGGAAAACCTCTTTACAAGCCCTTTAAGTTGCACACTAATATAAACATTCATATTTGGAGACATGAGAAACTACTTCTTTAAATTCTGTGATATCCTGGACGTCTGCCTCTGTGTCAATCAGAACTGATTCAATCTTATGATAAGAAAATATCATGGAATCCATCTTTGAAATGACATCAGCTATCATAGCGAGTGATACAGAATCACAGTTTCCACGACCACAAATAGAGCTGCTGCTATCAATGAATGAAAAATGAAATATGAGGAATGAATCAGACCAATCAATTCATTCAGTTCTTGATGAGTGAACTTTATTCCTCGATTAACTACTATACCAGTGTCGGTAGTTTACTAGTATTGATTTTATAGTCTACTAAACTCTCCTGATTTCAAACTAGCTAACAACCTACTACTCTATTCTCATGTTCAATTTAGTACTAAGTCTCTCCAATCATCTTCCTATAATCAGTTCCAAACAGTTCCTGTTTTATTTTCAATTTATATACACACAAACCTTTTTTCATTGACATACTGAAAAGCCTAAGGCGGTATTATGGACTTATATGGCAAATGCCGCTCTTTGAAACATTGCATGAAAGTTTTGGACAAATTTAATTCAAGATGTCTCTATTCAGTTAAGCTATTTGGCAAACATGACAAAAGATTGAAGGGGAAACATAACAGAAAATTACGTTATAGTCAAAGTTCATAATAAGGTTGAGGGTATTTTACTGCAATATCTGTGAAACATTTGGAAATGGTTGCAGGCCCCGATCGCTCTACTGTGGATATTTTCTTTGAAAAAAAAATATGAATTTAGTCCAAAATCAATTTGACAATTATGTGATTCTTGACCATCTCCTAATGCATCCAATATATTTAGTGCCAAAGAAATATTGATTCTTATAATACAAAGGGTCATTTTGTCATTCAGTTGACCAGTTGATTATTGGTTTGGTCATCTCTTAATCTTGACCATAATGTGTTTAGACTGGCTACACAGCAGACATCTTTCACTCTTGACCACTGTGTCCATCATACATTTAGACCACTCAATCTATTTATTATGCATGATCACATCAAGGTCATCATGTTATTTCTGGCCGCTGACCACAAATTGGGAACAAATCAAATATTATCTTTGTAAGTGGACGACGGTCAATTTAAAGTGGACAAAAAGATTATAGTTTTAGTGGCGAGAGTGGAACTGGGTTTGTTTGTGTTTATTTTAAAAAGTTTGTGTTAAGATTAGTTGTTTGTGATGATGAAACATAAGAAATAGAAAGTTGTTATGTGGTTTGAACAAATAAACTTCTGTGTGATAGCTTGTGGTCAGAATTTGTTAAATTGTCAAAATAAACCTTTATGGATAATTAGACATTAGCTAATGATTTTTACTTTTACTTAAAATTGTCTTATCCTCTCAAGTATTTTTAAAAGCTTTTGCTTTTGAACAAGACCCCTTGAACAGATCTGATTTAAGACACCTGGAATTTTGAGGGTTGGTCCCATTTGCGTCATAGGTCATAATAAGGGTTGAACTTTCCCCCATCAGTACAATGCGTGGTATTGCCACATATAGAGGAGTTACAACAGAGCACATAATTTTATTTAGCGCTAACAAATTAATATAACCACTTTGCACTGTAAGTGAATAAAAAGTTGAAAAAGTTCAAAAGACAAAAAGTGTTTCATATGCAATCATTTTACATACTAATGAAAATCTAGTCATGGTCCAGCTGTTTTTTCTTAACTGTCATCTTTATCAGATGTAGATTGTGAACTATAATTTGTTAAGGCATTTTATCAATGAAATATATCTGACTATATAAAATAGATCATGTGTAGAAAATATGGTTTAGTTATGGTGAGAAATCTTGTTATTCTCAGTTTACCCTCTTACATCTGTTGCACATAATACATGGTGAATGAATGGTATTGCTGCCACATTCTGATAGAGGGTGGGAATATAAAATGATCTCAAATATTAACATTTGGTTGGTTATTTTTTGGATGATATAACCAAGAGTGGCGCCAAAAAAGAAAGGTTGTTATTTTCAAGACTTTGGAAAGCGACAACAAATTCCTGATACTGGGTGGTTGCCTACAACTGAATTTGTGCTGATTTGAGGGCTGCTATCAGGATCATCAGAATGCTTTAACTGTCCTGTTAAAGAAGACCATATTGGCCAAATGTTAAACAATAAAACCTTTTGATTTGTATGCTTTCGGATGTATCTTTCCAGATTATTGTTATTTAAGATTTGGGACTTTCTGATACTTATTATTATGAAATGAAATCAAATTTCTGCTCTATATTCAGCTCAAGTCATGTACGCTAAGCCACACAGTCTGAATAAATTAATTTTGCTTTGATGGTCGATAGCGACTACCTTTTCAAATTAATCTAGTAGCCAGTAGCACAACCTGAGGGTATAGCACAAAAAATTCTTAAGAATATCTCTGGTAAAAATTGATATATTTGGGTAAAACATGAGCAGAAGTGAACTTGTCAGTCCTTCTGTCATCAACAGTTTCACTTCAAAAGTGACTGTCAGATCTTATTGAAGCAGGTTTGACTTCTGCCCTGAGAGGTTTAGCTCAATGAAAGTGATGTTACTTGAAAGGCTAAGTCAAATTAATCTGCTATTTACTTTGATGTGGAAATTAAGCTAACAAAAATGATTTCTATTATTCTTTTGATGTTGGGATGATTTGATTTGTAAATGGTCAAGTTATTCAGTGAAATCGGAAACGTGATTGGTGTGACAGGATTGGGAATGGACCTTTGACCATTCTTTCAATCAATATGACGGCCATTTAAAATGAATCATTGACAAACCTGGAATCATAGTATTGATGAGATGATAATTTCTTTTTACTTCAGAATTTGAATCAGGATTTGACAAATTGAACAGCAAACCATTAAGAATTGTGAATAACATGTACATGTATCTTTATTTAATCAGGTACCGTACCCAGTAAATTCCTTATTTATTCAAGATTCTTTTTCTGTCAACAGTAAACTTTCATTTGAATCCAATGTTTTGGTTATTTCATTCTAACTTTCCAAGATAGGTTTTATAACACAGCTATAAAGCAACTTAAGCATAAAAATGAGTCCAAATTTATGAGGTTTTGGAGCCTTTATTGGAATATAAATAGGTCCTAATATGACTATTTTATTGATAAAACTATTGGAGTACTGTACCAGTATAATTGTTTGTGGCATATTATTAATTTATCATCTACCTTATATAAACACTTGACTATGTCCCTATAGTAGACAGTCAACATTATAGAATTGGCAGAAAAATTGTTAAAATTAAAGGGACAACTCACTGGGATATTGTTTGGATGTTTTTGTTCTCAAACATAAAAGAAGGAAAAGGGGGTAGGGGGGCTGCATTAAAAGTCTTAGTGGACTTGCGTAACTGTTGATAAAGCTTTGCACATTGGATCATAATCAATTCAAAATTTCTTTTTTTACAGAGAACATATTTCAGTCAAAACTTTGAGAGAATTATGCCTAGAATTTCCTTGAGGGCAGAAGGCTTTATTTCACATGTAATCTTATGTTTTCAATTTATCCTATGAACATAATGAACTGCAAGTTACTATTTTGAAATTCAAATTCATATATTGATCTGAGTTAACTGGTAAAAATTGATTCACCAACTCTAAAGCAGAAGATAGTACTTCTAGCTGGAATCCAAGAAAGGAATTTGCAAGAAAGATATTGAATAACTGATATTATTAAACTATGTGTGAAATTCCCTTTAACCTTTGAACAATCTATCAAAGTTGACAAACAATATTGATCTTTAAGGCGATTGATTATACAGCTTTACTTGTCAATTTTATTGTCCATTCTTGTCTAGTTATAGATCAAAATCATAATTTAGTGTGAAACTTGTCACAAATCTGGCTTATTTTCTGATTTTCATTTCCCTTACAATCTTTGTTTCCATTGACATATTTAATACCTTCATTTTGTTTAAGGTCAAAGAGAAAATTGTATTTCTTATGAGGTGCAAATTTTATGGAGATACATATATTTAATGTCGATTGATGTCCATTTTTTATGGAGATACATATTTTTATGTTTTGATCATGTTCATTTTTTGGGAGATACATATTTTAACATGATGATATCCATTTTTGTGGGGTCTTATTATATCCATATAAATGTTGATTAGATATTTAAAAAAATGTATTAATCTGTTTCTATAGCAAGTTTGAGTAAATATAAGGATTGAAACTATTTTGAATTTGTGTCTATTTTCTACAAAGTTTTCTTTGCCCATTTGCTTCATTCATTCATTACAAAAATTATTTGAATTCAAAACATACGATTACAAGATTCTTTAGAAGATTTCCTTTTAACATATTCAATTGTTCAATTGAATTTAAACCTTCATATCAATATGAGTGGGCATCTTTTCAGTGAGTTTAAAAAAGAAATTGTAGGTATGAATGAAATATTCACTATGTACACAAGTAATGTTTGTTTGTACAATGTTATAGTTCTGTATTAAATTTCATTTTTATTAACTCATACAACCATTTATAGGGTTTATTAAAAAAGAACACTTTAGATTTGAAATGATTTATATGTCAACTTATAACATATTATTAGTTGAAAAAATGATATGACTGATATTTGTATATTTTAGTCCTAAAAATTGAACCATTATTGGATTCAGCTGATGATTTAACTTTGTGAAATGGTACTTGTTGAATAAGCTTACATGATAAATATATTGTTTTGGATCTAATTTCAAAACTTATTTTAAACTCTTTGAGGGTGTTTAACCCTTTGAACCCTGAATGTAATTTAGATAGAACGGCATATACCCCAAGCAATATATGACACTTTACTGGCCGCTCAGGTATATATATATATATATATATATATAACGTAAGGATGGTATACCGTCCGCTCGGGTTAAAAAGGATAATAGCTGTATTAAGTTTCTGAAAGCTTAAAACTTGAGCCCCCTTGGATTCTGAAACCCATGAGTCAAACTGTATGCTGTATTAAGTATCTAAATGCTTAACCCCTTTGATATACCAGTTACTTCTAGTTAGATCTAATTAATTCATCATTCTAATTAATGAAATAATCTTGGCATCATGATGATGTAATTTATGTCTTTATATAAGATAATGGATGACATATTTATTATCATCATTCTTAATGACTTCCTCTTGCTAATGAATTTATAGCCTTTATCATCACCTTTTATCAAAAATAACATCTCTTTATCACACCCTTATTATTCTTTCAGGAAATGTCATATTTTTCAACAAAAATAAACTTTGGTTTGAAAAATTTTGAAATTGAGCTCAAACTTGTGTCTGTTCAATGAAATGGGTTGAAAGTTTTCTTACTAAAACCCTTTGAACCCTGACGTTATTTTGGCTAAAACTTCATATTCCCTGATCTCCCAGCAATATTTCTTTAAGTGTATTATCATATGACGTCACTTGACAACAGCCGGTTATTTACCAGTTTTTTGGGTTAAAAGGGTTTAAGGAATATTCGAACCCACAGCAATTAATTGGATAGCTGTTGTAAGGGTTTGCTCCATATTTCAGTTTGGCTGATCATATTAAATTTTCATTCATTTGTGCCAAACATAGACCTCAGTTGAATCTTGTCAATGACTTATATTACTATAAAGGTTAAGAAATCATTGGAGTTGCTGTATATGGACTATTTGATTTGATTTGATTTGCAAATTGTCATAATAACTTTAATTTTGGCTTATCATAGGAAATATTAGAAAGACATTTTGATGGCGGCTCTTGTTAGAATAATGTATTTTTGTGAGAGTTCATTAACTGAATACTTAGTACAAGTTTTGTCTTAAGCTCTCTGTGCCTATCATAGTTTCAGATCCTATGTACATGTCTTGATGGTTCTTGTGCATGCATTTTGATGCCTTAATACTTAAATTTCATTTCCCTATAAACAGGTCTGGAGAAGTATGTTCAAACAGGTTTATTAAGGTCAGAGAAAATCTTCTTTTAGGTCAAACTATTTTCGTGTGATGTTTTCCATACAAACATTTGATGTTACACATGTAATGGATGGTGTTTAAACATAGTGGACATAGTGGTCATCTTAATGACCATTATAATTGATGACCACAACAAACAAGAGAGAATGTTTGTTTAGACCTGTTTGTTTCAGTGAGATTAAACTATGTCTTTGATGAGTGAAAACAGATGTGTTATTGTCTGTCTAGAGATCTTATTTCATTGTTTGTGTAGACTTTAAAATTTTATTTACCATATTTTTGCCATCAATTAACTGATCCAATCATGGCTGGGTGAGACTGGCATTACTGGCTACTGTTAAATTATGCTTATCTGGAAAATTCTCGAAAGAACTGGACTCACTAACAATTCTATGATATGAATTCATGTATTCTGCAAATTTGAAACGTGCGTTTTATACATGAACAACTTGTGAATGAAGTTTTGAATGATGTCTTATAGTTATTAAATGATAAGGTACATCCAATTGCAGTGTACAATAATGTAAAATGTCTATGGCGACAAATTTCCTTAATTTTAAATGTGTATAGATCAGGCCTTCTCAATTACTTTTTGTAAAGGGCCAATTGCATTTTATGAAAAAAATAAGGGCCAAATAGAGCTTAGCTAGCATAGCAGTAGAGCGTTTTAGTAGAAGGGGTTACTCTTGAGGGGCCGGTCTCAAGGGCGTGTCGCGGGCCGTTGTTTGAGAAGGCCTGGTATAGATGATATTGATATTATTTCTTGCTCCGTATGGTTTTTTTTAACGACGATATTTCTGCTCTGTATGGTGTTATAACAACAATATTTTCTGCTCTGAATATTGTTTTACAACAATTCTGAGACAGCAAGAAGTTTCTAAAATGTATGCCTGGCTGTATCTTGCGTGATACTAATATCTATATATTGCGTTCAATAATATAAGCATTATCTAGATGGTTATTAACAAATTATGAGACAAGCACAATGTCTAATTACATGCTAATGTTCAATCTTCAATGCTAATGTAGAGAAATAGCACCCAATTATCAGGTCATCCTTGACCACTGAAGTGACCAACTGACCATTACAATAGGTTATTATGTGAGAATGATAAAGGGATTGTCTTATCAGGATGTACTTAAGATAGTCAAGGGGGGCTTTCTCCAAGATAATGGCTTTTACACAATAAAGTTAGGCTGATTTAGTATGCCCTGGGCTATAAGTACTATTAATAGGTTTATTAGTATTAGGTAAGAGGCTATATTGACTATATAGTAACATGTTATTATTAATGATAGAATGAGTAATTTGTATTTAAGTGTTTTTAACAGGTGATGTCATTACTTATTAGTTCTGTCACAAATTATCACATCAATATCTGATTTGGGCCATGGTTTATCACAGTTTGAAGAGACAGATATAGATTTGAATAAAGGTGTTCTTAATGTCCATGTCAGACAATTAATCATTTGTTAGTTGTACATTTGTGCTAACTGTTTCTTGAACCATCTTTTGGTATTACTCTTAATTTTTAAGGACTGGGTCATCATATAGTCTTGTTGTTCACCATGCGATTTCAAACAGTAAAAAAATCTTCAATTTGCAAGGCCTTTACCAATGTGCAAAAGTTATTGTCCCATACAAACTATTTACTGGATCATTGGCAAGGGTACATCTGACATTCAGCTTAGTAAATAAGCTGATAATGTCTATAGGAGGAAGTTGGACATAACAAAATAACATAAGATTTGAACGACAATTTGAAAAATTTGTTATTTTGTTTAACAAAACACAAGACAATATTATGGAATATAACACACTTCTTTAATACAGTTATAGGCACATAACATTTCAACACAAGATACACGTGTCGTCATCAGATCTGATGAAGACGTGTATCTTTTGTTGAAACGTTATGTACGACGACACATGTATCTTGTGTTGAAATGTTATATGCCTAACTGTATTAAAGAAGTGTGTTATATTCCATAATATTGTCTTGTGTTTTGTTAAACAAAAAAACAAATTTTTCAAAAAAATTCTCAGCAGATAAAGTATTAATCAATTCCTCGTCATCTTAATATTATTGACGATGTTCATTAGATATTGATAGTCTCTTGATGTGTTATGATATAATGTGATATTTCTGGTGTAAAAAAATCAATAATTAAGTAGTTTATTTTCCATTTTTCACTGTTATCTGTCAAGTAATTAAAATAAATCAAGCACATTTCTAAAATCCAACCATAATTTCTCGTAGCTCTTGTAAGATTATGTCATTATGACATTGATAATTGCATTACTATAAAACTTTAGTTTTCTCTTTCTTCTCAGTGATGTCAATATAGTCTTTTAAAATCAGTCACATATTGATCCTGTTTCACTGGTTACCGGCTCAATAAATGTGAAAATATTGTCAAGATATTGTGTTTTTGCTGAGATAAGGCTTAAAGGGGACCTGTCTTCATTTTTATTGGTTGATTTAGGTCTTGAATATATCTAAGTATCCTTCAGAAGCACTAGAAATGCACGAAAATTGTGTATTTCCTTCAAATATACCTTAAATTAGACATTTCTATGACTTTTCTATATTGCATAGTACCGCTAATGTGTAGTAGGGCATTATAACTTTCAAATGCTAATAATTATGGATGCACATGGATTTGAAGACTCAAATTTCAATGGTGAGTTGTTATAACCAGTACTAAATTGCTGAGCTAAAAAATCCCCGTTTCTGAGACTTATCCAAATCGACCCACGAAAATGAAGCCTGTGCCTCTTTAATAGTTTGCATGTGGACCGTTGGATTCCCAAACCTCATGCAGCTTCTACCATTTCATGGTCTGCAATTTACGAAGGGTTACATAAAAACTATGCTGGGGGTTGCTTTGTATTTGCCAGATCAAATGTGATCTAATGGCAAATTTTTTTTATCCTGTGTAGAGCTTTTCATATATAGTCAAATTGCTATGCCTATAGTTCATCTGCAATTTCTTAAACTGCAAAGAATTCAACACATTGGATAGAGAAGTCAATGTTGACCAATTTTAGTCCGATGAAAAGAGACTATTTCTATCTAGTCCTCAGAGATAAAACAAATGAGAGTTAAGAGAAATAAAATAATTCTTGTTAGTCTATGTTTATGATGAAGATATATTTGTCAGTTATATGACTCTACTAGCATATTATCATCTATGATAAATGTTTCTATTGATTCCACTAGACTCACCTTGTTTACTCATGCTTGATTTGGGAATTTCTTTCTACTTTGAACTTAACTTAGTGTTTATTTCATTTCCTACCGAAAGCCAACACTATAGTGGGACAAACCATCTCAGACCAGTAGAAATAGATGATAGCTAGCTAAGACTTGACTTTCTGAAGCACTGGCTGTGGTTTGTTTCTGCGCCTAAATTTTCAACTTTCGTATTACTGAGCTAGCTATTAGAATAATTGAGATAAATTTCCAGAATTTTCACCTGCACTAGACAGTTTTTGGATGCTTTAAAAAAACACTCTTGTTCTTGTCAAAGCAACATTTTCGCTAAGCGTTTTTATGCAGTTATTTTTCCCATTCGTTGCTAAACAGTTTCCAATGTATAAGACATGTTATGTTCAAAGTTATTATGAATTTGAATACTTTTAAATTCAACTGACATAAATTTTGTCAATTTTGAATATTTACACTTGCAATGAAATTGTACTCAAGGAAATTTATTGAGATAAGGAAAATAAAAGTACAATATGTAGACATTTTACAATTCTTATGTATTCATAAGTAAGGTTTTGTCATTTGAATAATAATGCCTTAGAAATGAATGTTTCAAACCAGACCTATTTAGTAGATAATAGAAAATTCAAATTTGACATTCACTTGTGATTTATCAGTCTGAATATTTCTAAATTATGGAAAAAGTGATCGATTTGTAAGCTCTTGAAAATCCTGGAAAGTCATCAAAATTCCCAAGAGAGCTTCTCTGAGAGAGGTATTGACAATACAGAGAACGTAGCAATCTGAATTAGGATGGTGACAGATGTACACTTGGCTCTGTCATGAATTTAACTCAGAATCCTTCCAATTCATCTATTGTAATGTTAATATTAAAGGGAGTATGCCACTATAATGTACAGATTGTTAACAATTTGAATACTGTCTAAGGAACAGTTAATTTAACATAAAGAGTTCAAATGGAAATAACTCTTTAAATTTATGTTTTGCATTGGGTTTTTATTATAGTCTTTCATTTTGTATTCTAAAAAGCTCATCATAATGAGTAATTTTGAATCCAAATGGGCAATTGATTATCATATTGGTGATTGGTAATATTGAAGACTAGTGCCGTAGTGGAAATAAAAAAGAAAACATCCATAATTATGAATACAAATTATCCTACAGAAGTTTCATTTATTCTACAGAGAACAGATCCAAATGTCATTTGGGCTTAGCATTTTATTTTGGCCAAATATACACAAATAATGATGTGGCAACCATTACTGCATGGATTCTCAGAAAAGATAACCACCATTCAGAAAAGTTCAGATTATTGTTGCATTTGTATTGTATCAAATTTTGTGCTAGTGTCCATCTCTATTTAGCGATTTTCCGGACATTTGAAACCAAAATATGACCGCAATGAAACAGTCTTTATCTGTCATTGTACTAAGAGGGTTAGTCTGTTTGTTTTTAATTAATAGTAGAAAGGACCAAGTACTTGGCTACTGTTTGAAAATGATGCTGACAGAAGGCTGGCCATATCAAGAGAATAGCATTAAAAATGGTACAAATAGGATTTTCTCTGATTGATTTTGACACTGTTTTTAATGCACTTCTAAAGATAATATTGTTTGATTGTATGTTGGTAGTAGTGATGTTCAGATAATTAAACTATGACTTGCATACATTTTGATATTGGCTCTGTGAAAATGACCTCTTTAAAAGAATTTCTAGTTGAAAAGCTCAGTGGCAGAATTGCATCAAGGTAATCTGTTATGGTACCATTCTTCAATCAAGGAACTCAACAAAGAACATTCCTGTACTATCTGGTTTCCTGGCAGAGGTGCAGGTTTGCAAGGGCTGACATGTCATATGAATTTTGATTCCAATAAACAGAAGCCCAATCTGGTGAAGATTGTCCATACAGTAAACCCTCAAAACCGAATCCTCTGAATACCGGAATCCCCTCAAAACCGACAGTTTCAAAAAGTCCTGGCCAAATCACTATATAATCCATACAAGGAAATCCTCTATAAACCGGAACCCCTCAAAACCGTAATCCGACATCATAATCCGGTCCCAATCACGTAAAACAATAGTAATTAATCCCCTCTAAACCGACAGTGTATTCAACTGATCATTGTTTTGACACGTGAACAAATATCATCAGCAATCCATTGCGTTCTTAATTGATTACGTGTGATTTAATCAATTGACATCTGCATTCATGTTTGCCGAAAACTGATCATATACCAAGCTATTATGAATTAGGCTATATATAGTCCAGTATGTTAGCAAAATTTGGGGGACATGCCGGACAAAAGCACCAAATTTTTTTTGAGGCTACCTGTGGTGGTACTTTTGAAAATCAGAAGGGGTGCCCAAATTTTTTTTAATTCTGTCACCTAATTTATGCTAATTATGCTAATTAGCACTTAAAACCACTAAAAAACGGTTATCTGGTAAATCAATTAGTCTATAAACAAGGAAACGCTGCCAATATTCGCAAAGTCTGCAAAAGGAGAACCAATGAGCATGAACACATTTGTTTTCCTACAGAAAAATAATGCTAATTAGCCTAATTATGCTAATTAGTGTATGGAATCTCTTAAATTGGCAGTAGGAGATCAGCCTGTAGGTCTCTTGACCAAAGTCTGGGAACAAAGGTTTGAAAGTGTTTTTGTGTTCCCTGATGAATACCGAACAATTTTTACATGGGCTGCCCCCTTGAAAATGTCAGGCATTTCCGGTAGGGGTCAACAAAAGTCAAATAGGGATCAAAATTCAAATATAGTCTTAGGGTGTCGATATGCACATCAAGTTACTCGTAAAGTCATGAGGATTCAGAAAATATATAGTTTGTTATACCTCCGACCTTAAATGAGGGCGCTACGGTCAAAAACGTCTCAAGGTCAACGAACATTTGATAGAGGTCAAATTCTCAAACACAGTTAACATTGTCCGATTTGAATGATTTTAGTGTCTAATTATATGTTTTCCAGGGCCGGCGCGTCAATATATTTTTAGGGGGTACAGACATCAAAAGGGCACATAACCAATCATGGCAGCGATGTGTAATTTCAACATTTAGATGTAATTTCCCGTGAATTCAACTTTAATAATGCCTGAGTAAAAGAGTCAGTGTACATGTAGCAGTGGCGGGTTTAGGAATTTCATAAAAATGGGTGGATAATGAAAAATCTGTTCTAAACCCGCGAGCGCCGAAGGCGCGAGCGGCAATTATTTTTAGGTTCACATAGTTTATGGTTCAAATATACATCTCTAAATCTCCAAAGAATTTTCAACATTTTAATCAATTAATGATATATAGATTGGTAATAACGTAATCACGTCAACACAGGTAAGCAGAGCCTATATAAACGCTCTGAGGTAAGGGGGTGGCTAGCCATTGTAGATACTCCCTAGTCCGAAACATGCTGACCCTATTCAAGCCTCTGATGATTTTTCTTTGCCAGTTAGACCTACCATAATTAAGTATAATTATTTCGAACTGCCTTTATTTTTACGAAAGATTCAAAATCTCAACTCTCATAAAAACATTTTGTTGTTACATCATTCCAAATCAGGACTTGAAGTTTATATAAGATATAGATATTCTTATTATGTTGAAATGTATCGCTTTTTCGAGTCTAGTAGTGCTAGAATCCAAAGATTCCGAATTCATGTCTCTATTTTTGCTTCATGTTGGATGTTACAACCAAACAGATTCGTGTCCAGTAGATTTGATCGAAATTGAAATGTAATGTAGGGTAGGCCCTCTTTCATCGGAGCGGGCGTAGACAAAGTGGGACTGTGCGAGGAGTGGCATGATGGGTAACGCGTTTTTTGCGCGACGTCATCTAGGGAAACTGTGGCGGTATTTAGCTCATAGACGACTGTACAGTTTTTCTTTTTCATTTTATTCTTCACATTTATTTTTTTTTTAAATTCAAAAAGGGCACTTTCCGAGTAAATTTTAGGGGGTGCAAACACCCCCCAAACCCCCCGGCTCCGCCGGCCCTGTTTTCTGACATGACAAATTCAACTATCACACTCTTGAATGGTTCTGGGTAAACTGTACACTTATACAGACCCGTTCTCGGATGGTTCTGGGTAAACTGTACACTAATACAAACCCACTCTAGGATGGTTCTTGGTAAACTTTGTAATAATACAAACCCACTCTCTTTGATTTTTTTCCTTTTACAGACCTCCAATCCTATAAAGGATATGGCATCGAACATCAAATGCTTGCCACTGAAGGAAGATTTCAGGGATTCTTCCACTAAGAAAATTTTGAAAATCAAGATTAATTTACATGCATCTGATGCTTTTCCGAACAAAATTCTGCTTGAAGAGGGTTTGGAAGCACTGTATACCCATAGACAATTTTGAACATTAAGGCTTGTTTCCTTGCATCTCCGGCTTTTCCAAACATTTTTTTCTTTGAAAAAGACCACTCCTTGAAGAGTGTTTGGGAGCACTGTACCCCAAGAAAATTTTGAAAATTTATGCTCGTTTCCTTGCATCTAATGCCTTTTTGACAGAATTCATTTAAAAACCACCACACCCTTCTTTCTTGTTAAGAACGACCACCCCGTGAAGAAAGACATTGTATTTATACCAAGAAAATTTTGAAAATTAGGTATGATTTCGTAGTATATGATGCCTTTTCGAACAAACAGAATTTAGTTGAGAACATCCACCTCTTGAATAGGGTTTGGGGCATTATACAGCAAGAAAATAAAATGATTTCTTTGCATATCAGTCCTTTTTGAACAGCAGGTGATTTTGACGAGTTGCACCCTAAGAAAATTTTAAGAAAGATAACCCCCCTCGCAACCACCCCAAACCCAAGCAGGTTTGTAAGTTTGCCCAGAACTGTCCAAAAGTGTGTTTTGTTTCATTAATACACAATTTACTGAGAACCATCCAAGAATGGGTTTGTTAAGTGGGTTTTCATTATACGCAATTCACCAAGAACCATCCGAGAACGTGTTTGTATTAGTGTACAGTTTACCGAGAACGGGTTTGTATTAGTGTACAGTGTACCCAGGGTCATCCGAGCCTGTTTGTATTAGTGTAGGCCTACAGTTTACCGAACCCCATCCGAAAAGGGTCTGTATAAGTGTACAGTTTGCCCAGAACCATCCAAAAGTGGGATAGTTGAATTTGCCATGTCAGAAAACATATAATTAGACACTAAAATCATTCAAATCGGACAATGTTAACTGTATTGGTAAATTTGACCTCTGTCAAAAGTTCGTTGACCTTGGGACGTTTTTGACCATAGCGCCCTCATTTAAGGTCGGAGGTATAACAAACTATATATTTTCTGAATCCTCATGACTATACGAGTAATTTGATATGCATATCGACACTTTAAGACTTTATTTGAATTTTGATCTCTGTTTGATCTTTGTTGACCCCTACCGGAAATGCCTGAAATATTTAAGGGGGCAGCCCAAGTCAAAATTGTTCGGTATTCATCAGGGAACACAAAAACACTTTCAAACCTTTGTTCCCAGACTTTGGTCACGGGACCTACAGGCTACACTAAAATTATCATCCCTCGCTATACAAACTGTTCTTTTAACCTCCGTTTAATGCCTAATGATACCAGATTTATGATTTATGATTTAAATGTTTCATCATTCAATGATTAAATTGTGAACATTTTTGACTCTTCTAATTTATTTTTCTTGCATCATGATGAAGAAATAGGACAATTTTGAAAAAAGTAGTTTTCAGCTATTTTTTTAAGCTTTTTTAGCCTGAGAACCAAATAAAGAAACCCAATTTACAAAATAACGTAATGCATTATCATTAAAATTTTCGAACCGAAAACTGCCACTACAAATCAGCTCCAAATGGGTGTAAATTATTTTGTTCTACTATAAAGGGTATGGTTACAATGCCTATTTTATTATATGAATATCCACATTTACACTTAAAAATAGTTTTCATGACCTTTTGACCTCTGATGACGTCATCTATGAGGTCATGAAGTTTTGAATGGTTGTGCATTAAGTGGGTACTTATTACCTTTCGAACGATACCAAACATGATTATCTAGACCTTTTCTAAATGCATGCAAATAGCGTTTATGTTTCCCCTACCCCTAATATTTGCGCTGAATTCGTAGTATGGAGTTTTACGCTAATATGGTGATAGTAGCCATATGGGACGAGTTAGGTGATGGCACCCCTTCTGGATTTGTAGCCTATCATCATATAGATACACATGAAAAATATTTTGCTTTTGTCCGCTGTGTCCCCTTCGGGTGAAAATTGGCTGCTAACATACTGGACTAATACATTTTAAATATATATTTATTTATTTTATTGGATGTAGTGTAAGCAGCGCGTTTCCGGGTTTGTTCGATTTATTGTTCCATACACCTCTAATATGATTTCAATAATAGAACACGACACGAGTGAACTGAAAGCAACGTGAATCGAACGTATCCCGCAATGATTTGCTACTTTCGAAAATGAAAGTTGAAATCATCTTGGCGCGAAATAGATTCGGAAACTCACGTGAATTTTTAGGCCTGCTATATTTCGAGATAGTAAGAAATAAATCGTTGTATTGTTATTATTATTATATATGTCTAAATAAATGTCAATATAAAATATTTTATTAAATCTCTCTCTATACACATCGCTGGGGTACGGGTCCACTGCATACATCGATAGAGTTGACAACCGGAAGTAATTGAATTTTATAACTAGGGGAAGTAACTCCAATTAACGAAAATGCGAATCCTCTGAAAACCGACATCCCCTCTAAACCGACATTATTACCTGGTCCCACACACTGTCGGTTTTGAGGGGTTTCACTGTATATGTAGGAATCAAAAAGATGTAGGTTAATGCTACAATCGCCTCTTTATTTGCCTAGTTTTGAAAAGATCAATACGCTGTAAAACTCCATGTCATTTTGTTCACATTTCATATCAATATTTAAGTTTGTTCCCATTTTGTTCAAATTCGATCAAAATGATCTCAATAAATTGACATTGATAATGTGAATTGCCAGCAGCTAAAAGTTATTGTAACAGTAAGCTGTTAAATTTGATCAATACAATCCAATATCAATATCTTTATCATATTGATTTCTATCACATTGTTGATTGCTATTATCATTTAATTGATTTATTGATTGACTTTGTTTCTGATCTTTTCATTCATCTTTAGTTGTGAAGAATTGTACTGTATGATAATCACATTGATTAGTATTTGTTTTAATTAAACCTCCTTTAATGGTGTTAAATTGTATTGCATGCAGCAATATCATGGTTGAAATGATTTCTTTATAAGTGATGCTTATATGTTTGGTGATGTTTATTTTTCAAGCATAATAAGATTCTTATATCAACATTATAGCCATTCTTGGACTGGAAATTTGGAGGAGGTGGTCAAAAATTGTGCCCATTTATATCAAAGTGATCTAATTTTTAATAAGATATGTGCTTAGCCGGTTTTTATGTGGAATTCTACAGATTTCGACCTTTTGTTCATCAGGCAACAAGTCAGCTATTTTGACCAAACTATGTTCGAAAATTAAAATTAGCTTTTTAAATGTTCAAACAAAGTAGACCTGTGGCATTTATTTCAGATGGAACTTTTTAATGTAAAGCAAGAAAAAAACTTCATGTGCCACCTCCATTTTAGTGGCATAACAGGATAATCATATGTTTAAAAGATAAAAAATTATCTCACTCCTTCAATTATCAAACTTTTTTATGACCAAAGTCAACAGCCCAACCTTATTTACTTTCTGGAAAATCTCCTTTTAAGATTGTGTCAGATTACAAACTATAGCCCACCCACGAATTATCACTGACATTAATATAGTGTTGTTTCTTGCACCACTCTGACAGCAGTAATGTTAGATAGGTTAAACATGTAACAATCAAATTCTACTTCATATCAACTTGATACAAAAACCATCAATATACGTTACTGTTACACAAACCTGGTTAAGACAGTGTGTGGGCTGAAACACCTTTTCAACCAACCGATTTTTAAATGTGTTGTTTTTTTGTATTGAAATAGATGGAATGCTTGGTACAAATCAGCATTAATAGAAATTTGGTGTGTAACATGTAATGTCTATCTGTAACTCATAATACCTCTATGAAACACATGATGCCTTTCTGAACCTTATAGTCTCTAAAAAAACAAATGATGCCTATTTGAAATTCATGCAGCCTTTTTGCATCTACAATAGCTCAATTTTTGACGAATATAGTTTCTTTCCATCTCCCAATTAAGCAAAATGTATTGAAATTAGGTATACAGTTTGTGTAAAATAGAAGTACATTGATGTGTATGAATGATTGTGATACTATACTATAGTAGATTAAATAAAGTTTGAAATTGCTAATAAAATCATGTTCTATACTAGTAAAGATTTTAAACAAGTAAGCTTAATGATATTAGTAAAATACTGTACTAGCTAGTTATTAAAGAAATGTTACAGTTGAACTGTAATATTATACAGTGGTGAGATCATCTTACTTCTTAGACTTGATGAGATCATCATCTCCAGGAATGCTTTTAGTACATCAACATAAACTTGATAGTTATGATAGGTTAGAAACATAACTATGGAAGTTAACAAATTTACAACCTTTGTGTGGCCAAACTGTTACCACATAGTCACTTCAGAATGATATAAATGTTACCAATTCTTATGATGATGGAATTTGATGGGTTTGGATAGGTGTGTCTTACCTACCAGATCTGTATTTTGTTTCAAAGAATTACAGAAGAATAAAAAGCGTCTAGTTGGTTGGATCGGACAATAAATCAAGACCAAATGTGCGACGGGCTGTATATGTTAAAGATCATTTCTCTCATTGCACACTACATGGTGTTTGCCCGTACTCATTTGCCCAATATGTGCATAAAAATGGGTTGTAAAACACCATTTTTTCTTTCCACAGAATAAAAATGCTTTTGGGTGAACTATTTTGTATAAATTTTCATAAGGATATAAATCTTCTATAGATGGTATTTGATATTTTAAACTTTAAAGATGGGATCTCTTAGATCTAAACTATGAAAAATAGGGTGTATTATGCCCTTTAAAGTTTATTGATATATTTATATACGTATAACAAAAGATTTTGATCTTTTGTATTGATCACATATAAATTATCCAAAGAAATACCAAAAATATCCAAAATACCATCTTCCCTGTAGATTTCTTAACCTTTTGAGTATTGATGATTAATGAAAATCATGAAGTCTTTGAGTTTGTAATGGATGCTTCATAACCTGTTGTTTTCGATAAGATTGTGGCGGGTAGAGCAACACTATTCAAAGAAATTTATAGTGGTTACCTTTGATTTCCATGGTCAGACACAAGACAGAAGTTGATTGTCCAGACAGATGTTAACTTTGTACATGTAGATGTATTTTTATTGTTTGTAGCCATACATCAAATTAATCTTTAATCTTCATATCTTATCTCTCTACAGGTAGGTCTAACAACCTCACCTCAACTTTGATTTTAACAACACATGATATAAATGTGTCATTCTTTGATTCCTTGAAAGAATATGGCATAGAACTAGGTTCATTCTTCGATTCCTTGAAAGAATTTGGCATAAGGGTTCATTCTTCAATTGTACTTGAAAGCATCTATCATAGGTCTAGGGTTCATTCTTCAATTACTTGAAAGGATCTATCATAGGTCTAGGGTTCATTCTTCAATTACTTGAAAGGGTGTATCATAGATCTAGGGTTCATTCTTCAATTACGGTACTTGAAATGATCTAGCAGCAGTCTAGAATTATTCTTCAATTACTTGAAAGGATCTATCATAGGTCTAGGGTTCATTCTTCAATTACTTGAAAGGATCTATCATAGCTAGGTCTAGGGTTCATTCTTCAATTACTTGAAAGGATCGGGCATCAGTCGAATCTAAGGATCATTTTTCAATTACTTACAAAAATATGTCTTGGTCTTTTGTTCATTCTTCATTCCAAGGTGTCAGACCTTCAATTATTTTTAAAAATTTGTTATAGGTTAAGGATCATTCTTCAATCACTTTAAAAGGATCTGGCATAGATTTAAATGATTCTTTCAGAATTTTAAGTAAGTTTCTCCTTTATCAGGTCGGTGAGTCAGATTAAAAAAGGTGTCTATTTATGCTGCAGGTTGTGTACATTAAAGATTCCTTGACAAATGAAAAATGGGAGAAAAGTAACTGATTCTTTGCAGGCCACTGACATATGAGTGAATTTCATCACAATTTCATTCTTAATTGTAACTTTTTATCTTCAAATTTCTTCATTTCTAGCCAATATTTATTTATATAAGAACTTATTTTGCCAATTTTTTGACTGAAGAAATAAACCAGAACACTAGTGAGATTCCAACTTTAGCCTTATAAAAATATTACTTATAGTTTTGATTATTTACTCTCTCCAGATGTAACAGAATCAAGATTTAATTGAGAATATTATAAATAGAGATATAAAGTTCATTTATGGAGATGTACAAAGTTTAAAAAGAGAAGGTACATGAACAGGTCATGAAAAGAGGTATCTTCATTGTTCTTTGCAAATATGACGTCATTTGCTTGGATACGAGTTTGGTTCTTGACGAGGGTGTGATAGAGTCCAATGACCTTGAATAAGTCATCTTCACTCATAATCCAGTCAACCCAGCTGTAAATGGGTACTGATAATCCGGGAAAGATCAATGCCAAGAGGTTTGGCCTTTGAACATCTTTGAACCTAATTCTTGTAAAATAAAGAGATGTTTCTTTCTTTTTTTTCATGTACATCTACTGTGCTGCTTAAAGCATCTATTCACATTATTTCATTTCATACATCTGAGGTTTTGTAATTTCGAGAAATGCTTGATGATTTTACTACATCCGATTGGCGAATACCATCAAGCTTACCATTTCTGCAATCCTTTTGGACATAAATGTTTGAAATAATGGTAATATCATCATGAAATGTAACATTATTTTATGAAATATGGCATGGTTTCTAAGTTTTTGTTAATTAAATATATATTGTGACATTTTTGAACCACCTGATATATGCAAGCAAATTTTCTAGGAAAATAACAGGTTCTATACACACATCCCTAGATGTTAACCCATGTAAAGGTATTTGTAGAATATGATTTTGATAATATAGATATTTATTTATATAGTATAATATTAAATGTCAGAAATATACTGCAGCTCTGACCTTTATAACCCTGTATAATAAACATTACTTATATTTTATATATATCTTATTTAAAACAATTACTGTTGTCTGTATAAATATTGAACTTAAACCTCCATCACACCGGACCGCGACCATCTTCGTTCTTACAGCGACCAGAAAATGGACAAATTCGCGGCAAACGCGACGAAAACTCGAGAAAAAGACTCCGAAAAAAAGCAAAATCTATAACAGCCGCGCTTTTACCACGACCTATGCGATCATACTGCGTTCTCACGACGCGCCCGCCACGACTTTTACCCGCTTATGGCGTTTCTGTTTAGATCTAACGGCGTTCACCTGAGTTCCCGCAGCGCTCTCACTGCGCTTTTGGGGTTGTTACCAGGCGTAGTAGGGTCGTATCAGAAACCCGAGGGTCATGGTGAGGACGCCTTGAAGTCGCCGTTTCAAGTGTAACCGTTTTCGCAGCGTCTTTACCACGCGTGTACTGCGCTTATACTACGTTCATGGAGATGTTATGGCGTTTGTATTACGACCTTTGTGATCCCACCGAGTTCTCAACGCGTTCCAAGACGGATCGCCGGACCTTGGCGTTTGTTTTGAACATGTCCAAAACAAACGCCGTGACTCTGCGATCATTGGCGACCAAGGCGACCACAGCACGATGTCTGGCGACGTTACCACGCTAATACCACGCTTATGGCGACGTTACCACGCTCTGGGACCATTTTCCGTCGCCGCAGCAGCGCAGTAAGGACGCCTCTCCGGTGTGATGGGGGTATTACTCTTAAATTATAGTGTCTGCTTTCTAGGAAAATAAAGTTTAAAGGGATACATTCATTTATAAGTATTTATTCTGCTAGAACATTTTAAACAGTTGGTATCGCTTGTTAGAATAAAACACAAAATTTGGTTTGTCTGCAATTGAATAAAAATGTACTGTAAGTTTGATTTTTATCCTGGTTTCCCCCTGTAATTAGTTACTGGCATCATAGAAAGATTATAGACTGGAAGTCTAACTCTTCTCATCATCTATTGAACTTCTGTTTCAATTTATGGTTGCTAGTTTCTCCTTTTAGGTGACAAGTTGTCTCTAAGTAATACTGTGGCAAAGAGACAAATTTCAAAGCATGTTAATACCTACCATACAGTTCTATGCTGGCATGGACAAAGTGTCTAGTAAAAGTCTTTCTGATGGGGAGGAAACCAAGTTCGCATGTGCTACAGGATCTCCCTCGAAAGATAGTAGGTTAATGCCACTGTCCTCAAAATGTCTTATAATATTAAAAACAAATTGTATTTGTTGCTCTTGAGTTAAAATCATACAATTCACCATCTACCAAGCTAATAAAACAACTGATTACATGAGAAAGATTTATCTATTACATATAATTGTGCATATCAACTTTTTGTAATCATATTTTTACTTAATTTGATCTGAAATGTATTTTACTTGGCACAGATATGAGTATCACTTTCTTCAAATGGAGTGAAAAAGTTACCATTTGTGTGGAAATTGTAAACTCTATCAGCATTCATTTATTTATCTTGGCATATTGGCAACATATTTCAAGGATTTTTTTCTCAAATGAGTATTTTTTTCAATGGGAAAAAGAAACAAATGAACTGAAATTTCAACACATAAATTTATGAAAACACTGATTTATTTTTTTCATATTCCAATTAAAATGGAAACATCGGATCTAAAGAGTACTATAGTACCTTTAACACTCTAAGAAAACTTTTTTAACGGCAATGTCCAAATTTGAAATGAACCGATGATGGTACATTGCATTGTTTCCTATACAATCTTGATATAATCAACGTAAGAATTTTGAGATTAAGGATGTCCGCATATATACATATATATTTTATAGCATTCCTATATTATGTTCCAAGCCTAAAATTTATACAAACAAAAAGTGCAATATCATCCTTTGTCTGGTGCTTGGGGAATTTCCCACTTGAATAACTCAAATGAGGACTAAATGATTGGTGCTACAGAAGACTAATATTGATTGAAGAAAGATTTTCATTAAGTTCCATAATGTTTATCTCTAGGCACTGTTTACTCCATTTATTGATAGAACTTGGTAAATTATCATGATGGTAGGGAATATTGGAAAACTATACTTGGGGCTAAAATATGATCATTTTGTGAGCAACTTGACTTGAAAATTGTGTCTCAATTATCAGGAATAGGATAAGCTCATTACCAGTAGATGAAAAGTAAAGTTTGAAATTTGCAGAGCATTAAAATAATTTTAAACATTATTTAGATTTTATGAGGTATACAGGTTTAAGAGGCTGACATGGTAAATTATTTTAGTAGAGGAAACAATAAATATATTGTTGTGGTCCATGACATTTGAAAATAATAAGAGTTAGCATAATGAATGGGTTTGCCTGTCTTTATAACAGAGGTTATTGAGTGTGATATTAAGTTAGGTTAGACATGATATATTTTAATTTGAATATTATTTAAATGTTATTAAGTGTTCAAATGCTAGTATTAATGAAATAATGTTTTATCTACATTTGCACAAAATACAACATGACATATATAAGTGCAAAAAAAAACTTGCATGAATTAGAACGAAGAATAGTGTTCTCCAAGACATAACTGCATCTGTAATTGCAAAGCCTGTATGCATTTAAACATAAGCTCCATTCGATTTTGATTCCTCAAATCTTTGGTCTTCAAATCATGGGTAATTGTGACCCAAACTGTGGTCTTTATCGCAACTTCAAATGGTAATGGGGCATGTCTAGGGTTTCAAACACATTTGTAGGGTTGTACTGTATACAGTTAATACTGAATTTAACTAAAATTCAGTCAGTTTAGTAATAATATTGATGTTACATAAGTGTATACTACTCCTGATCCAGCATCTGGTATAGTGCAGGGTTGTTGAACAGTATATATAATGATGGTTAGGTATGGGATAATGGGACGCTAAAGTGTGAGACTTTTTATACCATTACAAACAAATATATTTTCATTGACTTTTCATGACTTCCAGTCTAATTAAAATCAGACCCTAATTTCGTTCGTTCGTTTTTTTTTTTAAATCCGTTTTTTTAACCACTACATTAGGGTCTGAGAACCAGGCGCGGCAACAGCCGTTCACGTTAACTTTGACCTAACCTTAATGACCTTTGTTTTAACCAATCAGATCTTTGCCCTCTCCCGCGCTGGGATTTTGTTCGCGAACAATAGGTGCATTCTAGGATTCCTAAGTGCTGTAGACTAGTTTATCAGGTCATGTTTATCAAGGTAAGGTCAAAGTTAACGTGAACGGCTGTTGCCGCGCCTGGTTCTCAGACCCTAATGTAGTGGTTAAAAACCGGATTAAAAAAAAACGAACGAAATTAGGGTCTGATTTTAATTAGACTGCATGACTTCTAATTATCATGACAGTAGTCTACATATATTGTATAGTAGAGCAAATGAGATTTTTTTTGTTACTGCAGCTTCTGATCTTTGTCAATATTGTATTCTCTTTGATGTGAACTTTAAAAGTGATTCTCTAATCTCTTCTGCTAATCTAAAAACATTACTAACAGTTTTTTACTAATCCTTTCACAAGTTATTGAAACCTTTCTTAGACGGATTATCGTTACTTTTAATATTACGTTAAATACTTTCTATCAAAGTTAAGATTAGTGTGAATAACTCCATAAATATCAGCGTTTGAAAGTCAAAAATATGACTCATGACTTATATAGAAAACTCATATACAGAAAAGGATAGATAAATGTTAAGGTACGGGTATAATTGAAGGGATTGTGCAATTTTTGGGCTGTTCCAGTAAATCTAAAGGCTATAAATTCAAGGCCCAAATCGATCCTCGAAAATGCTGAACATTCCCCTTTAATATTGGCATTTTGATGCCGAATTCTGATGCCTTGATGCATCTTCAGTTCCTGTCATTGACAATGTTTTGGGCATATATTATTGATTATATAGTGCATGCTCTGCTCTGCTCTGTGTATTGCTGAATATATTTCAGAGAAACAATCTTGCATGATCATGACAGCATTTTTGGAAATATTTTTTGTAATGTTTACTTTCCAAATGGATAAAGGGTAATAATTGACATAGATGACCACTGTCTATGAATTAAGCATTAGGAAATAGCAAGTAGATGAGTCAAGATATGAATATACTGCATGACATATCAAAACATAACCTTAATATATGCTTCATTTCACTACATATATTTTTATTCTTTGTATGATATTGAATGGGGTTTACTATGATTAATTAAGGGAAAAAATGATCAATAAGGCATGAAGGATTTTATCTTGTTGATCAGTTTAGCTTGGGGTCAGTTGTTTTGTTTAAAATAAGTAGGATGGACACTAACAATAAAACATATAGTTTATTATTCAAATGGCTTGATTTTCAATGAAAGTTATCATATAATTCAATCTCTTCCTTTTCTTTCAAACTGAATCAATCATGTATGAAAAGTACCATAATTTGAGATAAAAAAAAGATGACTTAGTTTGAAAATATTGCTGTATAAAAATTGATTAGTAAATCTTAAAAAGCTCATGTTAAAGGAATAGACCATATTCATAAAAAATAAGTTTTTCGCAGATGGCCCATAAAGTGAATACTAATGCACTCAGAAGCACTGTTCATGGATTTAGAAATACTCTTTCTGTGATCTGGATTCAAACCCCACGACACATAATTACCTAAAAATTCACTACCAAATCTGCCATGATTTGTCAAAGATAGGTTTTGTCATTGAAATATGCAAATTGGTTTCCATTAAGTTCAATTAACATAATATATTCTTTAGTAGAATTTGAGTTGTTTCTTGTTTTTGTTTTGTTCAAATAACTTAATTCATTGTTGACATGTGCTAGAAAAAAATGTGATCTTGACTTCATTCCCTACTCTTTTCAACAGGTATTGACCTTTCTGTCACTTACTAAACTTTAAGATGATAGAAAGTGATTATAAAGGCATGTGTTATGTAGATATAAAAGAAGAGATGTACACTAGGATAACATGGGTGTTAATAGAATTGTGTATGTCTGGTGAACTTATAATATCAACCTTTTAGTTGTACCTTTTATAAAGGTCAGATCTTAACAGCATTATCAACAAAATGTGATTCAAAATTATATTGATGCAGTTGATGTGTTGTATCTCAGTACTGGGTCGACAAATTATTAACTGGAAAAAGTTATAATAATGGAAGCGTGAATTGGAAACTGGAGATCCAAATTGCTGATTTTGAATAGGGCTGTTGTATAATATTTTTGCATTTGAACACTCATGTACATGTGATACAGATTTGTAAGTAATAAGATGAGAATTGATGGGCAAATACAATGGATCAACAGCATTTAAGCTAAGGATGTACTCAAAATCTATTTGAGACAATGATGTTAGCAAAATCTTTGTCTAAAGTTCACTATAAAATGTGAAAAGTATAAACTAATATAAAGTCTTTGAACTGGATACTTCATTCATCTGTGACAATCAATAAATATATAAATAGATAACCTAAACACACATTATTTAAAAGCACTCAGTTGAATATAATTCTCAGATAAAACAAAATATGAAGCTTGAATTAACATAGCATGAAGTACTTAAATATACAATAATAATTTGACAATTATGTTGGTCACCCCTTGTGCAAATATACAAAGTGTTATTGTCATTATTATATTTTGTCAATATAAAGGTGTAAGTCAGGGAGAACTCTTGTGACCCTCTATATTCAATCATTTTGTTAATGAATATTCTTATTTGTATATCTGTCATTGATTGATTGAATGTCACCTTTTTGGCTTTATTTATTCTATGCTTAGTTCATATGAAAGTGTGCTTAGATATTTTTAATTGAGTTTTCTGCCTTTAACTTTGGTCGTTTAAAGGAATAACAATTTTCAACTTGGATATCAAGCCACAGTCGGCACCGAAGCCTTAGACGCAATTAAGCCTGGTTATAAGTAGAAAATATACACACATCAAATATATACAAACAACTTTGAGTTGTTATTTTTACTCAAAGCCAACTTGACTTTTCAATAAGCTCAGTGGAAAATCTGCTAGTTATTCCATATCATTTATTTGTTTAACTTATTAAAAATTACTTAAATGATACTCATAAATTTGATCAATTACCACATGTCATTTGTGAAATAGATTAAGAAACTTCCTATACCACTTTCAGTATCTCTGCCAAATGATTCAATATTTTTTGCCTAATTACCGTTCATTTGATGCATGTTTAATTTCGTCAGGAGATGTTTTTAAGTGGTAAGTATGGTTATTAGAAAATCTACATCAATCACTTTAGACAGGTTGAAATTACCAAGTTGGAATTGAAACACCTTAAATTGTAACCAAATAGTGTTTGTTGAAATTTTTAGTTGTTTCTTTCTGCACCAAAGCTGATGCTGTAAGAATTATTCTCGTTTTGAAGACATGTCAAACTATAGTTGCAACCATATACACTCTTGTATTGGTCATAAATTATGAATAGCTATAATAACCGCGTTTCCACTGAGAATTGTGAAGGAAAGCTAGCTCTAAGCTAGCTTTATTGCCGAACACGTTGCGTTATTAATACACTGAGGTTTTCTGGTTCTTGAACGACTTTAGTCTCGATCATAAAGTCACACATTATAGACAGCACACAATCTACAAGACTTACCATGTACTCTTCTAGTTAATTAGGAGCTCGCGCCCCCTATTGCCGAACAAGAAGAAAATGCTGGCTTTTTTGTGTTTCCACTGAGTAAATAAAAGCCGGCTTTCATTTGGCTCCCGATAAATTGCTTCAATCCAGCTGTTGGACAGGATGAGGGGAGTGTTTCTTCTTGGGGAAATAGATTTGAAATTATAGTACAGTATAACTTGTATTAAGCAGCCAGTCAAGGGAATGCTTAATAGTGGCTGCTTACTAAGGGGTGGTGCTTATAGAGGTATATGTATGGCAAACCTAGTTTAGGATGATAAGTTTGTAATTTGTAACTATATGTACATGCACTAAAGAAAAACAACAATAGCTATTTAAATAGCATTAGCAATGTCCTACATAAAAATATTATTTTAGACAAGTCTATTATACACTTTTGAATATTTCATTACTTATTTTAATAATCAATTACAACATTAGGCCTAATTATATCAGTGTATGAGTAAAATTCAAGGATTATAGACAAAGGTTAATCTGTTTGGCAGTAATTAACTGTTAGTTTAATTAATGGGATTAACAAGGATTAAGGAAAATGACCGCTGATTGCAGGGTGACACATTTTCACTGTCAAGAAAAGGGTGGCTGCTGGCCGCGTCAAGAGGGTGGTGTTGAATAGAGGTAAATTTGGTTGAAAATTGCATGGGATGTAATTTGGGTGGCCTTTCATTAAAGGGTGGTGCTGAATACAGGTGACCGTTGGACCAAGTTTGACTGTAGGTGTATTTTTAAATTCTGAACTTTGAATAAAATTAAATTAGTGTCTTTCCCCTCTATGACTTGAAGCCAAACTGAAAGTGAAATAAATATTTAGTTAGTACACAATCAGTGTAGACATTAAGAAATACCAATTACCTCTCTTGGCACACTAGACTCTCCTGTCTATTTGTTTCATTAAGATTTTGGTCAGATCAGTTGAAATTCCAGACAATTTTCTCAACATTATTGACAGTCAATTAAACTCATTGTATACTAAAGAGTCCACAGTTTGGATTTGTCCAAGTAATTTCTTAATTGATTAAAGTCACTGTATTCATTTGTTTGATATGAGCAAATTGTTAAGCATGTGCTTCAGTTTTGACTTAATGTTCTGTAAATTGTGATAATAATAAGGGGTTGGGGTTCTATAGCACAGTTGGTTTTAGAGCGTCCTTCTTGGTTACAATATAGTGGAGGTTGTTGAGATCTCGATCGGTGTGTGATGACCTTGTATGAATCATCTTCAGTCATAATTCCAGTTCACACAGTTGTAAATCAAAGAATATCCAAGAAAGATTTATTCTTAAAGGTTTGGCCAAGGACCAGCCAAAACAGATTCTCATGAGAACTCAAGTTGTTATCCTTGTAAAATATATATGTTTTCTCCTTTCTTTTTGAGTAACTAGCAGTTGGACTTTCCTCAGAAACTCAAAATTAACAAAGATAAAATGACTTCAGGACATCTGTTTCCTGTGTTAAAAAGATCTTTGGATAGTATCAGAGCATCTTGACGTCCAACTTATGTACCGTACCTGAAAGAGAATTACTAAAAGATATGTAAAGAGTTTGTAATCTGATTAGTGATATAGATTGTAAAGAGATAAGTATCTGTAATAGTACCAGACTACTAGAATACCTACAGTACCACTAACACCAGATGTACTAATAAATAACCCAACAGCTGCAGTACAGTTATTATTGACTTAGTATTCCATATTGACCAGAAATACCTCAATAATACCCTATAAGTCATTATATTATATCTCTGCCAATAACAATATTGTCTTTACAATTTCATTGATGGATTCACATTCCATGAATGTTTTAAATGCATTATGATTAACAGATTGACAAACAGCTGCCAGTTTGCCAAGGTTATAATTTGCATGAGAATAACTTTGCTGAAGAAAGGCGAGAGGAAAGTAGAGGCCGGGAGGTAGTATACACCATTGAGAAATTGATTTCCGAGATATAGCAAAATGCTTTCAATTAGCCCTTTTTGATTTGTTTCTGATTACCTGCATACTTGAGTTTGGTGGGTTGGTATAAGACAAGACAAAAATCTGCTTCTGGCTAACTGATTGCAGGCTAGAGGAATGCTTTGAAATTTATCAAGGGGAAATGGAAATGTTGTCAAGCCCATTCTATGAATTATAACATTATGTTTTTGATTACATAAACTTGGTACACTTAACCACATTTTAGTACTAAAAACCCACTAATTTCCTTCATGATATAATTTTAGCACAAGACAATTATCCTTCTAAATACCAGAAAATAGAAACGGCAAATTGTATATAATTTTGTTTTACACTGGAATTTTGTAAGAGCTATGTGAGTTAACATACCAGTGAGAAAATTGTTGACAATTATTTCCACTACACTTCAAATTGTGACCTTTTTTACTAGTTTATTTCAGTAAGGAAATAATTCTATGGTGATTCAATACTTAAGAGGTGCTTGAGATTCAAGTATTTACCATCATCAGTACAACTAAATTATAGAACTTAAAACTAAATTTTCTGGATTCTTTTTAACACTTAAATTCTTAAATTTTTTTTAGAATACTACTTGTGTTGCTACTTATTAGGCATTTTCTTTACTCTAATGATATTATACTCGTCTTTCTGCATTATATTCTGCTACAAAAGTATATACTTCTCTACCCAAAACAATCTTCAGATATTTATCTTCATCAAGAGAACCATTGACCTTTTAATCTGAAGTAAGATTTGGGCCAGGGGAGTCCAGTATAAGCTTATTTGATGAAATATTGTATAAAGTAAACAAACTTTGATAATAACTGTCCATTTAGATAAAGGTAGTTGTCAAAAGAGACCCATTTACACTCTGTTTATTTTTTCTAGAAATCTAAGTGGTACTTGACAATGATTTTTTATTGACACTCTGAAATTGATAAATAGCGTTCAGAGGTGGTTTTTGTTTGAAATTTATTCATTGGTTTCGCAATATTGTCAAATGAAGATATATAATTTCCATGATGTCATCTATGAATATCTCAGAATGGACAATATGTCCACACGTTTACAGTGATCATTTCTTTTTGCATATTGTTTTCTGCTTACTACCCGGTACATGAAAAGCTATCAGATATTTTTTCTGCAATATGATATCCACAGTCCACCATTAAGTGATATCATATTAAGGACATAAATCTCATCGTAAAGAGGCATAATTATGATATGTTTTGTGAAAATGACCAGTAAGAGAGTGATAACTGCAGGTAAAGAGTGCAGATAATGACCAAGATAACACCTTCATTCCTCCATTATAGTTGGACATACAGAGATAATGGCAGTTGTTTATGATTTATTGACCATTGAACATATTCTTATCTTAAATGTTGAAAGGTTCTGGTATCTCTTTTGGGGATCTTTAGTTCACAACTCAGCGGGTCATGGCATTACTCAGTATGGATACAGTTAATATCTGCAGTAACAATTGTTGTGCTTCTATCAAGGTTTTAGAACAGAGTAAAGATTGATCCTCATCTATGGTACAGACTTGCTGTGTAAGCTCCTACCGGTATTAAGAAACTGAAATAAAGGCTTAAATATTACCATTTATCCCATTTCAGAACATTGAGTGAAGCCTTATACCATTTATAATATTGTGTAAGCTACCATTTAGAGCACGTTCACTGTAGATGTAGGCTTTTATATCAAATCATAAAGAACTTTTCAAGTAAACGGTAAAGTACGCAAACTGAAGTGGAGGCAATAAACTACAAAAAATGCATTCTCCTTTAGACATAACTGTATTTTTCCAATATAATTGTTCAAGTCTATATAGTACTTGATGATAATGAAAAGATCTAATGAAAAGAATATAAAAAAGATTTGTTTATATTTTAACTAAATATAGCTGGCAATAAGATTTCAGATTGATTTAGTTCCTCTAACAATCAATATAACTATCAGTTGAGTTTTTCAGCCTCAGGATAAATTGGTTTGACTGAACCTTCATTCAATCTGATAGTTGTGTGAGACTTTTTACATCACAGCTTTAGAAGTTTTTATGTTGACCTTTTTGCATTTGAACAATTTTTGATAACTATTAATTAGCTGAAGAATATAGTGTTATAAAAAAGTTAACATCACAACTAATAGTGAAGAATATTTTAATTGTCCAGGATGCATGATGTTCACTTGATTTATTGCTCATATACCTCAAGTCCAATTTTAGAAGGTTTAAAGGGCCATTCTGCTTTTTTGAAAAAAAATTCCATTATCAAAAAAATCGCAAATGCTACCTGAGAGTATTTTTAAAGCATGCTTATTGTATCTCTATATCTTCTTGATCAAACTGAATTTGGTTTTAAAGGGTTAATTAAGAAATTTGACCTAGTTTTGGTGTTTGCCCTTTAAATGGCTCAATATTTCTAGCTGAAACCTTATTAATACACAAGAGGGACATTTTTCTACTCTTAGGCGTTTATTTTACTCAAATCCGTTCAGTAGTTTCCTATCAGCGTCCAAAAAACATAACACACTTAAAAACCTTGCGTAAGGTTTTTAAATAATTTAGCATGTTTTTAGCGTTTAAAAATTAACAGCTGGATTTTTTTTGTTAAAACTTTCAGGTACATTAAAAGGCATGTAGTTACCGATTTTGGTGTAAATTTTTCAAAAATTTGAGCAAAAAAGTTTTTTGACCTAAAAAAAATTCAGACTGTCCCTTTAAGCTAAGATTCAATATACGCGTCATGTGGATCCATCATGCGTCATCCGTTACAAATCGAAATGGTTGGTTTTAGAGGCTATGATTCCATATATGTGTTAGAGAAATGATAGATCTTGAAAATATGTGAAATATTTTTGTTATACCAGCAGTACACGAAAAAGTTTACAGCAATATAAAAAGGACATATTATTGGGTTATTCAACCTCAGAATAAAAAGTGTGAATTATAGAAGTGCTTGACCCACTTGGACTGTCCTCCATTAATTCAAAGAATTCATTAGACAGCCTTTCATAATATCAGAATATTTATAGAATTCAATCAGACTGTAAGTTGGTGATGAATATATTTTATTGTATACACTTTTTATCTATTGAATAATATCAGACAGGAGCAAAGGAAAATTACATACTGGTATTATATTATATTGATCTTTTAGATCATCTTCACAAATAACACTATAACACTAGACCATCTTCACAAATAACACTAGCTGCAGACCATCTTCACTTTAACACTAGACCATCTTCACAAATAATACATATAACACCGCTTATAGGACTTTCTTCACAAATAACACTAGACCATCTTCAATAACTCTAGACCATCTTCACAAAGAACACAAGACTATTATAACCGCGTTTCCACTGAGAATTGTGAAGGAAAGCTAGCTCTAAGCTAGCCTAGAGCTAGCTTTATTGCCGAACACGTTGCGTTTACACTGAGTTTTTCTGGTTCCCGAACGACTTTAGTCTCGATTATAAAGTCACACATTATAGCCAGCACGCGATCTACAAGACTTACCTTTTACTCTACTAGTTAATTAAGAGTGCGCGCCCTCTATTGCCGAACGAGATAAAGCCGGCTTTTTTGTGTTTCCACTGAGTAAATGAAAGCTGGCTTTCATTTGGCCCCCGATAAATTGCCAAACTCGAAAAGCTTCAATTGCCGAACCGTTACGGTTCCCGAACCGTAATGGTTCGGCAATTTGTCAGTGGAAACACAAAAAAGCTAGCTTAAAGCCGGCTTTTTATGTCAGTGGAAACACAGTTTATATGTTTAAAATTACACTAGACCCCCTTCACAAATAACACTAGAAGACCATCTTCACAAATCAGCTTCACAAATAGATAACACTATAACACTAGATCATCATTCTACACAATATCACTTATAGACCATCTTCACAAATATCAACACTAAGACCAGATTATCTTTTAAAAAAACACTTAAAAACCACCTTCACTTTCTTCACAAGTCAGGACTATAATCACAAATAACACTAGAAAATCATTAAAAACATATTAAAATATCTATCTAAGTGGCTGATATTCCATTCAAGGAATCACTTTCAGTCAGTGTGAAGATGGCCTTACTGTTATTTATCATGATTATTATTTACCTCTAGTCCAGACAGACAAATTAAATACTTGTCTCAATATATTGCTTAGTTTGCTCACATTAGTAGTTCCTGGCAATAGAACAATAACACCAATTCCATCTTATTGATCATTTCTTCTATTAAATATCAAATATTGGCACCAGAAGTTTCATCCTTTCTAGAGACAAACAAATTCCAGACAAAGTGCTGAATGTGCTAGAATTTTCCAATAATCACCCACAAATATGGAACTGATATTTATTTACAACTATTATTTGATGTCACTTGATAACAGCTGTTTGGGTACATATATTGTATGTTTGTGGCTACTGGAGCGGTGTTAAAACTATATTACTTCATGCATACATGCATGCAGCATTTAATTCATCACTTACAACTTACTTTTCTTTGTAAGTGCATTTTACAGAAGTGTCACTCTCAAGCCTTTGTCTGCTTAGTATTATATCTGCGATAGTTATGTCATATTTTGAGCTCTCTGAAATCCAAGAAGCAACAGGCAAGAAAAAATGGTGTAAACAGAAGCTTAAGATGTAAAACGCTTGAAAAACTCTTTTGAATCCCTCTTATAACTAGGATGGTTCACATATAGGTTGGTAGATGACAAGTTAACGTTCGCTTCAAGCAGCAGCTGATATTGCAAACTAGGTAGTTGTTGGTAGTGGTGGTAGTTGGTAGTTGATTGGTTCACATATAAAGTGAGATTAACCTATATACACATCTAGTGCAGTAACCAGGATCATACCTTCAACCTCCTCAATATTGTGTCATTTTACATGTACCGGTATATAATATTTCATGTTAAAAGGGATAGTCTGTTTTTTCATATAAAATATATTAATTGATGCAGCCCATTGATAAATATAGTTAGTAATAGGATGGGTTATCAAAGAGACCTAAATAATACCAAGATGTGACAAAGACAATCTAAACTGTTTTCTATATTGAACCAAAAGCAAACACTTGTAAGATATCTGAGATAATGCACTCCAAAACCATAAAAATGCATTGTCTGCATATTTTCTCAGTAATTGTCAAGCATTAAAGTCACTTAGTAGCAGATATTTGTTGAATACTTTAAATTTGGAATATTAATGTACATTTTCTAAGATAATTTAGAGAAAAAGTATATTTTTGGTCAACATTGTTTAAGAGTTTGTCTGTTTTAGCTTCAAATTGCCATTCATAAATGATCAATCCATAATTCAAATGCAAGAATTCCTGTAAAAAATGTAAAAAATCAATTTATCATATTTGCAAAAGAAATTTGATATTCAAAAATATTGCACACAATGCTTTAAACAACACTCTGGTTCGTACAAACTCTTGAACAGTTAAGTGTATGACAACAAATTACTTGTATTTCAAATCCATTATTTTAAGATTTTCTTGTATTTTTCTTATCGGCTGCCATTATTTTGATAAGTTCTCTGTCTATTTTCTCAAGTTTTTCAATGTTCAATATCAATATTAGACATAAAACCCTACATCATGTCTTAAACTGTCAAAATCAATGGTTTTTATGTGTTCATGTGTTTAATGCGTTATAATACACTGTCTTTAGATAGATATCTATAAAATAATGGTCTCTGATTTTAATAGTTTGGTGCATTCGACTTTTGATAAGGAATCATTCAATGTGTTATTTGCACATTGTCCTATTTGGATGACTTTAATGGTTATTTTGGCTATCGTCTATAGATCTCTATTTTTTATGACCTACTTGTTGAATTGAAGTGCTTTCATTATTGATCCAAAACTACCAATCTTGATAGAATTTTGTTAAAAAAATGTTCATGTTATTGGTATATTTCATTTCGCTGAATGAAAACTGCTGTAAATAAATTGTAAGACTTTAAATTGACCCAGAACCAGATAATGAATTTGTTTAAATGTTTCACATTAAATTTTTAAAGAACATATACAACACATATTTGTGCACACATTTTTTTTTTACCACATATACAAATTGCAATTCATTCAATCATTTATTCCAAAGCATTTTTTAAGATTCATTCATTCATTTATTCAAAAGCTTTTAAGGAAGAAATCATGCATTTTATTGCTTATTTTTATGTCCTGTAATTGGGGGCCATGTTTTTTATTTGTCTGGTGTTGTCTATTTGCAGGAATATGGATTATGTAGAAGTAGTCTAACGGCGCTAGCTGTGAAGTATGCTGAGGAATTAAAGACCCATTTTGAAGATGTATTAGAGCGTTTAGAAGATTTATGGAGATTAGCTAGAGAATTGGATAGCTATACACTGGTAAATTGATTAGTTTTTTATTTACCATTTTATTTACTTCTTTCTACTCAGTGGTATCAAGTAGACCATTTCAATCTACTGAGTAGTATTGAATTGCTTACAAGGATCTAGAATGAATTGGGAAGTTGAGCTGACCTGAACTCCTGTGGAGATCATTCCCATGCTTTCGATCATTTCACCAATTAATTATCTGTTTTGATGTTCTGAAGAAAGTCTTTCAACATGTATATTCTGCCCACCTTTGACCAATTAAACTATTTTTTTTTTGCATTTTGTGGTGCAAGAGACATGTTCTTTCCACATACACTCAAATCTACAGCAGTATCTTCAATTCAGTAGATAAGCGAAGTTGTGAGCCATTGTGAGCTTTGTTTCAAAATCTTGAAAGTTTCTAATCTGCAGACAACAAAAGAAAGGATCACCTATCCATACTCATAATCTTGTTATATATCAAAATCTCTCATTTCAAGTTAATCTCAGGGTCTTACAAGTATATCCACACATAGATAGCTGTGATCCAGCCGAACGGGGAATTCTATTTTGAAAGTTGTCTGAAAATGGCTGAATTTGAATTTGTTAACTACAGATACATGTAAGAGTTAAAAAAAATGAGGCAAATTTTCTGATACTTTTGAGATGCTGCCATTGGTATATTTTACAACACTTATTTTAGCTAGAAGGGCCTACATAAACAGTTGAACCATATCCATGCATTTACTTTATGTGTTTGAGTCATTTAACATTTATGGTTTGGAAAATTATCTAGGTTCCGAGGTTAATGGTGTAGAAAAAAAACTCATGAAATTGGAATCAGTTTTATGTTATCTTCATGGTTGACCATATATTTTTAGGGTGGTAAACTATTTCAGTAATTGGCTCAATCCAATTTTGACTCCTCCCTATTCGACACCTATACTTAATACCACTTACTAGTACATCTGTTACCACAGAAGAGTCACTGAGTTTGTGACTTTTGAGAAAAGGAGTGAGTAAAAAATGTGTTTTAAAAACTGGTGATCATTACAGACTTAGACAGGATTGAAAGTATATTTTATAGTGATAAAAACCATATGGTTACTATTAATCACATTGACAGAAGACATTACCTAGGTCATGTAGTTTATATTACATTTAACTATAATGTCACACATTATAAACTTTCTTTTTATTTCTGTGTATCTTTCTTTATATTTCTGTGTTCTTTACATTTTTTACTTATAACGCATGCATTTAACTTTCTTTATCTTACCGATTATAACATGCATTTTTTTTAATATTTCTTTCTTATACATAACAATATAAACATGCTTCTTTTTTTATTTCTTACTTTTGACATTCAATGACATGTATCTTTCTTTATATTGCATTTATAACATACAATGACATGTATCTTTCTTTATATTACATATTTATAACATTCAATGACATGCATCTTTCTTTATATTGCATATTTATAACATACAATGACATGTATCTTTCTTTATATTGCATTTATAACATACAATGACATGTATCTTTCTTTATATTACATATTTATTCCTGATGATCACACAAACTCTTTCTGCTATTAAAGAACATACCAGATACTTTTGCACTTCAATAGGCTCACATTAACGATGACATTATGTCTACTGTACAAAGAACATACTCATTATCTATATACCAGAGGAAGTTAAGACAATTTTGTCATTTGAAATAAAACTGGCAGTGTGAATTGATTGAACCAGGTGTCTGGAAGATAAAAAATAAACATCTCTTTTAGACTTATCTCTGTAACATTCTCTTATCTTATATAGAAATAAACTCTTCATTGACAAAATTATCCTTAAATGATGTTCTTTTTAGAATAATGAAACTCATTTAATAGCTACTCTGTTTACCATCATCTTTTCTTTTCGTAAATGAAAAAGGTTTTTTTAGAAGTTAAAATTTTGTTGATGTTAGAATATTCATATTATGACCCAAGTATTTATCCTAGATCTTTTCAGTATACTCTCTGGTTTCATAATACTTAGTTTGGTGATACCGGTACTTTTGAAGATACTTTCATGTCTTGTAAATATGAAACTGTCAATGATACTTGGTGATACTTTTGAAGATACTTTCCTATCTTGTCAGTGATACTGCAGTTGATGATACTGCAATGATATACATTTGATAAGTCTTATGTAATATATAAGACCATAAGCACTACCTTCAAATATGGTGAAGGTCATTCTGTACTGGAAAAGGCATGCATTTTGCCATGGGTATAAGAATTGAAAGGACATTTATCTTCAAGTTTGGTCATATACTTTTCCACATTGTCATTACAAGGTCATGTTGAAAAAATAAGATATTAAAAAATTTAACTTTTTCATTCATTTTCCACAAAATTTGAAAAAAATATCTTAATTAAATGATCCATCATTTTCAAAAGTGAAACTGATATTCTTGATCTTAACTATCGCATTTATTTCATATAAAAAAAAACTTGATTAAAACTTCAAAATGGTAATAATATATCATGTATCATTATCATAATAATACTTAATTAAGTCAGGGAAATAATTACACTTTGTATTACATTAGTGACATTAATTACAGTATTACAATAGAGGGTTGACAAGTTGGTGACCCTACTGTAATTCAATTACAGGCAAGGTCTTATAGTCAATAGACAATTTGGGTAGAGGTCAAGTTTAAGGTCAAATATAAAGTAACTGTGATCAGTAGAGTTAATTTAATACCTGTGTCTCTCACCTGTCTGTCAAACTGGTCGGGGATTATTTTAAAGGGACATGTCCATTGATAATAAGATTGATTGTATACCTTTGAAATTGTGTACAGTTGATCATGAACTTTGTCCTTGTAAAGTTAAGCATAGTGTATGTGCAGTTCCGAATATGATCTATTTTGGGATATGTTGTTTTAAAGTTCATGTACCATACATAGAAATACATGCAGATTCTCATGCATATTGTAACTGTTGTATAATCATCTACATATGTGCAAAAGCTCGTAGCACATCATGTTATATTTTCATGTGTTTCAACAGTACTTGATTTGTGTTTTATTAAGTCATAACAACTAACTCAGTATTTTCGTCACTTTCTGTGGTCATGTTCATTAAATCTCCTTTCACTTCTCACCTGGTCACCAAACAAGATTTGCTCATTTAAACTAAAGTATTGACCGTTGCCCAGTATGACACAGATAACCTATTCAAGTTTGTATTGGTGTTTGACAAGGCTACCTACTGTCACCCTATCTATTCATGTATTGTCTGAATGGACTTTAACCATGTGACTACCTGACGCTCAGGACGTCTGTTTTTAACCTTAAATCAATCAGCCCTGTCACGCCTGCAGACTCTTCTTTATTAAAGATAACTAAAGAAGAAAATTGTATTTAACCTCCATGAAAGGAGAGCGTGGCTAGTAAACAATTGGCAAGCCAACGGAAGTGATGTGCCTTTATTAAGAAGTTAAGTGGTATTGATCAGGATAGTTTGCTATGATTGTTCGCTGTATTTATGTCCTTATTAAAACAGGTCACATGCATTTTTTTCCATAGATCTTTTGTGCTAATAAATTCCCTGGGGGCATTTTAAATAAAGTTATGGATATTTTTATGACCTCATTAGAAATGGTTATTCCATATGATCACATTATTTTGCTATTTAGGACCACAATCCCTGGTCTTTTACTATTGATGCTTGTCAATATTAAAGATCAATTTCCATCTGTAATATGGAACCCCTTTCGCCCACAACCATTAAAATATTACAGCTAGACAATAAAATATTCTCTAAAAGCCAGTTCCACATACTATTTTTTCTTAAACTGAGTCTTATTAGGAGTATAATTTAGTAGAGAATATTCTTGATTTAGACTTGATACCCAAGTTTAGTGAGCTTGTTGCTCACCTTAAAACTTTTCTCCCAACCTGCTGTTTTGATGTCGATTTGATATCTGTTACAGGTACCATTATAAGCTTCAATTACACCTGATGCATTCCATTATATATAGAGATAGATTCTATCAATTAATCATGTAATGTTGTGCCAAAAAGGGTTCCAAACCTAATAATTTGATGAATATATTTGTCATGGACCTGATCATCTATTCAATTCTTATTGCTGCAGCTTATTGTTATATTATATATTATACATAATTTTATTTAATATTAACATATATTTTAATTTCAGCCTGTAAATCACAGTCCTATGCATGGTGTTTATGGTTCGTCTGTAGTGTATGGGTTTTCAGCTAGAAATGTTCCTCCACCATTACCTTCCATACCTCCTGTAAGTACAATTTTATATTATCTGCAATTTCCTACTGTACTTGGATTTAGAATAAGCAAACCAGGAAGCAAAATTTGCAGGGTTGCAGTCATTTAAAGGGTCACTGCATTCACTGTTTGTTCCTACCTCAGAATTTTGAGTGTACAGTATTTTCTGTCTATTTCAGCCTAATACTAGTCATGCGGAGAGATGTACAGATTTACAATGTCACTTACAATCAGGCCATAGGTAAGTCAGTTTTCATCTTTATTAGTGACTTAAAGATGACTTTATCTATGAGGTTTACAGTTGGGAAAAGAAATTTAAGCTTTAAATCCTTGAACAATAATATCTGACACAACATTCTCTTTTTGTTTTGATCAAAATATTATATCAATGACAGGTGGTTTTGGGGATCATTTGAAAAAATTATCAAGTCAACAATCGCATTTGTTAAGTAACATAAGTGATACCCAGATAATAAAAAATTTACAGAATGAAGAAAATGATATCACTTTGAAAAGAAATCAGTAGACAACCCTAAGATGTTGATGTAACCTTTCTTTATGTAATATTTCTATGGAGATTTGTTGTCTTGATTTCAACATCAAACGAATTCTTGAAAACCACTTCTTTCTTTGACATCAATTTTCACTTAATAGATTAAATGCACATAAAAACCAATGATTAGGTACATGTACCAGTATTAAAGTCACTGAATACAATAAATTGAGAGAGAGTTTACTTTTTGAAGAGATTGCATTTTTCGCTTGCTGTTGCAGAGATAAAAGCATTCTTTTTTATATAAGAACTTTCTTGAATTTATCTTTCTGGGACAGCAGTATCCATTTAGATCCAGGAATCAGTCTGGACATAGATTAAGATATAAAGCTTCAAATTTTTTCAAATAGGCTTGCAGCTGTCTGTGATGCAGGTTGAAGTGGTTAATTGCCAATTTCTATGTTGATGCATTGGGCATTTTTTGGATTTGATTATGTTGAAACAAAAATAAGATTTAAGAAATTTAAAAGAGTAGACTATTATTTAATTGGTTAAACAACGAAACCTGAAATTTATGTGATTAACCAATCAACTATAAGTTGATGAATAAACAAAAACTAGTGCCAAATTGTATTTGAAAAATTGAACAATTTTGGCAAAATTTCATTAATGCATACATGTGCTTGCTTATAATCATGTACCTACCTCTGTTTTCCATGTAACTGTTAAATGTAAATTGACATGAATAATATCTGTTTGCAATAAATTAGCTGCTAATATTTTTACGAGTAAAAACTCGATGAGAATATGATAGTAGATGAGAAAAGAAGTGTTTGGTAGACAGAACTTCCAAAATAAACTGATTGTTTGTGATGCAACATAACTGTTATGTTATGTTTACACTGTAAACAGTAGTTGTTAACATAAGAACTTCTGTTGAAGACATCTGACTACTACTGTCTTAAGTCTAGTTAGAGTTGGGTTTCTAATGCAGGTTCAAATTAACAGTGTTTTTGTATATTTAAAGTTTTCTGTGCACAAAATGCACTAATTCTCCTAATTCTCTGGTAGGCCTCTTACTAAACCAAAGATATGATGGTTGTTGCGGATTTTGGCACCTGAGAATTGTCTTCTATGTGCTTTCAGGTTTCTATTTTCTTAGGGGAGACCTGCTGCTCCACTTGCCCATGAAAACTGGGCCCCAGCACCAATTCAATCACGTCGATGGGGCTGGGCAAATTGAATAATTCTTCATATTGATATGACTATATAACTTAATAACTCAAAATTCCAAGGATTTTTTATTAGGAATTAGTTATTTTGCCTATTCATTTCAATCACAGACTTCTTTCCAATTGTGGGACTCAAAAAAGTAAATGTATTAGTTAAGTGAAAACATACAATATTGCCAAGACCGAAGGCTGTTAGTTTCCAGCCTTTTGGACTCCTAGCATCCCTAATTGACTATCAATCAGATGAAAAATCTAAATTAAAACTAAAAAAATTCCAAAATCGTATTATTATATTACCAATTTACCATAGATTTCTAAAATATAACTGAGAATTCCAAGGCAGAATAAAACCATGAAATCCCAAGTCTAAATATATTGCAGAGAATTCCATGGAGGAAATTTGGAGAGGGAATGGTGTGAACTAATGTTTGATAATATTGATTCATCACAAACTAAGTATATTTAACATGATAAATGGCATGATAAGACCAGAAAGGATGATTATTACATTTTAAACACCAGCCAAATCAATAAATATTGCTTTTAATCAAAATTCTCTCCTTATATTTATACTTCTCAGTCATGTCTCGGAAAATCTTCTTAAGTTGCGAGAAGTTTCTGTTGATTAAAATGATTAAGATAATGTTTTGATATTTGTATTTTTTTATTAAGCTATATTGACTACTCAATCTAAGTCTGACAATATTCTCCATGACATTGCGCTCAAAATTGAACCTATCAAATGATCTGATTTAAATGATTCAGATAGTTTTGATATTTGTATTTTTGTATTAAGCTACATTGACTACTGCAATCACTCAATATCAATCTAACAATATTTTTCATGACATTGTGCTCAAAATTGAACCAATCAAATGGTCTAATTAATAAAATGATTTAGTCAATAGTTTGCTGTTTGTATTGTTGTAAAGCTACATGGTGTACTTAAGTGCTCTCAATCTAAATCTGACAATATTTTTCATCACATTGTGCTCAGAATTTTAACCAATCACATGATATGTTGTGACTTTAGATAATTACAAAGGCCTTGGGATTGGTTAGATGTTGTGATAATTCATTTTGCATTAAGGTAATAAGAATCTTACATGTACACATATAAATTTGATGCTTTAATTATTACTCTGTAAAATTATACCAAAAATGAAATGAGTGTATAATGAAATGTAAGCTTGTAAAACAAATATTTAAACACATAATAATATATCCTTTTACTAAAATTTCTGCATATTTTTTATTACTCAGACTGCAGGTTTTATTTCCAAAATTATGACGCCAATATTTATGACTTGAAGCACCTCGGTTCTTTAATAGTCTACTAATCACGTCGCAAGAGCGAACCATAAACACATTTCATACCACCAAATTTTATTGCCTTCATCTGATTCAAATGACTTCTTTAAAGACTTGTTGCCATGGTTTTCTCTTCAAGACCAGTAACAATGTCATAAATTTAGATGTTTTTCAAATTTCTGATGGAAGCTGCGGTGAAAATGCCCCTTGGTGAATACCAGAGCTGTAAGAGCTGCTGTTATTTTGTGAAAGTTTATAATTAGGTGTAGCCATGCATGTAAGAAGGGTCAAAAAAGGTCGCGTCTGCTACTGTCTATAATTAGATTCAGAGACATAATATTTGGCAAATGATTAATTATGATGCAACAGAGTGATATTTTGTATCAAAATTTGACTTTGTTTTGGTTAAAAGGGAGCCATAAAATTTAAAATTTGAATAATGTTTTTGAAATTTCTTATCTGCTGCTGACCTAAAAATTTCTGTGTAGACAATGTGGCAGAAAATAGACATTTTTTCATAAATATGATATTCATGAGAGAATAACATGCTTTCATAATAATATCTAAACTTTCATTTTGACATGTTATAGTATAGAAGGAACAAAAAAGAACAGTTAAAAGTTTTTCATAATGTAATTCTTTGAAATAAATGAAATTTTGTTTTCCAGAAATTTTAACTTAGATAAAAATTCAGATTTATGAAATAAAGAAATATCAAAATTAAATTTAGAAATAATTTTAAAAGATTGAACAATCAGATAAGTTTTCAAAATAAGGATCTTCAGATCAGTAAAACTGAAAAATGAGATTAACATGGTATATGGTCCATGCAATAAGGAAGATGGTTCTTCGCTTCAAAGTGATCAACCTAAAAGATAAATTTTGATGTCATGGAGAGTCGGTTAAGTGTTGACTTCCAGCCATTTTTTTCTTAGATGGAACCAGAGTTATTGTTCAATGATATTTAATGATTTGTTTTATACTTTCAGACATGATAACTATGTTCATCAGAATTACGTAGCTGTTGATGGAGGTAAGAATATAAGTTCAGTTATCCCCCCCTCTCCCCTTGCCTCTGTGTGATATGTGTTTGTATGTGTGTTGTCTGTCACCTTCAAATTACTCTAGCATGTGAACTCTGTGAATTTACCTAGCGAAAATGTCAAATCGAATAAAGCACTTATTTTTATTGTGATTTAGTTACTCCAAATGTGCTCATTTTACTGAGCAATTCGGTCTTTAAGCATAGATCAATCAGTTGATGCAAGCAAATCATCATAATTTTGATGGTTTATATACTGATGCAGTTTTGATGCTGATGATATTTTGAAAAAAGGCTGATGGTACATACAGCTAATGATGAAATCAAAAGTCTTCAGAAACTATTCTTCACTTCTTTCATTCTATTTATGTTTATTTTTGCCTCTTTAGGTGTTTGTTGTTTATTTTCAAGAAAAATCATAACAGGTATCAAAATATCAGTTATTGTCATTGTTTATTTTTAACCATTTCTTCCATTGGTGCTTTACGTATTATATATGCAACCAATCCAAACCTTTAATACTGTTGTCACTTCTTCACAATTTCAGAACCAGATGAGTGGAAAATGGCTTTAAAGAATACGATCCATATACGTATTGTTTTTCCTAATATTCTGGACATATGAATTGGAATTTAAAGATACCGTTCCATATATTATAATCATGATACAATGTCACATTATATATTGCAATTCATAGTATGATGGATTAGACATTGGGTAATTGAATTTAAACTTTGATAATTGATTGCCGAAAAATCATATATCAAACCTTTAAATTTGTTCTTGAAAACATTGCGATTCAATATTGGCAGCTTCTGCGCTCTGAAATTGTGAAGATTAAAGAGGGATTAATGCTACATAATTATCATGTATCATTTATTATTTTGGATTTGTTTTAAGTCGTTACATTTTGTTTTGTTTATTAGACTTTTTTTTATTGTTCCACCTTGCACGATTTTGTTCAAAAGATTTTTTAGTTTGCACTTTTTATTTTTATGCACATATGTTTAATTAGATTTAATTCCCATTTTTTTTTTAAATTCTACATTGATGGTTTTTTTTTACAAATATCATGAAATTTAATTTATGAGTTTTATTTTCCAAGATAAATTAATTAACATAATATACATAAATAACTTTGAAATCATAAATGCATTTTCATTTTTAAATCATGATAAATTTAAATTCATATGTATGATCATAAAATGTACAAATCATCAACTGTAATTCAGTTGTATGATCTTTTACAAACCATATCCTATATAATATAAGTGTATGATCATAAAATTCATAAATCATCAATTTAATTCATATGTCTGTAATTTTTAAGTACAAGATACAGTGTATTCATTGTTTGTCTTTTATATTCAGCAAATTATTATAACAAATTAAGCAAAAAATGAACAAACATGCATTTTAAAAATGCATTTGAAAACGTTTGATCACTGTCAGATCATTGTGACCTAAAGGATAATGATCAATTAGAAACTTTACCATGTATAATATCATTACATGTTATCTATTGTTATTTTAACTCGGTTGTCATAGTAACTCATTTATATCAATTCATTGACAAGAGTTACAGTTCTTGATTTCCTGTATGATGTCATTGATTGACATGGTTGGGTGTCTGCTGCTATTGTTTTGATTGGAATCAATGGCGTTTCATTGTTTTCAGATAAAATCAATTTAGGCTAATTATCCTGAACTGAAATGAATACCAGCAAATTTGATGATTCTCCGAGGGCTGAAAATTTGTGAATATTACCTTTGCTTTCTTTGCAAGATATTATTTTTAGAGGTCGAAATATTGTGAGGCCATTGCATTGTTGTGCAATTTATAGTCTATATAAATCAATTCCATCTGGAAACAAATGTGTTCCTTAAAATGACATCCAAAGTCAATTTGCTATGAGGCAAAAAAGCATTGAGCTCTTTCCAAATACATACGCATGTGCTATTAGTTCCTTTGCAAGAGATTATTTTAGAGGTCATGTTGTTGGGTCATTGCCTTGTGTAATTTATTGTCTCTGTAAATCAATGTCATTAGTTTTTGAATACCTTCTTCTCGAAACAAATGTGTTCCTTATGACATTCAAAGTCAATTTTCCCCAAGGCAAAAGAGGAATTCAGCTCATAGAAGACAGGTCATTCTTTGAATTATGTGGATAACAGGCTCTTCAAAGATTCTATTAAATGCCATATATTTCTGATATTGCATTTGATCTCTCTAGCATATAAATGGCTGCACATTGCAATATGTGAGAATTTTGTGGAATTCTGTGGAACTGCATTCACAGATCACAGAAGTCTGAAAATTTATCTGTTTGGACTTAATACTGTTTGGAATATTTTCTGACACTTGCTTACTGCATAAAATATATTAAGTACTAATAAGCTTATATGAATAAGTTATACTCACTTTAATGCTGTCATGCTTCAGCTTAAAAAACATCATAATAAAATAATGCTGCATTATTCACCTTACATGTAACATGTTTCATGCTTAAAATTAAGCTTCTTCTAAGGGGCATCATACATTTTCAAGAAGCGCAAGATATATGGATATATGAATTCTAAATAACGCTGTGCTGCATATGATCTTGTCAAATATTCTGCAAACATGAAGCAGAATATTTGTCCTATTTGTAAATCGTCATATATTTTTATGAATTTTACCAGAATCATGCAAGCATGACACTTGCTATTAGCAATAAATTACATGCTTCAAGCATTCTTTTACTTTTACCTGATATGCATTTTATAGTTTCATAAATACTAATGATATTCTTGAATATTGTTAAAAAAAAATGTTTTTTTTAGATAAAACAAAATGTCTTTAACACTCAGAAATTAATGTAATCTGAAATGAAATGCCATGGGCCCAACATTTCCATGAATATAAAAATAGACTTTTTTTTTCAATTTGAATAATCTGGTTGGTTGATATTGACAATTATATATCAGATCAACCAATTTTGAATCTAGTTTTAGCATTAGTTTAATAATGACACCTAGGTATATTTCTGCAAAATGGTTTCAATGATTGTAAATAATTTTCCAAATTTGTTAATTTCAGACCCCAAAGCTACAGATGGTGAAAAGAAAAAGACATCAACATTGAGTAGATTTCTCAGGAATATTGGCATTAGAAGATCTGGCAAGAAACATTCATATAAACAACATTCAGGTATATTTTGGTGTTTTTATTAATTTCTGATTGCATAACATCTGGGAAAGGTTAGCCAATATTTCAAACATTCATATCATATTCATTTTAAAGTTACAATTAACTGCTCATATACTGCTCATGTATTTTCGTTTTTAGTACTTTGCACTTCCATATCATATGCCTGGGGGTTGTTGCAAATATTTTGTCTTAAAAAGTAACAAAGCATACACATACTGACGAATTGAACACAGATAGGGTAAAGAAGCACTTTTTTTGTCCAACAGGCTGATACCATTTTGCACCCAAACTTGAATTAATGAAATAATCCAGGATAAAATCTTGGCACTATAGATGTTAGTATATTACGAATAATTAACAATCAGTGTTTTTGGCACCAAAATGATATTCTGCTGTTTGTGAAATCTTAAGTGGATCCATATGTTATGCAATCAAGAAAAAACTGTTCTTATAAATGAAACCTGCCTGTGAAATGTAACTGTTAATGATACACAAGTCTGCCAGAATAAATTATTGAAATTCTTCCTTACTTAGCTAACAGGCATTCAACTCTGTAAATCATATCTGCGTTTCATCAGTTCCTGCAGTTTTTCTCACAAATTCACATAAATTTCATCCGAAACCATTCAAGAGGTCATAAAGAAATTAGCAAAAAACTTCTCGAGTTCTGGTATACTGGTAATTAACATATTTCAATGACACTGTTAGAATTCTTAGTAAATTGAAACACTTAAAAGCATGAAATGTGAAATAGAAAACACAACAGACGGCAACAGATGTATCAATTAGTCTTCACCTTTCTGTTGAAAATGTACCAGAATATGATTTTAAAGATACGTCTATTGCTTTAAAAATGGTATTTAATTCATGTGTCCATGTGCTGATCTGACGAAGGTCTTTGACGCATCATTTGGATATGTATGACATATACATGTGTGGTGTTACCAGGAATGGAAAAAGTGTGACTCGCTCATGTCCAAAAATTAATCACACAGCTTACAAAACATGTGTAACCCTTTGAACTCTCACGTTATTTTGGCTAAAACGTCAAATATCCTGAATTCCCAGCAATATTTCTTAAAGTGTATTACGTTAACGTTGTATGACGTCACTTGACAACGTCCGGTTTACCGGCTTTTTGGGTATATACATTGTAAGATTGAGCCGGTATACAGGGTTAGTAACCATCTTTGAAGACAAGACACCAGACCATGTTTAGACAAATATAAATTGATCAAAGTTGTTTTAGAAAATGTTGCATGAGCAAAAGCAAAATGTTTCATTATATTTACTAAAAAATTGCATGGAATTGCATTTTGAAACTGAATACATCATTTAACAATAAGTATATAACTTTGATTTCAAGTGGTTAATTAGTTTAAAGATTGTCAAAATGATAGCACATGTAACTTCCCAATATTTATAACAAAATCCAGTATCTTTCAATTGACCATGCACTATTTATGTGGCAAAAAGTCTCTTTAAGACCAGTGAGAAAGTGTTTCAAGTTTCTAACCACCAGGGCTGGTGTCAATCACAGACCAAGTTAAAAGTAAGTGAAGCAGGTAACTCATACCATCTTTCAACTTATTCTAGCAGAAAAATCTTCTTAAGGCACCATTGATTTAAACAAGTCTGTGGAACTTCATTCCATCAGATGTGATTCTTGGTCTCTTTGTGATCAAAGATTAAGAGGTTATTTGGATGCTAATTTTATGTGAATTTGTGAAAAAAATTACCTTGTGAATTATGTAGATGATTGGTTAAAGTGGATGAACATTTTTTTTTGTAATTGGATGTAGGAACAAAACCTTCTCTTCGCAAATGTAGCAACTGTTGCATTTGAAAAAAAAATTCCCTGAAAACTGGAATTTTGTACTTGTAAAAAATTGAAAGTGAAGATTCTTTAAACAGTTGTAAAAGAAAGTTTGTGTCATATATTTTTTGGACTATGACATATTATGTGCCATTTTAAGATTCAATAAAAGTGCTGGCATTTACAAAAAAATATTTTTTTTTTTTTTAACACAGGTGTAGATAGAGGCAGAATTTCAAACTTTTGAAATCTTAAATCACACCATCAATTTATTTTTTTCAAAGTTAAAAGACAAATGTCAAAAATTCAAAAGATTAAAACAATTGAAGTAACAATTTCTAATATTTACTGTTCAGATAACGCTATTTATGTGATTTGTTGAAAAAAAGGAAGAATTTTATCTCCAGGAATAATTTTACAGACAATGTGTCATTAACAGGATATAGTGGCAGTGAATATTACATAGAAATATGTGTAGGATTTATGATATTTTGTATTTAAACTGACACAAAATTCTTCAAGCACCAAGTTTTTAGGAACAAACATGTAAAATATGCTATTGAAGAATTTTGTGTCATTTTTCACTTTATATGGTGGCTTGGATATGACATACTGATACTTGGTTTTACAGTTACTTGTTCGCATGATTTTGAATGAAAATCCTTAATGATAATGAAAGAAAATCCCAATTTTGAAATATCTTTTTTTGATAACAGCTTGAATAAACTTGAATTTTGCAAAAAAAAATATTTTCAAAAGTGACAATGTATTTTGGTCAGTTATTTAAGTTTAATTTCGACGTAATTCTATCATTCAAAATTTTTTTTTAGTTTTAAGAATATTGCATGTAATTATATATCATAAATACTGTATAATGTCATATTCTGGCCACCATAATTCTATCTGGTGATGGGCATCTTCCATATTCTAGTGGCTGTGGTGTCATTATCTATGCATGCGTTCTATAATAATCTCATATATCAACTTATAACAGTCTTAGACTAGAGTCTATTATTGATAGTTAGGTAATATTTATTCATAGACATGCCACTAATCTTTTTATTCTAAAGACAATTACTACTTCCTCTTGACTTGTGAGACAACAAAACCAAGTTTTAATGAAATTTGTGAACTGAATTATGTGTTTGGTATATTTGATTTATTTAACACAAAATCATATTCTGAAGTCAATACACTCATTTTTAAATAAAATGGAGATCCATAGTCTAGACTTGAATGAGATCAAAACTTCAAGTAGAAAAATTTGATTGACAGCAAAATATATCTCAATATTGTAGCACTTTGATTAATTGATTGAAATTTGCTGTACTTTAAAAATGTTAAGAAAGAATACCACTTCAATTTTCCGGATTGGTGACGGGATCCATATTTTGACTGAGAGACACAAGTTAATTAGCAAATCTGTAAATTAACAGATATTCCAAACTTCAGACCCAATCCTGGAAGGTTCATTTCTATAATTCTTGTTATACATGTACAGATAACAGAATTTCAAAGAGTTGGGATTTAAGGCTATTTAAACTTAGTTTTATGTTCTGGACTTGATATAGATAGAATAAGATAGACAATTGTCAAATATTTTCATAATAATACATAAAACACTTACTTTACAAAGAAGCCTTGTAACCTAGTTTTCTTGGGCAACTGATTCTTGCCATTTAGCTGCTTTGGTGGTGGAATTGTAATCAATGCATTGCTAGAAAATCTATATCTATGCATCTTATAATATGCAATCTAGATTCTAGATAGCATGGTATGCTATAAACTATGCATGATACTAACTCTATACAGACTGCATGACTCTATGATACTCTCTATAGCTAACCTTCTCTTAGACTAATATCAAAACTGGACATTAAAGTGGACACCAGGGTTTTTATTTTCCGACAGGTGACTTGAAGATAAAGCGAACTGATCCCTTTTCTGTGGCAGGTGATCCCAATGCTTTTGATATCACCATGAGTGACGAGGAGAGGATTGCTCTCATGGTTATGGTTAAAGAAGGAAAAATCAGCACTGAAACAGCCTTAGAAGTGGTGAGTACTTATTTAAGAATTATCAATATTTTGTAAGAATTTAATATGGCTTTAAAATAGTTATCTTCATTCATGTATAGTATAGGTCATGTACATGAGTTTGTGAAATTGTGAATTGCTTAAATTGTGATGTTAACAATTAGAAAAGTTTTGAATAGTGAATGTTTAGATGGCTTTCCTTATGAAATAGAGCTGTCATAGTTTATTTACTATGATGAGCTTACAGCATATAATTTTTGCCCCCATGAAAAGCTTTTGTATCTTTTCATATTTTCATGCCATATTCCAGTAACAATACCCCATTTTGTTCTGACTTTTGTTTGAAGACATATATTATGCTAAAGAATGCTTTAGTTCTCCAATATTTTGATCTAAATTTGTCCAAGTTCATTGATGTTTAGTATAATTATGGAACGGGAAGAGTGTTTATATAGGGAGGAACTATCCACACTCATTCCATTATAACTACATGTTTCCCCTAGACAATGGTATAGAAATAGATATTGACTGTTTGATGAAGTGTTGGTATCAATAGTTATATTATATGTCTATCACTATTACCATTGTTCATCTAGTCTACCATCATATTGAACATCTTCAGACACCACAGGGACTTGTTCTATATTGTCTGATTATCATGCTTAACTAGTTTTTACCTTAATCAATATAATAACTGTCTATAGCATTATGTTCTTAGGAAATTTCCATTGGTGAGTGTCTAGTAATGAGTAATGCTTGACACTTCAATTGGGCTTTTGTAAAAAATAAAAAAGAACAGCATAATTATGGTCCAATGACCAATGGTCATCAGTGCTATCAAAGTTGAAGCATACTAGGACTTTTTCTATATATTATCAATAATCAATATGATAACTGTCTGTAGAATTATGTTCATTTCCATCAGTGAATGTCTAGAAATGCTGGACCCTTTCATTTTGATAAATGAACAGCAAAATTAAGCATTATGTTCTCAGGAAATTTCCATCAGATACCGGTAGTTGTCTAGAAATGCTTAACCCTGTGAGCTTTTGGTAAAAGAGCAGAATATATCCTTTTCTATCATAATGATATACAACTGAAACATTATGTTAAATTTCTATTATTGATACTGAACACACATTTTTGTCGAACAGTGTATGCTATATAAATGAAACATTGCATTTTGGAGAAATTTACATCATTGGTAGCGAACAGAAATGCTGAACACTGATGTTTTGTAAAAGAACATGATATATCATGTATGTCAATGCTATAAAAACTGAAGCATATTGATGTTTAAAAAAGATACATAATATTGTACCAATATAACAACTTAATTTCTTGATTATCAGCTGCCCTAGACCAATGTAAACATTATGGTCCTCTGCACCATCAAAGGCGATATTTTGTGTACACTATTTCTTGCTTTTTTAATGGTTGTAAGATATGCATTAATTATCAATTGATTTTGATCTTTTGCTAGAATTACATTTCTCCATATGTAGAACATGTACCTTCTGGCGCTATCAAAGAAAGATCATTTACTAAGGTACATGAACCTGAAATGGACAAGGTCAAAAGGTCATATCAATATTGGCTAATATAATGTAATTTGGTAGAATATCAAATAGAAACACTTCTGACTTATTGTATCTTGTAGCTTTTGGCACTTAGGTCTGTAAGTGGCATTATGTAGCATCATATGAAATTCTTTGATGGTCTTATTAGTGCCTGCAAATTGATTATTGATCCATGCTTAATTGACTTGATGCTCGAAGTAGGCATATTAGTGACCTTTCTAAGAATTATTAGATGGACCACGAACAGTACTATATAGGCACTTAGAAACTCAATGAAGGCTAATTCCATGCAAATGTTCCACATTTCCACAAAAATGAAATGATTAGGAAATTGGAAAAAACAGGTTTTATTTTTCAGAAACATGTTGAAATCATATAATTTGAAAAAATATTTTGACTGTCTCATGTTATTATCAAAATATGAGGAGTGAAAGTTAATGGTTGTGATTTTTTTAGGTTAACACAATTTACCTGGTATAATCAAATTGTTCTGTAATACTAACTTGTAGGTAGAATTAAATTATAATATGTTATGTTTGTATCACATAGTCCCATTATCATCTTAATATAACATATGATTTTATAGAAAAAAATTCAAAACAGTTATAAAGCCTATAATCTTCGCTAAAAAATATTGTCCCGTCTGTCACAGAATTTTTTGAAAAGTTTATATATGAATACAATGGTGTAATGTTTAGCATTTAAATACAGTTGGCTATCTCTAATATATATACCTAATTCAAGATATGTAGCTTAAAAAATCTGGCCTTTTTAAAACAAATGTGAAAATTGGATTTGAAATGTGTCCGTCTGTCACAAAATGTCCTGTCTGTCACAAATGTCCCGTCTGTCACAAACATTTCATTTGGAAATTTTTTAAAATCCACATGTTTAGATTATCTTAGGCTGAGTTTTAGCCAAAATTGAGTAGTATCTCACACATATTTCAATCAAAAAGATTTTAATTAAAGTTATTCATTCAACAAATCAAAGTGCAAAATTACAATTTTTGGTACTGGTACAACAGGAAGTGAAATTTTGGCAAACCCTGCAGAAGGTCTCAATGTAAATGAAATTTCAAAAGAAGAGTTTGAAATTGGCTCTTTGGTAGTCGTAAAATATGAGGAACAAAATTTTCATGGATTGACAATTGATTAGCAAACAATGACCATCAAATTAAGTGCTCACGATTTTCATGTAAATGTGTAGCATATAAAGTTTGAACCAGAAAAATATGCTATATTTGGTACTCACATTCACAAATTGTGTGTCTAATGGAACATATTCCCACACTTATCAATTCATGGGGCCTATACAAAATATAAATTAAATTGTACTTAATATATTTTTCTTGTCCAAGTTTGTCCCGTCTGTCACAAAATTTTTGTCCCGTCTGTCACACACACAAACTATCCTAGAAAATTATATTTTCAGCTAAATACATTCATTTTTGTCCCAGGTATTGTTTGAATAATAGTTAACGTGGCATCATGTAAACAAATTAGTTTAATTTTCAATTGAGATAGATTTTGTCCCTTGAATAAGACCTTTTATAAATGGATGTAAATCAATGTCCTGTCTGTCACGCTCATTGTTTGGATAATAATATTTAGAGATCTTTGTACTGAGATAATTGTTATAGTTTATCAATTAATATATGTATTTTGCCATGCAATAGCATAATTCAATCTTCTTGGTACCTAATTATCTGTTAATGAATGGACTTTAAACATTACATGGTCAGCTTTTTTGTCCCGTCTGTCACGCTGGAATTAGCCTGAAAAGAAATTTGAAACTGTGAGGCCAAAAATGGGCCTAGTCTCATTTTTGCCTCTACAATAAAGCTGTTGAGAATAGTTTTTCCAAAGTGTGTTGGAAGCTCATAAATGGTTGCACAGGGGTTCATATGTGTTTAGGGTCAGGTAGACTTTTAAGTACCTACTTCTACAGAAGTGTGCAAATATTGGAATATATCAAAGAATGTGGTAGGTAGTTTGTAAGAGAAATAGGTGATATCCTAGAGTGAAGGGTGATTAATTTTCTCTGTAATTAAAGTTCTACCCACTAATTACTAACTGTGTTAATTACATCAAGATAAACTAGGTTTTAATTAAATTACCAATCAACTATTAGTTAATTACATTGAGGTACATTTAGGATGAATTATATCTACAGCTGCATGTTGCAAGCTAGATTTAGGCCAATAATTATATTGGCACTTCTTTGGAACAAAATTAGTGAATGTTTTTTTGAACCCCCCAGAATAGTAGAAAAATATGACTTAACCCGTCTTGAATTCTTTTTTTCTGGTCTTGATTATGCTAATGAAGGATGAAAACATCATGCAGTGTGCAATGAAGAAAATTTTCAGATATCTTTAATGTATGAATAAGCCTCTATACTGCACCATCCCAATAACTATATATGTCTGCATTGTGAGAAAGCCATCAAGACTCCCAAAGCCATTTAGTTACAAATTGGAAACATTAAACTTGTAAAAAGTTGTAGTTATGTGGTTAGGTTTTCATATTGTTTTCAAAGAAATTTTTTTAGCGAGAAAGGATTAATTTTGAGAAATTGAAAACAATGTTGTGTTTATTTTTAGTTTTCAATTACATACAACACCATTAACCTTCTTGCTCCCAATTTCTTGCCAACCCAATTTTACAGTATTATATGATATATACAGTCATAAATGAAATAAGATATAATGATAAAAACAGATTTCAGGGTTAAAATTGAATTTCCTGTCAAATTTCAAAATGAAGAAATTTTTTAAGGAAAATGTAATTGTAAGTGGTAGTGAAGGCCATTTACACTGCAAAGTTTAACATAAATATTTAAAAATAATATTGTAATGGAGTAATCAAACCTAAATTAGAATCAATGACCACAATTGTTGCACTTGACTGAAATTACATACAATATAAGCTTTATGCTTCTGTGAATGTTAAGTGCTATGCATTTTGGGTTAATTTTTGGTGTATGTTTGTTCCCAACACATAATTGAACATTTGTTACTTTAAGAGAAAATAATGTTGATTTGAATCTTGTTCCCAGTTTTTGGTTAAATCAACATTATTCCTTAAACAGCTGATTTCTACTATATTGTGTTAAAAAATGAAAATGGTGATTTAAACACAGTGACAATTAGCAGTAATGTGTTTAAAATAGTATGACCCACCCAGGCAAAGATAAAGCTATAAGATTAAATTAGGCGTATGATTGGAACACCAGGTGTGATATCCCTTTAAGTCATGTATCAGATGTTGGTATTATAACTGGTACTAGCTGTAATATGGTACTTGGTAAACAGTGCTTAGTGTGTTATTCCTGACACTTCATCTCCAGGAACCACCCTTTTGATGCCTTAAGAATGCAAGATATTAAGGATTATATAAAGCAAAGATCTGGTTTCTACAAGCTTGAAGATCCTTAAGCAGTAAAAAGATGAAGTAAAATTCCATTCTGTATGTTATTGGTGGTTTTTGTATAAATGATTTCTAATTCATTGCAAGGGTGGATGTTTTAAAGTTGAAATGATATATGCCAGCACAAAAATCCAGAGATTTGTTTGATTTTTATACGCCCTCATCTCTCTATGAGGACGTATATTGTCGGCACCCCTGTCCGTCCGTCGGTCCGTCCGTCGGTCCGTCCGTCGGTCCGTCCGTCGGTCCGTCCGTCCGTCAACATTTGCTCGTAAACGCTCTAAAAACTAGAGTTTTTGACCGAATCAAATGAAATTTGATATGTGTATACATATTCATAAAACGAAGATCAAGTTCGAATTTGAGCTTTTTTCGATCGTTAGAAACAGAGTTATTGCCCTTGCCACAAATTTGTCGGTTTGTCAGTCAACATTTACTTGTAAACGCTCTACAAACTAGAGTTTTTGACAGAATCAAATGAAATTTGATATGTGTATACATATTCATAAAATGAAGATCAAGTTCAAATTTGAGCTATTTTCGATCGTTAGAAGCAGAGTTATTGCCCTTGGCCCAAATCTTGAATATGCTATTACTCTCTTAGTTTTCAACCGATTTTGATGAAACTTAAAATGGATGTTATTGGACCTAAATCGAAAGGTTTGAGAAAGTTTAATTTTATCCCGATTAAATTTTTCGTTAGGCGTATATGGCCGTGGTCCACTATCTTTATATTAATATCAGCAGAGATAGTACATCATCCTTGTTTAAGAACTTCATTTAATTAAGTGTTTTCTTATTAAATCAGTCTATTTTTCAAAATTTATATTACTATTAACCAATTCTATATTGATATATTGTACCATGTAAATTTGTGCATATTTTCACTTTTAGACATTGCACATGAACATGATATGGCAAATTAACCCTTTCACTGCTAGAGGTAATTCCACGCCCTGTACTAGGCCCAAATTTTAAGGCAAAAAAGCGATCCATAAATTGATGCCAAAAATACTCACAAAAGCCCCCTTTGAAACTATTTTAATGTGACAGAGTAATCTCCCTTGCGATATTTTTATTTTACTCGGTTATGCCTGGTACACACAATGAAAGATTAAAGAATCAACGATAATTTTTTTCAAAAAGTACCCGGTAATACCGGGTATGCGTATTTTAGCAACATTTATTATACCTGGTACTACCGAGTATGCGCAATGAAAGGGTTAATCATTATGTGTATTCATCTTGATAATATCTTGGATGAGTTCGAAAATGGTGCAATTCCAGTTGTCGGTTTATGAGTTATTGCCCTTGACTTAGTGAAAAAACGTTAAAATTAACTTTTGTATGCGATAGAAGCCAGAGTTTTTATCCGATTCAAATGAAACTTGGTATGTGTATTCATCTTGTTAATATCTCGGATGAGTTCGAAAATGGCGCAATTCCAGTTGTCTGTTTATGAGTTATTGCCCTTGACTTAGTGAAAAAACGTTTGAATTAACTTGTTTACGCCATAGAGGCTAAAGTTTTTATTCGATTTGAATGAAACTTGGTATGTATCTTCATCTTGATAATAACTCGGATAAATTTGAGAATTGTACGTTTCTAGTCGTTGGTTTCTAGACTTAGTGAAAAAACATTAAAATTGTGTACATGATAGAGGCTAGAGTTTTCATTCGAATTGATTCATCTAAGTATCAGCTCAAATAAGTGCGATAGTGCAATCAACTTTTTCAAATATTTAAATTTGCTGAAGTGGGCGTATGTTACCTTGCCTGGCAAGCTATCTTTACTATAAGTAATGTTCATGAATTTCTAGTCGTTTCTGGTTTTTCTGAGAACTTTTTTTTGTTGTGTTATGAAGATTGCCTCACTTTATTTATGTTGAAAGCAAATCTTTGAAATAGTTAAGGGTGTTATATCTATCTATCCTGATCTTCTATATTGGGAAATCAGGGATTAGTTAATTCTGCAGAATGTTCTTGATTTGCTTAGTGCATAGTGCAGCTTATCTTAATGTAAGCTTCTATTTATAATTCATTTTACTATTATTACTTTAAAAAAATGTAATTCCAAAAACGTAGCCTAAAGTTTCCAAATAGTGCCTTGAAATAAAGCGTCTGCTCAGAAAGCAGGCAAATTTTTGGTGATGTCCATTTTAGTTTGAAATTTTATATTTTTGTACATACACACCCAACTTAAAGGAATACAACCTCTTAGAATGAACAAAAAATCTAAATTTTCAAATTTGGTCAATAGGAGTTTATATTCATCAAGGGACTTTCCTGGTTGCATAACTATACAACAGATTACCTAAATAATCTGATAAATCCAGAAAACAATATTTTTATATACAATAATTGAAAAACCCTTAATAATCAAATTTAAGGTGTTTATCAATTATAACCTTTTATTATATGGAAATTTACTTAGTTTTATGGGTTTATTTGATTCTGTTTGTATACTTTGGACATCGTTGATGAATAAATACTCTGACCAAGTTTGAGAATTAAATTCTAAGAGGTTGTACATGTATCCCTTTAATAGGCGTATTGGCAATTATTGCATTTCATTCCACTTCTGTTGCAGGTGCCTCAAATGAAGTTTAAGTATAATTTAAGATCTTGTTAGACATAAAAAATAAAACATTTCCTGCTTGGAATTTAATAAGTAATAACAAGTTAAATATATTTAAAAAATCAACACAAGTCCACTATTTGATCTGTTAATGGTTTTAAAAACTTTGATATTTTATCTCTTATTTATTGATATGAAAATTAATATACCACTTTATCTGTGGAATACTACAGTATATACCGGTTTCTATTACATTAACTAAAATAAACATACCACTTTGATTTCTCTAGAAATCTTCTACAATGTTTAAATATCAACATATGTCACAGGCAGGATGTTGACAGAATCAAACACCCCTTTTGGAAAATTTTGATATTTTTAAATACAAAAATGCCAATTTCTAAGATTTTGGTGTCAGGTTTTTTGTTCAGATCATAGTCAAGGATGTTGACAGAATCAAAAACTCCTTTAAAATATTTTTTAAAGAGGCACAGGCTTCATTTTCGTGGGTCGATTTTTCCAAGTCTCAGCAGGGCTCGAAATGTTCAAAAAATTGTACCTGTCGCAAGCGACAGGTAATAATTTTTTTCACCTGTCACTCAAAGTGTTTGCCTGTCCTTCTTTATTTAACTTTTATTCATCACTGGTCCAATATTTGCAATACGCATAGGCTTTCTTGTGATGTCACTGTCCGTAATATCATCTCAAATAAAACAAGTTAAAAAATCGCGAACCGGGAGAAAAATTGTTATTGTTTACAAATAAATAAATCGGGAATCTGCGAGATGGGTGCGTTCGATTCTTTGTTCCAAATACCTCTTATAATTCCAATGATAAAACACGACACGGGTAAAGCACTTTGCATCGAACGCACCCTGCAATGCTTTGCGGATGTTGAAAATGATAATCAAACAAGTTAATTTTTATTTCACGAGTACAAATAATATCAACCAATTCAACCATGATTCTCCGAGTTTTATAAATAATATTAGCCCAAGCTTCAATGAAATGGCCATTGGTAGATCGAGGTGGACCAGCGGCTAAGAGTTAAAATATATCGGGGATTAACCACGTGGGATGAACCCAATTTATTTAATCAAGTATTCCTTTTGAGTGACCTTTCAAGCGAGACTATATCGACGGGACGTAACTCATTGATTCAAATGATCTACTTCCGACCTAAGAAGAAATCGAAACGAAAATATATGCTTATCAATGCGCATTTTGATTTCGATTAAGATTTTCGTCCATTCTAAATATAATATATATGGGATTACGGCGAAAACACATACTTTGATACGTTATTTATTGATTTTTCTACTTGTCGCCGGTGACAGGCAACTTTTTTTTCCAGTTGTCGAGTGGAATATCTACCTGTTGGCGACAGGTAGACAGGCGACATTTCGAGCCCTGCTTAGAAATGGGGACTTTTTTAGCTCAGCAATTTAGTACTGGTTATCACAACTCACCATTGAAATTTGTGTCTTCAAATCCATGTGCATCCATAATTATTAGCATTTGAAAGTTATAATGCCCTACTACACATTAGCGATACTATGCAATATATAGGAAAGTCATCTATAGAAATAGAAGGAGAAATGTCTAATTTAAGATATATTTGAAGGAAATATGCAATTTTCGTACATTTCTAGTGCTTCTGAAGGACATTTAAATATATTCAAGACCCAAATCAACCAATAAAATTGAAGACTGGTCCCCTTTAAATAAAAAAAGGCCAATTTCTTATATTTTGGTTGTTAGAAGATTATTTTGTCTAAATCCTGTACTGTGCAGGGCATAGGCAGGATTTTTACAGAATAAAACACTCCTTGGAAACTTTTCATATTTGTAAAGAAAAAAAAACGCAAATTTTTTTTAAGTATAAAGAGCCTTTTGTCTACTGTATTTTGTGCAGAGCAGAAGGATGTAAATCTCAATTTCATTAGATTTATCCAATTAATTTGATTTTAGAAAAAGCCATGATATTTTGAGGACTAAAACATGTAATTGAATAATATTCATGTCACAGCATGTGATAGTTAGGCTGAAAGCTACAAATCATACCATAACTGCTGTCTCTATAAATTTAACTACATTTAATTATAAAATCATTATATTAAAGGGATTGTTAAGAGGTTTTTGTTCTCTACAATCATGATGTCATTTGCTTGGATATGAGCATTTGTAGTTTTAATCTAGATGTGGTTGTAAAATAATTGGGACCTCAAATAAGTCATTTTCACTCACAATTCGAGTCAACCCAGCTGTAAATGAGTATGGATAATCTGGGAAAAAGTGATTTAGCTAAGGACCAGCTGGTCCACCTATAATATAAGAACCTATAAGTTGTTCTCCGTGTAAAATATATATGTTTCTTTCGTTTTTCTTCTGTTTAAAGTGGGTGTGATATAATACTAGGCCTACTTTTTTAAAGGAAAGGGGATCGTTCAGCATTTCCGACTGCATACATGTGTTTTCTATACAAAAGGTCTCCCTAAGATAAGAGTCATATTTTTCACTTGCAAATGCTGATATGGACACACATGGATTTGAAGACATATTTTCAAGGGAGAGCTTTGCACAATATTACTGATAAGCTTAGACGTAAAATTCCTATTTTTGAGACTGTGGAATTACCGATAAATAAAATGGTGAACATCCCACTTTAAACTGGGTGTAATATAATTTTTACAGTGTCCTGTAAATTTCATGTGTCATTGTTTTTAACAACTTTGACTTGTTAGCTATGATTTATTATATTTAATGAGAAAATATGATTTGGGGTGGTTGAAAAATGAGCTTGATGAGAGACGTAACCTGGTTTTCTTTCCGTTTTGGTGTGATTCTCCTATATCATGTGTCTGACTCATTGTTATATCAGTTTTAGGTTCATTTTCAATTTTAAAGTGTTTGTCTTGTGGGCTGTGAAATTTGATAAAACGTTTGATTCTTAAAGCATATCATAGATTTCATAATATTTTACTCCAAAATCGTGCCATTAAAAAAGTATTTTTTTGGTAATTTTGTATCATAGTCACCTGAATTAATTACCGAATGAAATGAAATCTATGTTCAGACCCCCTATTCTCGAAACTTGGGACAGGTTTTAGGACATCCTAAATTTAAGATAGTTCCTATTCTCAAAACCTTTCTCCAGGTATCCTAACTGGATGGTCTTAATATCATCCTATCTTAGGATACGTTACTCTCCACCATTGATACAAACGACCTCGCTGACCTTTCCTAGATATCTGACCCTAAGTTAGGACTTCTAAGCTTAGGATTGTTTTTTGGAGAATAGGATAGGACAAGGTCCTAACTTTTAAGACATTCTAGCGTAAGAACCGTATCGAAAATAGCTGCTGTTCCTATGAGGACCTTAAAGTGTTTTAACCCAGTTTCCTCCTGTCAGTCAGGTCGGAATGGTTGACATGGAAAAAGCCTCCAGTACTTCGGATGGGACAATAAACTGAGGTCCCTTATTCTACAGGTTGTGCATGTTAAAGATCCCTCAACAAATGAAAAAATCTCCATTTCATTTCTATTTTGTAAGTGTACTTAAGAAGAATCTAGAATCTCAGTCAGATTTCTATTCAAGACATTAAAACGAGAATTGTTTGGAGTTTATTGATTAACAGCCTATCTCTATCTATTATCAGGTACGAAGATTTGAAGATGAAAGATTACGCGATTCTAATGGCTCACTGGTGGAAAGCGACGGCAAAGAAAACATGGTAATAAATCTTCTTACATTACTCTATTTATTCTCTTCTGCTCTCTCAATAATCCATATTAGGCAAGATAGAACTTCAATCAAATGTTGATTTAATGCCGGGGAAATTGAATGAGCGGAAAAGTGGAGGCCTCTTGAAATGTAATAGTATAGTATATATGAGCAAAAGTGTTTTAAATACATCAAGGGACAAAAAAGACATGCATACACAGAAAAACAGTCTATTTTGTTTTCTTTGGAAATTTTTGACATTTGGTAGATTCTACTTGTACTTAGTCAAACCTTTTAAATAAAATGAAATGGAGTTTTACATCCCACTTGTCTGCACCTGTTTTGGTCAAATGAGAACTCTGCAACAGTCAAATTTTCTCGAACAAGGGGAATTTTTTCTTAAAGTTGTAAGTTAGTGAATTAACTGAAAGTTGCAAACAAGGAACAATTATAATATTTTAAGCAGAAATTGACATTATCCATTCATTTATTCATGAAGTAGTAAAAATAGATACAAATTTTTGTTTATTTTCGTTGACTGTATTACAAACTTTTCAATAATGAAGTCTGAATTGCACCAAAGTTGATTTTTAACACAAAATCAATGAATAGAGATCAACTTGAGCTTAACTTGATGAAGTTTGTTTCTAAATGGCTGGCGTCAGTTCCTTGGAAATAACATGACATCCAAAATTATGTGTCATCATTATTTAAGTACAAGGCAATTAACAGGAAATTGATAATGTACTTGGTTCATAATAGAAAAAAAACTGACATCGTTTTTTATTTTAATTAGTTTTCTAAAATGTGCCTATGTAAAAGTGTACAATGTCCGCCAGTGGAAAATGTCCGCTGGACATTTTGCACTAGTGAAATATGTCTAATGGACATTTTGAACTAGTGATTAGTATCCATAACTAAATAAAGGACAGTTCTATCTAGCGTATTATGTCCAACCCGGACATAAATACCCCCGGACATTATTTTCGCTTACAGCTACAATTATTGATTATGTTTTATAAAGAAACTATATTAAAGTTTACTGGTGGTTCATTATCAGATTCAAGAGTAATGTTCATTGTTCATTAGAAATGCTTTCTTCTATATAGAAACCAAGTACTATAACGATCTGAACCGCAAAATGAAACTTCAAATCAAAAAGACATTTTGACGAAACAGCTTATATGAACTTTTCACATGAGGAATTATATCAATCATACATGAAGCTATTTATATGACAAATATTTCTCTTTATTTTACATAATAACGCAACATTAGGTCCAATACACATAGACACAAAAATAAGTGACAAGCACATTTTCTTGATATCCAATATTATGTTGTATCTTGCAGGGAAATCACAGTAGCAATAATATGTCTAAGAAGAAGAAGAACCCTAATGTTAAACCAATCAAATCTCAATCAGCAGTATATTCAGGTAAATACAACATATTTTTCAGGACATGTTACCAAATTAAGCCATCAAAATCTGTAAATCTCAGCCAGAATTGACCAGTACAACATTTCACAATTTGAGGACAAATCTTATGGATGGTCTTATGCATGTCTATTTTCTGGACAAAAAATGGGTAATTTGGGTATGTTTTTTATTGCAGACTCTGGTCCAAGATGTCATATTTGCCAACATGTTATTGTTCCTGAGGATTACGAAGATCATCAATTAATTCAAAACCCAAACGGCAATGGTGAAGACCAAGTGTACGTCTGCTGTCGTCACAAACGTGTTCACAGTGTCGGCCATATTGAATATCCTCACAATGTTCATTCTCCATTGTTTACTCGTGCTATGTCATGTTCACCTTCTCGGAACCCCAATGCTCAGCTATCAACTTTTGGAGGTGTAGACTCTTCATGCCAATCACCCTCTCAAAACAGACTGTATTCACCGATACTTGCTCACACCACAAAATTTATGCAACCATCACTACCTCAGGGAATGGAGGCCATAAAAGAACGACTTTCAGGGAAAACCAGAGATTTTATGCATAAAACGACTTCAAGAACCTCGCTGCTGTCTTCTGAATCTGATCACTCTATGGAGTGTGCTCAACATGGTCAGTTAAAACCAGAAGTCTTGACCACCCGTAATGATGAATCCAACTATTGCAGTAATTCTACCGTATCAATGAGCTCTGAAAACTCACCGGCAATTGGTAGAAAGAAGGAGTTGGAATCAAAGAGTAAAAGTCAAAGGGTGAGTAAATAATCTTCGATAGTGCCTAACTGCATATACCGCAAACTAGAAATTTTTACTAAAACTTAGATATTTAAAGGAATACAACCTCTTAGAATGAATAAAAAATCTAAATTTTCAAATTTGGTCAATCAGTTTATATTCATCAAGGGACTTATCTGGTGGCATAACTATACAACAGATCTGTCGTCCAATGGCAAAACCTAGTAAGTCACTTTTTGTTCATTTTGAGAAAAGAAGGGAAAACCATTTTTTCAAGAGCATAAGCTATCTTTAATTTTCACCAATAAAATGAAATGCAAATAATAATAACAATAATTTAACAAATTTTGAGGAACAATTTTTTTTCGGAAGTAGCAAATATTTTAGCAGGAACTTGACATACTATGTTTTGTCATTGTATTAGAATCAAAATCATTGGAACATACTATGACAAAACCTAGTATGTCAAGTCCCTACTAAAATATGTGCCACTACCGAACAAGAATGAAACATCAAAAACACTATAAATTGTGGAGGCTTCATTCAAAGAACATTAGTAAGTCGCTCATTAAAAAATGAACATGAAATTAAAACAAAGATTGGATCTTGGACATACTAGGTTTTGCTGTTGTAAATACCAGCAATTGACTGACTTGCTAGGTTTTGCCATTGTAAATACCAGAAATTGACTGACTTACTAGGTTTTACCATTGGAAATCAAACATACTAGGTTCTGCCATTGTAAACACAAGAAATTGACTAACTTACTAGGTTTTGTCATTGGCTATCAAGCTTCTAGGATCGATTTTTAAAAATAAATTTGTGGTATATAGATAAAGCTGAACCTAGTAAATCCAAAAATTAAAAAAAATCAATTTTGACCAAAAAGTGACTTACTAGGTTTTGCCATTGGAGGGTAGAGATTACCTAAATAATCTGATAAATACAGAAAACAATGTTTATATACAATAATATTGAAAAACCCTCAATCAAATTTAACCCTTACAACCTTAAAAGCCGCTATTGCGGCTTAATGAGTACGTGATTTATACCCGAAATGCCGCAAAAGCGGCCGTTGTCAAAAGTGACGTCATTCAACATTAACGTAATACAAATCAAGAAATGGTGCTATCAAAATAAAGTCAGGGTTCAAAGGGTTAAGGCATTTATCAATTATAACCTGTTATTATATGGAAATTTACATAGTTGTATACTTTGGACATCGTTGATGAATATATACTCTGATTGACCAAGTTTGAGAACTTAATTTTTTTGTTCATTCTAAGAGGTTGTATCAATTTAAGTTATTATTGATATGATAGATTTGAAGGTTCAAATTTTTATAATGAGCCACAATTACTGATTAGCTAAGCTAAAAATTCTGTTTCTGAGACTAAGTGGTGATGAACTTGCTCCTTCAAGTACATAATTTCAACAGATTTGATCTACCAATTTTATTTATTGATATAGGAAGCAGACAGTTCACTCATAAAATTGGAAAATATTTTCACTGAAGCAGAAGTTTTCAGCTACTTGTGTAATGAGATGTAACTTTTATGCTTTTAGTAATTCAGTTAGCATCGACACTAAAAAATTCTTTGAATATTAAATTGAATTAAGTTGAGAAAGAAGGTTTTAGAGAGAATCAAGTCTATATGTGTCTTGTATCCTCTAATCAGATTACTAAAGACAACTTGTTGAATATTCTTCTGATACTTTCTAACTAATTGACTATTTCAAAACCAGACTTACAAATTTAAAGGAATAGTAAAGAGGTTTTCTAAAAATATTTATGTGTATTGGGGACACTGATAGATCAATTTGTACCATTTGGATTTCAAATCTGATGTTATTTCCACAATTTATAAAATTGTATTGTTAGTGTATTTTACTTGATTTGTTTTATTTTTATAAAAATCTAAAGTGAAAAAGAATTCCCTCAAATTATGGATTGATAATGTGAAAAAAAACAAACAAATCATTATGCGGACATTTACAAAAGTTTACCACCCCCTTAAGACCCTTCTGCTCAATAATGTTAGACAAAAGAATGAAAGGTTATTCTATCACAATACTCAGTATTTTCAGACTCAGTATGTCAGGTTTTTTGATTGCCTTTCTTTATTATTGGCCACCTTAGGCATCAGAGAAGCAAATACTGATAAGGTATTGTGTACTGTGATTGAAATGGCTTATGCTTGACGTGAAGACATTGACTATATGGAAGTTTCTAAAGCTTTGATTATGCATGTAAATAAAATGTAAATTATATTGTGTTTTCCCTTACAGTGTCATAGAAGTGCCAGTTATAGTACAGGTGATGATTGTATTTCCTCAGAAACTGATGAACATGATAATACAGTAAGTGATATTACCTATTTATTTACTTACATATTCTATTTTCTCTGATATATCATGAACATATACACCACTTCAAAGACTTGCAGGAAAATAAGCACCACCTGCAGTCTGTAGTTGATAAAAACTCAAGTTAAATATCATCAAGTATGCAGTATATGAATTCTTAACACCTGAGAATACTTGTATGCTTTAGTTTCTATTTTCAAGTGATCTGTACTTAAGATTCTGAAGGATTTATTATTATAGAAATTTCAATTTTTAATAAATAAGCAAAAATTTTAAACTGTCCATTTAATTCTGACAAAGGGATACAAGTATCTATTATTATATTAAATCAACAAATATTCTTTAATTTATATGTAATTAAATTATTTCTTTCAGCATCTGCTGGGTGGACTAAACAGAGACCATCGTAATAAGCTGGGTGGTAGATTAAGGGAAATGAGGTTTGAACTGAAGAAAAAAGTTTTAAAGAATAAAGAGGAAAGGCAACATCACCCACTGGTAAGTTTAAGTCTGTTAACTTTTCAAAATACTGAAAGCTAATATCACCAGAGAACCTTCCTGGTCTCATATTACCAAATAACCTAGGCATAACAGAGTATCGGAGCATATATTAACAGAGAGCCTTAATTATGCTAATATTATCAGAGTACCGGAGCTAATATTACCAGAGAGTCTGAGCTAATTATACCAGAGAGTCTGAGCTAATAATACCAGAAAACTTGAGCTAATAATACCAGAGAATCTGAGCTAATATTACCAGAGAGTCTGAGCTAATTATACCAGAAAACTTGAGCTAATAATACCAGAGAATCTGACCTAATATTAACAGATAATCAGAGCTAATATTACCAGAGAATCTGAGCTAATATTACCAGAGAGTCTGAGCTAATATTACCAGAGAGTCTGAGCTAATAATACCAGAAAACTTGAGCTAATAATACCAAAGAATCTGAGCTAATATTACCAGATAATCAGAGCTAATATTACCAGAGAGTCTGAGCTAATATTACCAGAGAGTCAGAGCTAATATTACCAGAGAGTCTGAGCTAATTTTACCAGAGAGTCTGAGCTAATAATACCAGATAATCAGAGCTAATATTACCAGAGAGTCTGAGCTAATAATACCAGATAATCAGAGCTAATATTACCAGAGAGTCTGAGCTAATATTACCAGAGAGTCTGAGCTAATAATACCAGATAATCAGAGCTAATATTACCAGAGAGTCTGAGCTAATATTACCAGAGAGTCTGAGCATATATGAACAGAGAGACTGAGCTAATATTATCAGATATTCTGAGCTAATATTACCAGTGAATCTGAGCTTATATTACCAGAGAGTCTGAGCTAATATTACCAGAGAGTCTGAGCTAATTTTACCAGAGAGTCTGAGCTAATATTATCAGATATTCTGAGCTAATAATACCAGAGAGTCTGAGCTAATAATACCAGATAATCAGAGCTAATATTACCAGTGAATCTGAGCTTATATTACCAGTGAGCCTGAGCTAATACAACCTGATAGTCTGAGCTAATAATACCAGAGAGTCTGAGCTAATAATACCAGAGAGTCTGAGCTAATTTTACCAGAGAGTCTGAGCTAATATTATCAGATATTCTGAGCTAATAATACCAGAGAGTCTGAGCTAATAATACCAGATAATCAGAGCTAATATTACCAGTGAATCTGAGCTTATATTACCAGTGAGCCTGAGCTAATACAACCTGATAGTCTGAGCTAATAATACCAGAGAGTCTGAGCTAATAATACCAGAGAGTCTGAGCTAATAGTACCTGAGAGTCTGAGCTAATATTACCAGAGAGTCTGAGCATATATTACCAGAGTACCTGACCTAATATTGTCAGAAAAGCTGAGCTAATATTACCAGAATATCTGAGCTAATATCCCAGAGAACCTGATTAAAGTACATTATATTTAACTTCAAATGGAATTTATTTTATTTTCTAGCCTGTATCCAACTGTTCAGCATATAACAACCGACCACCATTATTAAGAACAACATCTCAAGGTGGTTATGTTCCTCCTGGTAAGTCAAATCCTATCTTTGTTTGTATATCATTACAGAATGATGGTATATGGTGTTTTTAAAGGGATTTAAAAAGGAAATTAGCTGCTTTTGGCAGTCTCAACCATATTTTCGTATTGTGTCTATAACTTTTCAGAGGGTTAAAGAAAAAAACACTAAAATTTAATAATCTTTGCTTTTTTTCAGCACCAGCACCAAATACTCAGATGCCATTGTATGGATGTTTTCAACCATCTGGTGGTGAACAAACTGTCTATACTGGACCCTTTCTGGGTAAAGCTAGGGTCATTAAATCTTTTACACCTTGTGAGGAGGAAAGAGACTTTCTACAAATTGAGGTACAGCAACTCTGACATATTTTATAGTTTCTTCCCTTCATGTATATACTGTTTGCTAACCTAAAGGGATTGTAAAGTGATTTTTTAAACTTTGTATGTGTATCAGGAACACTGCTAGCATCAATTTGCGCCATTCCAATTTCCACTCCGACGTCCGTGATTCTTGCAATTCCAATAAAACTAACACATAACTAAAACTATGACGTCACTGAGAGTGATCTGCATACACATACAATGTTTAGAAAACCTCTTAACAATCCCTTTAATAAGATATATTTTAATACCGGTTTTTAACGTGAAACAAGATGGTGTATTGTCCGTGACTTCTATGAAACAACAATAAATGTAAGATGCAGGTTGAGGATTCCCAGTAAAAATTACTCCCGAAACAGTTTAGTATGCAATGCCAGTTGACTAGAAACAGACTTTTAATCCTCATATGCCAACCAACCTGTTGCACAAACGGTACTAGTTACTAAAATTATTATTAATCTTTGTTTTCAGAAAGGTGATGTTATTCATATTATCAATATGGCCCAGTCTGGTGTGTGGAGAGGTGCTCTCAAAGGTCAAGTTGGTAATTTTCACTTCTGTAATGTGGAAGTCATAGTTGATGATGCACCTGTAAATCAACGTAAAGATAAACAGGGCAGACGGCGAAATCCTAAAAAATCAAAACCTAAATCAGTTGAAGAATTGATGCAGAGGATTGGATTAGAGGTGAGGGCAATTTCTTGCAATGCAATTTTGACTATTCTGTATTTTCTTTGCTGATGAAATAGGTTTAATGCACATTCAGGAGTTGACTGAGTTAAAGGGCCTTAGAGCATTTAATTGCAGTGTGCAATGAGGAAAATTTTGTTGGAACAGACAGTCCATAGCACATATAGTCTCAGTTCATCTTGGGATTAGACTCCATTCTCTGTGACAGTTTTGCTGACGCTTTACATGTAATGAATGCATGCCAGCCATATATGACTAAATTTCATCAATTCTCGTAGATTATGGTTTACAAAAACTGCAGATGATTGCCGACTGATTAGACACTTCAACAAGAATTATGACTATTCATTCCTTCCCTAAATATGTTAATTTTATTTTCATGTTGATTTCAGCATCTTACAAGTTTATTATTATTGAATGGATATGATCAGTTAGAAATATTATCAGAAATGGATGAAGAAGATTTAAATATTTTAAATATATCAGATCCTGAACAAAGAGCTAAATTATTAACTGCTGCCGAATTACTTCTAGATTTTGATTGTAAGTATCCATGTGCAATAAACTCTAGGACCAAAAAAAGCATTACACCATTGTCAGACAAGAAATTAGCATCCATTCCCTCTCAAAATGTTTTGTAAATTTTTTATATACGAATGTACATTCTATTTTGTATAAAAATAAGCAAAAACAATATTATTCTATGAAAACACATACAAAAAAAAATATCATGAGGATGGGGCTTCCAAAGTCTGCAAGTTGATTGTAAAACGTTGATCACTTGAAAATGGGAAACATTTATAAGGTATGGATATTTTCAAAACTACAGGCTAGGCATTGATTTGATTAAATTTTTGCATGTATATCCTTCTTGTATCCATACTAGCGACCTTTGATTCTATGCAGATATTGATAATAAATATTTTTCATTTCAGCAACTGATACTTCAGACAGTCATGTTAAAAGTGACCATTCTGGTGCCACATCAGATACACCATGTAGTCTTTCACCGGCACCTGTCAATATTTCTAATAATGTCACTCCAGCTAGGTGCAACAATGACAGTCGTGATTCTGGGTGTTATGCCAGTAGTGAACAATTACCCAAATCTCTTACACCCCACAATAAATCTCCTTTATCAGCCCAGCAGACGTTTAGTGCAGGACAGTCAAAGGGAGGTAAATCTCATTGTAAAATGTGTAATACTTGTGGTAAACCTAAAGCAGACACAGAAGATAGCATGGACACTGATAAAAGTGATAGAGAGTACACGGAGGAGGATAAGGAAGTGTCGGCCCTTACAAACCATTGTACTGATGAACCAAGTAAACCTCAGAACCCAGTTACACGTTCATCTAGCTCTTGTGCCAAATCTACTGCTTATGGATACAACCAGTGTCGTATATGTAAACATAACTCTTCGAGAGCTAGTGGGGGAGTGGCTCACAATGTTTCAAATGTGTCGGAAGGTGTTTACCCTAGAATTATGGGACAATCTGCTTATGGACAACAGGGACAGGGTATTTATGGGAAACACAAAAAACCCAAACCAGTGCCTCCACCTCGAACATCTAGTGCTCAAGATGCTAAAATTTACGCTGATCGCAAAACGGCAGGAATTCAAGTGGACTATCAAAGTCGTGTTTTGTCGCCCTCTCAGTGTAACTATTATTATCATGCTCATCCAGTGTTGACCAATTCTCATTCATTTGGAGGGCAATCTTCCAATCCCAAATCTCCACCTCCTGCATATAAAAGTGGCTACACCAAAGATGGACGAAAAAGTGTTGAACCAATCTATGCTGCTTCCCAAAAAACATTGAAAAATGTGAGTCGGTCATTGATTCCTTTAGTGACGACAAAACTTGGTGCTGAGAAAATCGATTTTAGTTTGGAACCTTATTCAAATGCAGTAAGTACAATTCTATTTTTGATTATTGGATTTTGTTGCTGTTACCATCCATAGCAGGAATTATGTTCTGTGCTGTGCCTTTATCCTTAAGAGCAGACTCTATTCTGGCCAGAGTTTTAATCTTCTCATTTAGGCACACTGTTCTGTCTCCTATAAAACATTTTAGAGAAAGATTACCTTTACTGAAGATAAAGATGTTAAAGAAATACTACCTCTCAAAATGAACACATTACATTACATTTTAGTAAAATTTTGGGTAAAATGGAGAATATATTCATTAGACAATTTATTTGGTGTCATAATACCTATGCAACAGGTTACCTGCATAATCTGATAAATCACAGTTGTTGAAAGGGTTCTGGGTTATATTTCGAAAGCTCAATTAATTTTGTCTTCTTTTTTTAGAAAGGAGAATGTGATATACCTCCATTATTAGTACAAAGATATGCTGAAGAATTAAGACAAGATATAATCAGTGTAGCATTAGTTTTAGAGCAAGTTAGAATTATACAGTTACAAAGCTTAGATAGACTTTGTGTAAGTATGAGTTATTTCTTTATCAGGCATTTCAGCATTCGGCTCAACCATTGTGACTCGCTTCTGCGATTATAAACAGCCATCTTTCCCAGTAAATGTACAAAGAAGTTAACTCTTGTTTGGAGATTGATTTTTACGCACAAAAAGAAATTACTCTTTCTGAAGGATGAATTTGATTGGTAGGCCCTTATCCAATATGGCAAAATCTGTATAGTATAGGTTATCTAGCATGCTAGTGTAGTATCGAACTTGAATGGCATTTCAGACAATACTATTGCAAAAGCTGCTTAGGATGGCCTTGTTAAAGCTACATCATAAAAAGCTTTATAGCTTTAGCGACTGACTGAAATTGAAATGGTGCAAATAGATGTGAAAACCTCTTCACAATCTCTTCCAAGCCTTAATATACATGTATATCCCTTCTTGTATTGGAATCAAGGCATGAAATAAGCGTCCGGACACGGACATTGTCCGGTACAATTTCGGCTCATGTCCGGTACAATGTCATTTGAGTCGGACAATTTGTCCGATACAAAATTAACGAAAGTTAATATTTTCTCTTTGGATGATCGTCAATTTTAGTCAATCCGATCGTTTTTAACAGACTGTAGAAGTTTTACGTCCTTCAAACATGTTTATTTTCATCCATCGCATTGACTTCAAATCGTAAAAAGAACGGCATAGGAATGTCAGATAAAACGGCAACGAGTCAAAACGGTAACGAATTTTAAGTCAAAACGGTAATAAATTTTAATAGTCAAAACGGTAATAAAGTTTAATAGTTAAAACAGTAACAGATCTACTAAAGCGGGAACAATGCATTTGCCAAAACAATAAGTAAAGGTTAATAGATTAATGAAATTTCATATCTATATGTCATTGTAATTTCATTTTCCCATTTTAACATTGACTAAAGGTCGCACGCGTAAGAATCGAGATTGAAAAAAGGTCGAATAAGACTACAGGGAGCGTCTGGATAATCAAGTAAAATAACAATGGGGCGGTGTAGACCCAAATTAGTACAAATTTTTTCCCGAATTTTGAAGTAGTTTTATTTCTATAATTACCATAATATCAGAATAAGACACGGTAATCATTTGTATAATATATTATGGCGAAATTTAATCATGTTTTTACTTATATTTCAAATATAAGGTAAGGATTTTATACATTGATGTACTCTGACTTCCGACCCGGATTTGTTTTAGAAGCATCGTGTTAAAGTGGCACCGCCGGATGTTTTGATGAACTTCGCCAGAATGTCAAAACCGAAAGTAGAAAAAATGAAAGGGCGAAATTCATTGGCTTCTATAAATAAGTTTCTCTTATTGTCCAATCAGATAATAGAAGACGTTCTGTTCTTCAATTTTTATCGGTACCGATTTCCTTTTTTACGGCTTGACCATTCTTTGAGAAGTAGCCTATCGGGAATATAAATAATGTCTTTTCCAGTGACATAAATTAATATTTGCTAGTTGGTAACCTATATGTACAGGTGAGGGAACGGCGAATTTCTGTCATATAACGCCGGTTTTGGCTTACACTTTTATAAAGAAAATATGTCCGGTACAAATTATCCGATGTCCGGAACAAATTGATTTGTGCCGGACAAACTGTCCGGCCCGATTTGTAGAGTTATTTCATGCCTTGATTGGAATATTGAATTGCAATTGTTTATAAAATTTCATTCTTTTGATTTTATTTTAACTTTCTCATTTTCTATTTTGCATATTTCAGGTTCCTAATGAAAGATTAGCTGAATCTTGTAGTGAAGCGTGTGATTTGAAAATTGCTTCAATGCGTGAATTTTTTATTTCAATTGGTCTTCCGATGTACACAGAAGATGTGATAGCTGGCGGTGTAACTACTATAGAACAATTACTTAAAACATCTGAAAGTCAATTTAACCAAATGACTGGTGCCGATAGTCGCCATTTAAAACGTTTAATGCATGCAATAGAATGGGTGCGTGGAAAATTGTCTTCACCAACCAGAGCAGCCAAAAATAAACCAATTATTAATATCATTGATAAAGTATAGTTTAGTCATCTTCTATGCAATCTAATTAAAATTATATTACATTTCGTTTCGGTTATTTTTTGATTGTCGACTCCATGTAATCTAAAGACTTGTATAAGGAGGTCATCTTCAAGAGACGAAAATTTCAGCCAATCAAAAACTACCTTCAAGATCGCGGGTCTATGCATTGATATGCATTGTGGGAAAATTATGACGCAACACAAAATATTCAAATATAAACGATTGTTCTGATTGGCAGAGGGGTGGCACGTGCTATAAATAGCTTATTCGTAACCAGAAGATTACCTCCTTATACAAGTCTTTAGATTACACGGAGTTGACAATCAAAAAATAACCGAAACGAAATGTAATCTAATTTTAATTAGATTGTCTTCTATGAATCTGATTCAAAGGATACAAAATGTAGCATGGAAAAATTGAAGAAATGCCTTAGGAACAATCTTTTCCACCAGTGAATGTCAAATTTATACACTATTTAACATTCACAGGAACAATTAAAGCCTAGTGGTACTTCTCTTTGGAGTAGTCCACTACTATACAACTATTACTCTCAATTTTGCCATGTTTTTGGATGCGATTTGGATTAGCGGAATTGTTTTGCTTGTATGCATTTTAATGCTCATGTAACATTTTAAAAATCTTTTGAATCAGATTATAGAAATTATGTTATATTTACTAGTATTCTCCATGTATATTATGGTTTATTATCTTATTTATTACTTCATATTTTATACAAAACTGATATTCACTTTGTTTATTTCTCAGTATTTTTCTGGCATAATATTTATTTTAAATAACTTTTATTGTTATTATGTCTTTGTTATTATTCAGCTTTTTTTAATATTTTTTTAATGTAAGACCTCAAAACTAATACTTATTTTAAAACATGTAACTTGCTGTTTATTTTTTATTTTTTAGTTAATTCTCTGTCATGTGTTATTACTTCAGCCTCTAAGCATAGTTAGTCACTGTTATTATAATACATTACATTTAACATAAATGTATTAAACAATTTCAATGATATTATGAGCTGAACCTGAAAGCAAAGTAAGTCACTGTGAGTCACAGTTAGGCCAATATGTGAAACAGTTTCAATGTTATCATTTTTTGACTAGGTGGGCAAAGTTAAAACAATTCCATTAGTTGATATTCTTTTTTAGATTAAAAATATTGTATTAAGTTTCAATAATGCACTTACAGTATTTCTTGAAAAGTAAAACTTACAACAAAAAAAGAAAAATCTTCTTTAGAAGAAAATTTAAACTTACATAAAAATACCAAATTTTTATACTGAAACTCATTGCAAAAAGATAATATTATTGTGTTTTGGGTGTATACCTTAAACCATACTTCAAACTTACAAATCTATGTCCAAATAATAAAAAAAGTTTATAACTGAAACAGAATATACTAAAAAATTTATTGCCAAAAATGTTTGTTTTTGTTAGGATGTGTTATGTTTAGTATTAAATAATCCTTAAGCGACATTAAGGGGTAGAGATCACATTAAATAACAGAACACAATTTTATGGTATACAACTTCTTAGTTTTATTACTCACAATGTTTCAACAATCTAGTCAATCTACATTGTCATCTACAGGTGAAGAGTTGAAAAGTTTTTTGAATTTTTGTGATTATTTTTATGAGAATTGATATATCAGCCTGACAATGCTACTGTAAGTCTTAGAATGTCTGTGTTTTGATGAAAAATATAACTTTTATTTGAAAGTTTCAGGTGAAGATGACAATGTAGATTGTTGAAACGTTGTGTGTAATAAAACTAAAGAGTAGTATACCATAAAATTGTGTTCCATTATTTAATGTTTAGTAATATATCCCTAAAACTTGAAATAATTAGAGCATGAAAGTGAAGGCATGTATGTGAAAAAATATTATGTGAAATTGAAATACAATAATATCAATTTTCAGGAAATTGTTTTGTTAGTACCTTCTTTCTCTGATCTCATTCTTTGTTAACTTTGTCAAAATATTATAATGCCTTATAAGGTCACATGTCAAATTTTTGAGGAAATATATAATGGCTAATTTGAAATAAATGTGTTTAAAATGTATAATAACAGAAAATTTCTTCCCTTTTTTGAACACATGTATTTTTAATGCTCATTTGAAAGATAACAATTTTTGAACTTTGATCTATGCTTACTTACCTTGGAAATATCTAAAAAAAAAATTGGAAGAAAATCGTTTATGTTTTTTTTTATCTATGCAGCAATAATATTTCAGCTACATACATTATAATGTCATACAATCTTGAGATAAAATTTCTTTTATGTTTAATGAACCAATGTAAATTTCAACCCATTATTTTTTAGAAACAATTTTTTTATATTAATATGTAACAAATATTTATATTCATGTTAAAGTCAGAACATTTATATCATAGAAGAGAACAATTCATTTTGATTTGAGGTAGTACAGGTTTGGATGGTGCAGTTTGAACCACTATTTGTTCTACCTTAAAATAAAATGGGCTGCTCTTGTTTTATGCCCTGAATCCTCTGCTGAAGAGCATATTAACCATCTCTGTTAGAATATAGTGTATATGATGAAGTATGAACAACAATGAAGTTATTATTTGTTTTTGTAGCATTTTAGATATATGTATATTTTATTCCTATTAATGTATATATTATATTTCTAATATATTATTTGATGTATATACAAACCAAGTGTGTATTCTGGTCTTTAATCTTTTTATACCCTGATATCCTCAAGCTCTCCAAACATATTTAAACGGTAAAATTTAACCACTTGTTTTAATGATTCTATTAAATGTGAATTGTAATCTTATCAGAGATTTTGATGATCTAAGAATTAAAAATTTCAAATTGGATGGGAAATAATGTCCTTTTTCTGCTCAAGATTTGAGTTTAGATTACAAATATTCTGTTTTCAATAAAATTCTGCAAGGACAACAGCATTGAAGCCTCCTTATAAATCTTAATTGATAATTTTGATGTGAGATGTGAATATTGGTATGCTACAGGCCAAAAAAATCCAACAGATATTCTGGGTAGTTTCCACTGGTAAAATGTAATGACCTTATTTCATAAGAAATTTGTTTAAAAATTGGTTAAATACTTATAATATAATTTAACATGTTTTTTCATTGTTTCTATCAAACATGTAACAATTTATTAAAATGTAATTATATAAAATATACAACCTCCCTACTTAATCATGTCTTTTTATGTGTTTGATTTTTACAATTTGCTCAATGGGCTTCCATAGGTAACATTTTGTTCAACAAGTGCCTGATACAATAGCAGTTTTGATGGGGTTGACCTTTTAGTTAGTTCTTGACGCATGGGTTTTCCATTTAGCTAACCTTTAACTGTGTTTCCACTGGCAGAAAAAGCCTGTTTTAAGCTAGCTTTCGTCTGTTTTCACTCATTTTTTACAAGAAACTGCAGCAACTCGAATATATGAAGCGGGCATTGACGAGAATCTTCTGAAAAGACAGGACATAAGTCGAATGCTATTAGATCTTATACACGTACAAATGATAACCAGAATGCGGGTCTCGATCCCGGGCCCCCTAGGTGTGGCTCCAGCACGCTAACAGCTTCGCCATCGCTACCTAAGAGAATTTTCGCTAGAGTCCAGGGGCGGATTTAGGGGGTGGCGTACTGGCGTGGCGGACGTACAAAGCATGGGTTGTCCGCACCATTTAACCACAAATGTTTCTCGCCACACTTCGCTTGGCAAGATATCTATCTACATTGCACCCACTCTAGAAGAATATTTCAATAACTTTGTTTATTTTAACCTCAAATAATTTTTCGGTTCGCTCCGCTCGCCGAAATTTTATTCTACGCCCCCCCCCCCCCCTAACGTCAAATCCTGTATCCACCCCTGGAGTCAGCCGTGATGAGGGGTGTAAACACCCTTTTTCTAAAGCCAATCACGTTTTAGCACAGAAAAACGTCGTAGGTAGATAAAAAATGCAACCATTTGTTTCGGTTGGGGAGGGCTTAAGCCCTTTGTATAAAGCCAATTCTCGATGGTGGTATGCGCACAAATGTGTCAGTTGTTGATAGAGCCTAGCACCACAGCTACAGAGTGTATCACCAGGTCCAAGCATGGAATGGCAACCCCTTGTTATCCACTAAGTGGGGATTGAAACAAGTACTTGATTACTATGAACCGATATGGGTAACTTGCTCCCTCCTAAGGAGCTATTGGAAGTGATCCAGTGCAACTGCACCACAGATTGTTCGACCAAATGGTGCAGTTGTAGGAAAACGGTCTTGAGTGTAGCAGTGGAGGGTGCCGTGGAGTCGCGTGTACCATCTCTCCGCAACAAGATGTAAAAGATGTTAATGAGTTAGTCGATGTGGATAAGTCCCTGTTGTGAACAAAAGGACTCTGTCCGGCGAGTTTTGTGCGACCTGTGGAATATGTAACATCAACATTGTAGTTAATGACGTCACCGTCTTAGACGACACAGTGTTTATTGTTTATGTCTATTTTGTATATATTTCATGACATAAGCCGACATAAAAATGTTCCATTAAATGACAAGAATTCCATTTGTGACGTAATCAGAATTGCGTGAGCAAATCCCTATATCTATATACATGTATATAGGGCTTTTGGCGTAAGCGACGTATGATGTCACAGCGTCACAGGACGATGGGAACGTGTTTTTTTTAGAGACTATGACTATAGTTTCCTATCTGCTTGTAATACATTTATATGCCCTAAAGTAACCCAGTTCGGAGATATTGGGGGTCTTATCTCGGAACAGCGGCCATTTTGGATTTATGCTAATTACGGGATTTTCCCAAGGTACTCAGTGGAAGATTTTGGGTTGGGAGTTCTTGACAATGCCTATTACCAGAATCCATGGAGAAAAATTCTCTTGCAATTTGTTCCAGGTCATTTGGTTTCTTTACAGGACTACTGCCCTGGCAATATCAGCAGTAAAGGTTGCCAAGTCTTTATCAATATGCAATGCTCTTTGTTCAGTTATCAAATATAGTTAACAAAAATCATCAAACTAGGTAGAAAACACTTTATTCTTGAAATGTGACTGGGTCTCCACTCAATCCTGATTTATTTGTATATCTTCTACTGAAATAAAAAACAAATCAAACCAATCAAATATTATTAAATTAAGACCACACAATAATTAATCCATCGCTCAGTTACATGACCGAGGTAATTGTTTCTACATTTGATAAGTTTACATTAAGTTGCTGTTTGCAATTATTTGCACAAGTTTCAGTTGTAAATTCTACAACAAGTAATAAGACAGAAAAAGAGAACTTTATTGGCGAAGTTACTCATTCTTTTGAATATAATAAATTATGTTCAAATAGAAGTTGAGAATGTGATTAAAGATATCGCGTTCACAAGATAAGCATGGACAGAGGGAGAGATTACATCGCCATGCAGTGTGCAATACTGTATTGCTTTAGTTTAGATTGTGTAGATGGCGGATTTAATATAACCTGAGATATTTTTATAAAATTAGTTATTTCTGGAGAATTATAAATATAATATAGCCGTAGATTGTAGACTGTCAATACAAAACACTTACTAAGAAAGACTGGGTAGGAATCCGGTACAATACACGGTTCAGTAGGGTCATTTTCACATGGTTGGATACAAGTCGCATAACTTCCAGGTATATTAGGAGAATTTGGTTCCAAGCTTTGCGAGTCACAGAAACATTGATTTTGATATATACCAAAAGCATATTCATAGACTGAAAACAAAATTAAATTTCGATTGTATTGAGAGTAAAAAAAACAATAACTGAAAGGCGGGATGGTTGCTTCTAGGGAGAAGATACCTTTAAATGTATGAGACAGCTTCTCAAGATTGAAAACGATTGACATTGGTGATCGAAGTTGAGGTCTGGGTTGTAATTTGGCCGGATATTGAATTTTCTGACATGCTATTTTTTTCGGTACAATATTTGTACAATTTTTTTTTTGATGACTCATATTTTCAGGGTTTAACAAGGACATCTTGGGAGTATATAATATGTGAGAAATCTGAAAGATTAGTTAACCAACAGCTGAGATACTTGCCGTCAAACCATGGGATTTTCGGTCACTTTACACATTTAGAACTGTTTGGACACGTTTTACATTAAATGTTTTGTTGTCATGATGTCAATGATGTTGTAGAGTTTTATCCTACTACAAGTTGGCCTATCTTTAGTCATGTGACGTAAACAAATATGTAAGCTATCACACATAAATAGTAACCAATGTGTTGGCGATCTGCTGTCGTGTGTACACAGGACCATTTTTGAGATATTGGCAACCATCGAAATGTTATCATTATGTAAAGCTAAAGACACAGTGCCTCAGTTTAATATAAAGATAGCTTGCCAGGCAAGGTAATATACGCCCACTGGCAGCTTTGACTTTAAACAAATCTATTTGACAGTTACAAGAAAAGTGATTAAGAACATTCACATCAAGTTTCTTCAAAATCTGTCCTGTATTGTGCCTCCTATAGTGTTTAAGAGCTAAAAATTGAACAATTGAACCAAATTGTATTGAATACATCAGATTCTTGAAAAACATTATTGAAATCGACCAACAAAGGTTTAAACTCTCAGCATCCAAAAAACTCTCTTTTCCAAAGTGACATGAATAACCAATATATTCCAAATGTTATTACTGAATTTGTTTTAATTTATTGTTGTACTTTTTTAACTTCCCATTGTGTTTCTCCACTTCTATAGGTTTTTTTTTCTTAGCAATGTTAGTAGTGTTTATTTTAAAAAAAAAATTCATACAGATTGATAAAGTAAATAAAGTGGTTTATGTAAAAGTGTAAACACAACATAATGAAGATGTATAAGGAATATAAGTATTATAAATAGTATCATTCTGTAATGTACTGTATATATGTAATTTGTATTTATATATCAAATAAATAATTTAAAAAAAAAAAAAAAAAAAAAAAAAAAAATTGAACATGTTTTTAAGAACAAGGGCAATAATTCATAGTAAATATTTTTCGATTTTCATAAGAGTTTATCCTTGGGTGGTAATAAACATTATCAGTAAGTTTCATCAAAATCCGTTACGACTTCTGACCTGTAGAGTGTTTACGAGCCAAAAATCGAACGCGTATTAAAGAACAAGGGCAATAATTCATAGTAAATATTTTCCGATTTTGCCGATTTTCAATAGGGTTCATCCTTGGGCGATAATAAACATTACCAGAAAGTTTCGTCAAAATCCGTCAAGAATTGTGACCAGTAGAGTGTTTACGAGCCAAAAATCAAACGCGTTTTTTAAGAACAAGGGAAATAATTCATAGTAAATATTTTTCAATTTTGCTCATTTTCAATAGGGTTCATACTTGGGTTGTAACGTTGCTGAAGGAACATGGGGTTGTAATAAACATTATTAGTAAGTCGTCAAAATCCGTCAAGAATTGTGACCTGTAGAGTGTTTACGAGCAATTGTGGACGGACCGATGGACGGACGGACCGACAGACAGACCGATGGACATGGGTGACGACAATATACGCTCCACATTTCATGTGGGCGTATAAAAAGATTATAAATAATTACTACTCAAACAGACATCGCGGCACGATATAGCACTTCTAACAGAAGAATCACTGGGAGACATATCACCACTAGATTGACGTGTATTAACAGCTTTAGGACCAGGTTCATCATGACAATAAACATAAAATTTGTTCGGAGCTGAAAAAGAAAATCAAAACATAAAACCTTGCGACGGTCAAATAATATTATTTGTTTAGTATTCAGAAGTGAGAAGTAGAACCGTTATCAGTTTGGCATACGTCAGTGGAAAGTGAATATCAAAAACTCTAAGAATTGTAAATGACAGGACACATGAAAGAGTCAAATCTCAATTTTGAAATGGCAACCAGAAACAAACTGCACTGCATTCATACCAATCAAATGTTGACGGGCCGACGACGGACAGAGGTGACAATATACCACAACATATTCATGTGGGCGTATAAAAACTACATCAGGAAATCGTAAGTTAGTCTCAGGATAACATATTATTAAGCTTACATCAAAATATTGAAAATTCTTACATATGGAAGCCTAAAGAGTCAGTAAAGTGCTGCGAGCGAGCGGGATACCCAAACCCACTCCATTTAGTATTGTTCTATGGAGGTGAGGTAGGATTCATCTAGGCTCTAGACCAGCTTAATGTTTACTCATTTTGACAGTATAATTTCAGAATTGCCAAACGGAATCGGAAAAGTCTACTCTATCACGTACACAAGAAACGGACGGACAGGGGTGACGGCAATATACGTCCATATTTTCATTAATATTATATTATTTCTAGACGCAGTAAGCGACCAATACTAATGAGACCTTCGATGTTACGACTCCAGCATCCACGGTACAGACCAATCTAATTAAAATTATATTACATTTCGTTTCGGTTATTTTTTGATTGTCGACTCCATGTACATGGAGTCGACAATCAAAAAATAACCGAAACGAAATGTAATCTAATTTTAATTAGATTGGTACAGACGGACAGACAGGGGCGACTACAATATACGCCCACATTTAAGTGTGGGCGTATAAAAATAATTGAAGTAGCACCAAATACTTCTTTTAACAATAAACATATTAAAAATGAGATTTCAGGTAAATCGGTTCATAAATAAGCCCTACAGACTATGAAAAATTATTGCACATTTCTGGTTTAGCAAAAATGTACCGTTTTATATTTAAGCAAACTTCCCCCCGAGTGAAACTAGCTGATCAAACCATTTTATACCATTTCAGTTTTCTCAACAGACACTGACCAGAATTTGGAGAAAAAAAAAAAAAAATAACAAAAACAAAGCGTACAATAATGCTCAAAAGAAAGTACCCACTTTTTCATATTAGAGTTAAATTTTCACAAAAGCAAAAATAGAATGATAAAACCACTGAGATGCATCTAAATACGGTAATTATGTGAAGAACAATAAAATAAGGAATCGAGCCAAGGGCGTTGCCAATCACGTATATGGCATTGCCGAATTCTCCAGGCCCATGTCAATCGTTGATTTCGGTGTCGTGAGCACTCTGCAATTGGGCCAATCTAATTAAAATTATATTACATTTCGTTTCGGTTATTTTTTGATTAAAATTATATTACATTTCGTTTCGGTTATTTTTTGATTGTCGACTCCATGTAATCTAAAGACTTGTATAAGGAGGTCATCTGCAAGTGACGAAAATTTCAGCCAATCAAAAACTACCTTCAAGATCGCGGGTCTATGAATTGATATGCATTGTGGGAAAATTATGACGCAATACAAAATATTCAAATATAAACGGTGTTCTGATTGGAAGAGGGGTGGCACGTGCTATAAATAGCTTATTCGTCACTTGCAGATGACCTCCTTATACAAGTCTTTAGATTACATGGAGTCGACAATCAAAAAATAACCGAAACGAAATGTAATCTAATGTAATCTAATTTTAATTAGATTGCAATTGGGCCAACATGCTCCAATATCATGTTCCCTTAGCCACCAGGACACTGTTTGTAGTAACAAAATGATTCGACGAATGAATTTTCCTAATGTTGCGGTGCTCAACCGGTGTTGTGACACGTAGTCGGTCACTCCTAAGCCTGTCCGATGTCCTTCCTGTGTGCCTCTTTAAACGCTGTATCAATCTTTTACAGTTTTTTTTTTGTTGCAGTCGAGGATTCTTTCAATCAAGGGGCTCTTTGCTCCTTGTTGCACCATCTCTACAGCTCTCAGATCTCCAAAAATCTTTCAAACGTGTCATACTTTTTGTGGGTTTTTAGCCTCTGTTGCTTACGTGTGCTGTAAGCTGGTTTATACCACCATCATGCATGTGCATTTCAATTTGTCGCTTTGATTTTTTTTTTTTGCGCCGTTTGCGTGATTCGTTCATCTTTTTCATAATTTTTTCACATAAACTATTGTGTTGACCGTCTTTGAGAGGCATTACAGTGGTTTCATCACTTTATTTTTACTTTTGTTAATCTAACCGCAAAATATAAAGACGGGTATGGACTTCCTTTCGAACATTAGTTTATTATAAATAAGTTTCGTTTTGATAAACAAATAAAAACTAGATCCATAGGCTTTGGATGGTTCTGAGCAGTGCGTAACAGTTTTGGAATTACTTAAAAACTGTTTTTAAAAGGGTGTGTATTGGTATTATTTCTAGACAAAGAAAGCTACCACAACTAGCGAAACCTTGGATGTTACTTGTAAAGTCAAAAATCGCAAATTTGAATTGCTTACAAAACCGGAAGTATACATCGGACAACAAATATGAATACATAGTCGGATAGATCTCATCGAGGGCAAAAACTTTTGTTCAGGTCACAATGTCACCAAAGGTCAAGGTCACGAGGTATGAGTCTTGAAAGTTTTTGGTAATTACTGAAAAAAATATAACGGAAATGCAAGAAAGGCAAAACAGAAGATCAAAAATCGATTAACAATGCTTTGAATGCAATCGACTGTAGTTTCCAAAAATATCAAAGTTACGAATTCCGTTCATAACCCTAAGACCCCATTTTGAGTTTTACAAAAGATAGTCATATCAAAATGGCGGCCGATTTGTAACTTCCGGGTTAAATTTTGTTTATTTCAAATTGTTAATATTATAATAATAATTAAATAATACCATAATGTTAAATATTGCAAAAAACAAATTTCAAATATATTCAAAATTCTGGAAGTTGAAATTTCAAATTTACAAGCCAATTACGTCAAAACCGGAAGTGGTATCAATTTTTCGAAAACAGATTTTGGATTGCAATCGAAATATCTTTCCATCTGTAAATTTTCAGATCGATTGAAATAAAATTTGAAAAAAAACACGCAGTTACAATGAAAATTTGCACAAAATGTTCAAATTTTAAATCGTGCAATTTTAATTTAAGTGTATATTGTCGTACATCATTGGAAAGAGCAAATTACGCATAATATGATTGTTAAATCAAAATCACAAATTTCAATTGCCTATAAAACCGGATGTATACATCGGATCACAAACATGAATATATCATTGGATAGATTTTATCAAGTGCAATAACTTTTGTTCAGGTACCAAGGTCACCAAAGGTCAAGGTCAAAAGATATGAGCCTTGAAAGTTTTAGTAATTGCATAAAAAATCAAAACGAAAATAAAAAAAAAATTGAAATCAAAATTCAAAAATCGGCGGCTAGACTTTTTTTAGCAATCTATTGTAGTTTCCAAAAATACTAAAGTTACGGATGCCGCTCATAACCCTGAGGCCCCATTTTTAATTTTATAAAAGTTACCCATATCAAAATGGCGGATGATCTGTTACTTCCTGGTCGGATTTTTTTATTTCAAATTGTTGTTTTTACAAATTATAACACAATGAAAAAAAAACAAATTTGAAATATCTTCAAATTTCCGGAAGTTGAAAATTTAAATTTACAAGCTAATTACGTAAAAACCGGAAGTGGTATCAACATTTTGAAAACTGCATTTTGTTTAGAATCAAAATGTCTATACACCTGCAAATTTGCAGATCGAACGAAATAAAATTTTAGTAGTTGAAAAAAAACCGCAAAAATTAAAATTAAGAAAATAGTCAACTAAAAGTCAAAATTGGAGAAGTTTAAAACCTTTATTTAGTAGCGTACAGTTATAGAAAACAGTTCAAAACAGTTTGATAAAAATCGGATCAAAAATAGAGACGTAAGATTCAAAAAACCAAAATTGTGTTTTTTGTTCTACCTCATTTCCGGTTTGTCAAAATGGCACCAATTTATATTTAATAGTTCATGGTCAACAATTTATCGTAGGGAATTGAACAAATCTGAATGTGGCATGTTGCCTTCTTACTAAAATAGCGAGTGTAAAATTCGAAAAAAAATAGCCTTTTGCAAAACAATGCAGTGCGTTTGATTATCGAACGCACTGCAAAAAAACACACGTTAAGAACCAAAGAAATATGCCTTACCCGTTATTGAAAAATACCGCAGTTTATCGATATTTTGGCATGGTGTTGTTTGAGGCACTTTTTGCCGATAACTCATTCCACACCAACATCCAAAGTCAATACTACTTAATACCAAATGCCGTTCTACAAAAAAAATGACATTTAAAATTTTAAATCAAAGCTACAAACAAACTAACTAAAAGCTAAATAACAATCAAGTTACTACAACAATTTACTAAAAAAGGGACCATTCAATTCTGTAAATCTTTGAAGTAACCGAAACCATCCTCGACAAAGGAGTCTTACTTACAGACCTCTTCAGCTTTAAGAAACAGCCATTTTGGATGTTGTCATTACACACAGGTTTAAAATAAAATACAATTTTACAATTTTTTTATCGTCTGATTGTAAAAAGTTCAATTAATGAACACATAAATCCATAGAAATCTTCCTATTTATAGCTATCAAATTTTCAACTTTGGTAACAAGTCATGAGGGCATTGAAATTTGATAAAATATTGATTCAATAACTCACCGTTACATTCGAAGTTACATGCCTCGTCGTTTAACAGATTTGAGGAGTCCAAATGGATTATCAGTTCCACAACATTTGTCCCATATGATTTGATGTCCAAGTAGTTATAACAACTACCTAAAATCAGTACAAAAAAGATAATTTTGAATTTTTACGTGCTCATTGGCTCTCTATGTTTCTGGATAAATTCTGATGACCCCATATACCAATGACAATATCTACATGACAAAGCTAGCATATTGAAAGAAATCTAATTTAATTACCCCAACGTCTATTTGAAAAGGTATTGACATTGGGAAACTAGACTATTTCACTATAAATCATATCAAACTAACTTGTTGCGGGCGCTGGTGTAGTGGTCGGTACAGTTGTAGTGGTCGGTACGGTTGTAGTGGTCGGTACAGTTGTAGTGGTCGGTACAGTTGTAGTGGTCGGTACAGTTGTAGTGGTCGGTACAGTTGTAGTGGTCGGTACAGTTGTAGTGGTCGGTACAGTTGTAGTGGTCGGTACAGTTGTAGTGGTCGGTACAGTTGTAGTGGTCGGTACGGTTGTAGTGGTCGGTACGGTTGTAGTGGTCGGTACGGTTGTAGTGGTCGGTACGGTTGTAGTGGTCGGTACGGTTGTAGTGGTCGGTACGGTTGTAGTGGTCGGTACGGTTGTAGTGGTCGGTACAGTTGTAGGGATCGGAGTACATTGTAAAGGATCGGTTTCCCATTTTCCAGAAGCTAAACAAGTAAGAGACGCACTCCCACCATTTGTCATATATCCTGATTTACAAGTGTAGGATGCTGTATTTCCGAAGGTAGTGTCAGAAGCGGATATATCAGTGTTAAGACCTGGTGGCGGTTCATTACAATTTTTAGCTGTAAAATAAATTATAAACTTAATGCTAACTAAATAATCTCTCAGAATTCAGGTTTTTAAATTGCTGCCATAAGAATGAAATTCACGATTAACATTTGAGATTAGAATAATTCCTTCTCCGAAATTTCATGTGAAAATAACTAATCATTTGAATAAAACGAGCGGATGTATGAGTAGAAACAGCAAATTTCATTCCAATCTTCAACTGTTTATCACGATAGCCATTACATATATGATATAACCTTGTAACAATGCTTCTCCTTCAAGGTCAACCTTTTAACACTGCTTCTCCTTCAAGGTCAAGGCTAAGTAACTTAACCCGAACTCCCTCCTTCCAACCCAACAGAAGGAATGACAATTTATTTTGAAGTCGACACTGGGTAGCCTTATGGAATCGACAATCAGTCGACAAAATAATTCTATACTTTATAAACATTACTTGGAAATAAAAATTTACTAGACCAACAGTACCGAGTTTCAATTACTTACGAGTACAGACAATAGGAGGACTAGTCCATATTCCATCAGCACCACAAGATGAAATTCCAGTACCAGTTTGATTATAACCGGCATTGCAGGCAAAGGTACAGGTATCTCCATATAGTTCACCATTACACCCACTAAGTAAAGCATTAGTACGAGATATAGTCACTGTTCCACAAAATACTTCACAAGAGGACTGAAAAAAAATTTGTGAAGAGCTTTTTGTTCGTAACTAAGTTTTATCAGAAAGCACCATTCACAATTAACATTCGTTTTTGGTCATTACCATTCAGTCATAAAAAATAAATACATCGACACCTCAGATGCATACAATGTAAACAAAATATCTTACTCCATCACAGCTTGGTGTACACAAAGTAACATTACACTCAAAAGCTAGGTTTGTACTAGTAGATAAATGAAAGCCAACAAAATATGGGCTTCTAAAAGTTGTACCAAGAGTTGTAAATCCTTCTGATTTGTCAAATATCAACCCATCACCACATCTGAAATATTATATATTGGATTAACATTTGACATCTTCTAATCTTGGAGAAATAAAACCTTCCATCTACAACAGAAAACCCTTAGTTTCATCAAAATCAGGTTTGTACCATTATAATAAACGGTCAAAAATATTTTATATACTGTCACTAATTGAGTGTACAATTTTAAAAATCTCCAAGAAAAAAACACTTCCCCTTTACCAAAATAATATCTTCCAGAGAATAACCAAATCAGGAGCAAACTTCTCATAAGTAAGTATAAGAGTAAAACGTAGACTAGCACGTTAATTGAGCTAATCAGTGAGGAACGGACAAGAATAAGTCTGCCGACAATATTTGTAAACCATACCCGGCCCTAAGAACTGAATACCGATCTCCATCTGCTGATACAGCCTCACAACTAACTGGTTTTAATCCGACACCAGTTCCTGAAAAATACAGTGATATTTGTCAAACTATACAATCAACATGGTTCTTCTATACATACTGCTCTATGTACAGTTGTTCTGGTGGGAAGTGCCTGGTATAAGGGAGTCGCTGGTGAGAATGGGGGCGGTGGGAAAGCATCTTTCCACAAGATAGTCACCCAAGATGATTACCCCCTAGACAACTACTCACTGTTGAAGGGAATTGACAGGAAGGAAGTTGTTTGGGTGTGTCGATGATAGTTTTGTGTAGTAAAGGATATCGTCTTGGAAGAGGTTTTCCATTGTGGCTAAACATTGAGTGAGTAAGTGTACTGTTGGAGGAGGGGGGGGGGGTATTGAATTGACTGAATTGAAATATTGCAATAGGTACTTTTAACTGAATTATGAGTAAATCGTCGAATACTTACGAGCACCTGTGTAGGTACCATATACTGAATATCTACGGTCGAGAGAAATCGAACCGACAGCGTCCTTATCGTCGACAGTTTGGATACTCAAAGTCAACTCTGAACTGGGAACGGTGTCACCAACAAATGTTTGAATTTCAATGGGTGCTATTGGCCTGAATATAAAATTTAACATAAATCAATACATAATAAATGAAAAGAATATCACTCTTGTTTGTTTCCATCACGAGGAACGTTTAAATAATCATGTCATTCCTGATTCTATTCACTGTTGAGGTTCTGAACAATGGAGGCTGAAATCAACTAATACCCACCCTTCTATAACAGAATGTTGTGGACTCTCATCTTTACCATAATCGCCGAAATTACAAATGGCCGTAATTATTTTCTGTTTGGTCATTATCAAACTCCCTTGTTCTCCATAATGTATCTCCACTTCTACAGCATAATGTTCAGAATTCTTTCGTCGCTAAAAGATCAGGTAGGGAGAATTGGTTTTCTTGCACAACCAGGTTTCTTTAATGACAATAGCTAAAGAAATTGTTTGCTTGTTTCCATTTTCTATACAGGTGCCAAATACTTTTATAGTAAACAGTTTTAAATCTATTTCAATCTTTAATCATACAGGTGAATTTAGCTGTGAAACTTACGTAGAAAAGGCAGCGACCCTCTAGAGCTGTAAAGGCAGCAGGCAGATTATAGTGAACGGAATCGTCCGATACAAAATTCTGATCTCCACCTTGACATTTAGCTGCTGCTGAAATTTCAACATCTGTCAATATGTTTATAACTGGACTGTTGGCTGCTACATTGGCTCCACAATCTACAGAAACTGGAGAAAACAAACGACACAATAATTCACAAGTTATTTATGGTCTGTTCCAGATAATAACACAAGCTATGTTAAGTAATATACTATACTATACTAATATAGTAATATATACTATACTATACTAATATAGTAATATATACTATACTATAATACTATAGTAATATATACTATACTATAATAATATAGTAATATACTATACTATAATACTATACTATAATAATACTATACTATAATACTATAGTAATATAATACTATAGTAATATAATACTATACTATAATACTATAGTAATATAATACTATACTATAATACTATAGTAATATAATACTATACTATAATACTATAGTAATATATACTATACTATAATACTATAGTAATATATACTATACTATAATACTATAGTAATATATACTATACTATAATACTATAGTAATATATACTATAACTATACTATAATACTATAGTAATATATACTATACTATAATACTATAGTAATATATACTATACTATAATAATATAGTAATATACTATACTATACTATACTATACTATAATAATATAGTTATGGAGGGGGGTCATATAGGCGTAAGCCTGTTCCCTAATCCCTTTGAATTATCAATAAAATATTGTTTATAAAAAAAAAAATAATATAGTAATATACTATACTATAATAATATATCACTAGCACAATACCTTTGGCTAAAGTCACGATATACTGCATCAAGTTATTAAAATCAAGAAAATGCCAAGAATGATAATAAACAACATGCTTGGACAAGTAAACATGTATATTACCTTCCAATATGCTCTTTTGGGCAGGTGCGAGCGATAAACCCTTCGCTCCAATAACAGCTAGCTGTAAAACATTAATTGATATTTTTCTTTTCCATTTTTATCAATTTCGGACAAAACTGTTAAGAGATATGTTTTTAATGTCTTAACAATCTAAAGTTTTCTACCGTTTTTGTTTTTAATTTATATATTTCTATGGCGTAGTCTCACTAAAATACGAGTCTTATTTATAACTTTCATTCGAGAAAATGATCTGTCATTGTCTTTTCACGGTTAATGATCAGCCGTAGAATGTAGATTTTGTGATCATTCTATATAAGGAGGTAGTATTCCTTTAAACACATTAATTCCATATTTGTATCTAATTGTAATAGTTTAAACTCACACTAAAACCAGCCATACTTACCAAATGAAAGAGTGCAAGCCAATACATCTTTGATAGATTAATTAGAAGGGAAACTAGAAGAGAAAAGAGAAATTTGTCAGGCATGGTGATTACACCCACTGGTATCTTTGTTGGCATGGACAGTATGCAAAAATGTCACCTACTTTGTGACCACCCCAAGTTCAGAAGCGAACAGGTGTTTTACGTCCCAGAATTCTGCACATTAGATTACTACAAACGGACAAACATGAAGTGTGCAATGAGGGAAATTTTGCAAGGGCATTGTCGTTAGCCTACTCTTCTTTTCGATTTCCATCTGTCAGTGTCAAGGAATATTTGAAAATGCACTGCCGAAAGTTATGAAATTATTTTGTGGGAAAGTACGAATCATTAAAGGGCATGTTTGGATCATATTCACAATTCACAAATTGGTTTAGTAGAAATGTAAAATCAACAACGAGACAAATAGCATGGAATTAAAATATTATTTTAACAAAATTAATTCTGAATTAACTCGCTCACTGTGATCGAGAAATATGTCTGAAAATTGTCCATTGTAAAATACATTTCAAAACAATAATTTAACATTTTAGACTACAAGAGAATAGACAAGTCAATCAATAAACAACATCAGTAACTTACCTTTCACCTTTCAAATCTGACTGTTGAGTTTATCGTCACGATCATTTATATCACTTCATGCACGTGCAAAACAAGACCTAAACTTCCTGTCAAGGGCAAAACAAGTCGTGTTCGATTGGCGTTACCGGAGCACTCTGTAAGCGCAACGGATGACTGTAAGAGATTGTAAAAGGTTTTCCTAAACTGTTTATGGGAGGACCCGCTGCCGCCATGTGCGTTCGAGACGTCGATGATCTTCACTGCAATTCACATCACTTAACGCGTCAGGCCGCGCTCTTCATCGACGCACGAGCCGAGTGATCCAACGCCTACGGTCGTACGTTTAACGTTTCATTTTAAAGTGAGACGGCCGCTGAAACAAACTACGGCTCGCAACAACAAATTTGTGTCCTTGATAGTGTGGAAAAAATTAAAATGGTTAGACGACCGAGGGGAAATTGTGGCCGGCGGCTTGGCGTTTCCACCAAGCGCTCTTTGAACGCACCCAGACCGGGTCGAGTCGACAAAGATCTTGTCGCGCCGACCAGGAGAGGGTCCCAAACAAACACGTACCGGCACTTAAAAGGTGGACATTCCGAGGTGCTGGCCTTCTCGCAAAAGAGAGGGCAGACCTCGCCACAGACTGGTAAAACCTCGCACTCTCTTTCATTAGAGCTTCGCCACTCGTGGACCGAGCGACAAGAGAGCAAGCGAAGACCCTAGGACAAGGTCTCCTAGCATCTGCTACACGCTACTTTTTCGTCCGATCGAAAGAGTTTCGGTCAAGTCACAGCCAAGAACAGCCTTCCTCGCGAGGAGAGAATGCAAATTCCAGCATGAAAAGAAAACGGTAATGATCCTTCCGCAGGTTCACCTACGGAAACCTTGTTACGACTTTTACTTCCTCTAAATGATTAAGCTCGAACGCCTTTCCGGGCCCACTCGAAAGCAGGCCCAATCCAACGGCCTCGCTTAGCCATTCTATCGGAGGTAGCGACAAGCGGTGTGTACAAAAGACAGGAACTTAATCGGCGCCAGCTGATGACGGACGCCTACTCGGAATTCCTCGTTCACGGGGCTGAGTTGCAAGCCCCGATCCCCAGCACGAAGACGATTGGCACGGTTAACCCGCAGTAGGCGAGACTGCCCTCGTGAAGGAACAGTCCCAACCTCCCCTCTCGGGGCGGGTTCCCGGCCTGACCAAACCAAGACCGTAGGCACTTGCGCTTTCGTCTTCAGTGTAGCGCGCGTGCGGCCCCGGACATCTAAGGGCATCACTGACCTGTTATTGATCTCTCTCACCTAGCTTAAGCTTGCTCGGGATCCCCCTAAGAAGTAGCGACAATCGCTGCGACTTGCCCGATGTTCTCCCTGCTCCCCGAAGGGAGACTACGATTCGAGAACCACGAGCCGACTAGTTAAGGGCGAGGCCTCGCCCGTTAGCGGAATAAACCAGACTTTTCACTTCACCACGAACGGCCATGCACCACCACCCATCAAATCGAGAAAGAACTGCACGAGCGTCTGTCAATCCTGACGATGTCCGGACCGGGTAAGTTGCCCCGTGTTGAGTCAAATTAAGCCGCAGGCTCCACTCCTTGTGTTGCCCTTCCGTCAATTCCTTCAAGTTTCAGCCTTGCGACCATACTACCCCAAATATGAACCGAATTTAGATACCACCAAGATGATTGTTGAAGATAGACAGAGAAGAAAAGAACACCAACAATGAATAGATACGATTGGTCGGAAAAAATAATCGTATGATCCATTAGATCCAGAAAGTGTTTGAATTTTTGAAAAAAAAATGAAAAAAAAATTTTTTTTTAGGGGCAGTGAACCCGGTGTAGCAGTTTGAAATGTCCACCGTGATAGGATGTCCAATCGTGTCATGCGCACTAGTCGTGGACATTTCAAACTGTGACTGATACAGTTTGAGATGTCCAAGCGTGATAGGATGTCCATTTTCGAAAGATAGATATTTTTCTGCTTTAAATTTTAAAGTTTGAAAAGTGTAAATGTGTAGTATTTAGTAACTACCTTATCATAGGTCGCCTTGACCCAGTTAACTCGATTATCGTCAATATAGGTCACTTCACGGCTACGGATTTCCTTTTTTAAAGCGCAAATGACATGGGAATGACGCTGCAGCCAGCCGATTATTTTTCTATCTGGTCTCAAAGACAAAGGAATAATTCACTACAAAGCTGTAGTATGGTGAAAAAGCCTTTCATATCACATCTACAACTTAATTCTTACTGGCAAAGTGATCTAACGATGTGTGCCTTGACCTAGGCTACTAAAAATAGACGTCGAACAAGTTACAGACTAGGCCTAGGCCTACAGGCTATTCTATCGAGATTTGTTGTTTCACATCTTGATCTAGCCGTGTTCCAATTTAAAAATTAGATTTAGAATTACAAACATGGTCTTGTCTTGGAATATAATCGGTTTTAAGATATTTAACTCAGTGCTAGTAGGGCCTATCATCTTTGAATTGAACGAAATTTGTTTTATTTCAAGTCAGTAGGCCTATGTCAATGTCATGGTCAAGTTTCAATGATATGACTAGGCCCAATTCTAATATGGTGATTTGATTATAATTCACATTATTTGATTGCTTCTTAATCTTATTTTACCAACAAATTTTAACTGAATATTTATATCAACCTTAACATCCATTAGTTAGAATCATTTCTACTTTTTTATCACCATGAGGACTATAACTAATGTTACTATTCATTATTGATGTTCAAATTCTCACAAACAAATTGAAAAAGTATAATCCACAGAAAATGAATAGTAAGATATTCAAACAAATAATTTTAAAAGTTTATATAATTTAATGATAAATGTACATTCAGTAGAATTAAGGAGAAAGTTGGACGATATTGTTTAACACCATAGTGACATAGTATTCACTGAAAAATATTAAATGAATAAAAGCATCCTTAGCCTAAAAATATGAAGCAATCAGACAAATACTATAAGTTATAAATTCTCCCTATTTCTCTCAACACTTTGTCCTTGTTTTTGTTTTTGGCACATCTGCAGCTGTCTTGTGACTTTTGATTCGGTGACACAACACACTTCTGTCGCTGAATAACTTTCTCTTGGAAATATTATCAGAATGTCCTGGGTCATTGAATTTACCTGAAATAATTAGAAGAAAAAAAAATAATAAAATCAAAAAATCTAGATCAGGTCTAATAAAAAAAAAAAAGCAGGCCTAAATATTGCTTTTGAAAAATCATTCTTTAGTCTACATCTTAGACACTGTATTTTAAGAGTTGTTCATATAGGTCTTTTTCTTGTCTCATTAAAAAAAACAATAATGACATTTGTTTGTCTAAGAATTAATTATGTTTTGAAATTTATTGATTTTCATCAACTCAAAGACAATACTTTTGCAACATTTTTGAAGAAAATATTTCAATTTAATTTTCACTAAAAATAATAACCAAAATATTATGATAACAATTAACATTGTGCTTTTGCCCAGTTCTCAGACTTTCCTTCCTACCTCTGATAGCTATTATGACAGTCGCAGCAGGTGAGGTGAAGTGTGTGGAGGTTTAAAGCATATTTATTTAACTTGAATCTCTTTCGAGCAAAGCAACTTTCATAAGGCCTAGACTAGTCTTCTCTCTGCCCTGGCCACAACGAGTTCTGAATTGAATTTTTTCTCTCCCAACAAATATTCCAATTGCATATAAGAATGTATTTGGCCCATGAGAATAGTTTTCATTTAAAATAAACACACATCTCTTCTGACAGCTAGAAAAATTTCACATCTTTAAATTTAAAATTATATTTCCGAATAAATGTGTTGTTATTAGTCTAATGTAATGGTTGAGATAAAAAAAAAAGATTAGGCCTATCCAAAACTCTCAGAACTATTTTGAGGTAAAAAAAACTCTAGGCCTATTTATAAAATAATAAGATGCAAAAAATAATAATAATGCGTTCGGAGGGATCAACTATTTTTTAAGCACATCACCATCTAGGCCTAGGTCTTTGTCGTTCTGTCATATTATAATTACGTAGACACTATTTTTCAACATTGACCCTATTTTATTATTATTGACAGAACGTCAACAAAGTCCTTTGCCTATCCTCTATTATAGGCCTAGGCCTATATTGATATTCTTTGGTCCGACCTGTAATTAAATGATTAGCTTACCACAAGAATCTTACCTTTGTGTTGAGATTTATAATCTTTCTTCTTCTAGTGTTCTAGGCCTAAATCTAATAATAATAGGGACACCGTTTCCTTAGCGTCATATGGCAACGCTGTCGTCGCCCGACATTTGTAAACAAAACGGGAGAATGCCTTTTTCTAGGCCTAACGCATGAATATGAATGAAGTCGAAGACTGGCTTTTAGTTTTAGGTCTGCCTAAGGCACCAGTCCTCCTTGTATGATTTAGATTAGGCCATAAAATTTGAAGGTGTGACATTGAAATTGGTTTGTAAAATAAACTGAGTAAGAATTAGTAGCCGAATTCACGATTTAAAAGAGTTGTTAGAAATTAATCGAAGGCAAGTTTCGTTGTGTAGCATTTAGCAACTACCTAGACTAGATCGGTGCAGCAAGGTCATGAGAAAGGCGATCATCTTATTTTAACTTAGACTGGATGGTAAAGGATTGTTTTACAACGAGAAACGTTTTAAAACACAGAAAATGAATTAAATTTTGACTTCATGTCATCTTTAATAATCAGTTAAACAAAATATTTTGAGAAAATTTAAAATATCTATGAAATTGGACATCTGAAACTGGTGGACATAAAATGTCACCGTCTCGCGTCAACTCGCGTGTCACAGTTCGATCAACGCATGCGTAAAGCAAATTGGACATCCTATCACGGTGGACATTTCAAACTGCTACACCGGGACCCGCTGGGTGTGGCTCCAGCGCGCTAACCACTCCGCCAACGCGGCTTGGGAGAAACGGCTCTAGGGTTAGCTGTAACCCTAGGTCCGGAGGGGGGTAAACGCAATTTTTTACGAAAGCCAACCATGTTTTCGTACAGAACACTGCCATAACTTGATCAAAAATGGGGTTTTGGCATATGAAACGAATCAGAATTTTCTGGCGCGTCTTCCCAACACAAAATGGTGGCAAAAAAATAACATAGGAAGCCTAGGGGGGCCACCAAACTTTTTTTCGGGTCACGAGCGGCTTGAAATTAGTTCAAAGTCAATTTTCGGTGGTGATATACGCGCAAAAGTGTCCATTGGGCCGAAAAAATAATCGTATGATCGATTATATAAAGAAAGTGTTTGAATTTTTGAAAAAAAATGAAAAAAAAAATTTTTTTTTAGGGGAAGCGAACCCGGGGCCCGCTGGGTGTGGCTCCAGCGCGCTAACCACTCCGCCAACGCGGCTTGGGAGAAACGGCGCTAGGGTTAGCTGTTCACCCCTTTTGCGCATATATCACCACCGCAAATTGACTTTGAACTAATTTCAAGCCGCTCGTGACCCGAAAAAAAAGTTTGGTGGCCCCCCTAGGCTTCCTATGTTATTTTTTCGCCACCATTTTGTGTTGAGAAGACGCGCCAGGAAATTCTGATTCGTTTCATATGCCAAAACCCCATTTTTATACGCCCACATTGAAATGTGGTCGTATATTGCCGTCGCCCCTGTCCGTCCGTCCGTCATGCCGTCGGTCCGTCCGTCGGTCCGTCTGTCCACAATTGGCTTGTGAACGCAATAGAGACCACAGTTTTGGTTGGATTTGAATAAAATTTTGTATGTAGGATAATATTCATAAGATCTCGGACAAGTTCGAATTTGGGTTCGATTCGACAAAAATTCACGGAGTTTTACACCCAAAATATGTTAAAAATGGCTTGTGAACGCGATAGAGACCACAGTTTTGGTTGGATTTGAATAAAATTTTGCATGTAGGATAATATTCATAAGATCTCGGACAAGTTCGAATTTGGGTTCGATTCGACTAAAATTCACGGAGTTTTACACCCAAAATATGTTAAAAATGGCTTGTGAACGCGATAGAGACAACAGTTTTGGTTGGATTTGAATAAAATTTTGCATGTAGGATAATATTCATAAGATCTCGGACAAGTTCGAATTTGGGTTTGATTCGACAAAAATTCATGGAGTTTTACACCCAAAATGTGTTAAAAATGGCTTGTGAACGCAATAGAGACCACAGTTTTGGTTGGATTTGAATAAAATTTTGTATGTAGGATTATATTCATAAGATCTTGGACAAGTTCGAATTTGGGTTCGATTCGACAAAAATTCACGGAGTTTTACACCCAAAATGTGTTAAAAATGGCTTGTGAACGCAATAGATACCACAGTTTTGGTAGGAATTTAATAAACTTTTGTGTATAGGATAATATCCATAAAATCTTGGACAAGTTTGAATTCCGGATCGATTTGACAAATATTTACGGAGTTTTATTAGTTATGAAATTAGATGCTTTATATTAACAAGATATTGGATGAATTCAAATCTGAACACCATCCAACAAAAATTAAGATAGTAACATTCCTTGATATATTGACAATTTATGTAGTGTAAGTGGGCGTATATTGCTAGGCAACCACTTGTTGATCAAGTAATGGCAGTGTTCTGTACGAAAACATGGTTGGCTTTCGTAAAAAATTGCGGTAACCCCCCTCCGGACCTAGGGTTACAGCTAACCCTAGCGCCGTTTCTCCCAAGCCGCTTTGGCGGAGTGGTTAGCGCGCTGGAGCCACACCCAGCGGGCCCCGGGTTCGCTTCCCCTAAAAAAAAATTTTTTTTATTTTTTTTCAAAATTTAAAACACTTTTTGGATCTAATCGATCATACGATTATTTTTTTGGACCAATGGACACTTTTGCGCATATATCACCACCGAAAATTGACTTTGAACTAATTTCAAGTCGCTCGTGCCACCCTAGGCTTCCTATTTTATTTTTTCGCCACCATTTTGTGTTGAGAAGACGCCCCAGAAAATTCTGATTCATTTCATATGCCAAAACCCCATTTTTGATCAAGTTATGGCAGTGCTTTGTACGAAAACATGGTTGGCTTCCGGACTTAGGGTTACAGCTAACCCTAGCGCCGTTTCTCCCAAGCCGCGTTGGCGAAAAATTTATATAGGATGCTTGTAAGGCCCCTCAACCATTTGTTTCGGTTGGGGAGGGCTTAAGCCCTTTGTATAAAGCCAATTCTCGATGGTGGTATGCGCACAAATGTGTCAGTTGTTGATAGAGCCTAGTACCACAGCTACAGAGTGTATCACCAGGTCCAAGCATGGAATGGCAACCCCTTGTTATCCACTAAGTGGGGATTGAAACAAGTACTTGATTACTATGAACCGATATGGGTAACTTGCTCCCTCCTAAGGAGCTATTGGAAGTGATCCAGTGCAACTGCACCACAGATTGTTCGACCAAATGTTGCAGTAGGAAAACGGTCTTGAGTGTAGCAGTGGCTGTGGAGGGTGCCATGGAGTCGCGTGTACCATCTCTCCGCAACAAGATGTAGAAGATGACAATGAGTTAGTCGATGTGGATAAGTCCCTGTTTTGAACAAAAGGACTCTGTCCGGCGAGTTTTGTGCGACCTGTGGAATACGTAACATCAACATTGTAGTTAATGACGTCACCGTCTTAGACGACACAGTGTTTATTGTTTATGTCTATTTTGTATATATTTCATGACATAAGCCGACATAAAAATGTTCCATTAAATGACAAGAATTCCATTTGTGACGTAATCAGAATTGCGTGAGCAAATCCCTATATCTATATACATGTATATAGGGCTTTTGGCGTAAGCGACGTATGACGTCACAGCGTCACAGGACGATGGGAACGTGTTTTTTTTTTAGAGACTATGACTATAGTTTCCTATCTGCTTGTAATACATTTATATGCCCTAAAGTAACCCAGTTCGGAGATATTGGGGGTCTTATCTCGGAGCAGCGGCCATTTTGGATTTATGCTAATTACGGGATTTCCCCAAGGTCCTCGGTGGAAGATTTTGGGTTGGGAGTTCTTGACAATGCCTATTACCAGAATCCATCGAGAAAAATTATCTTGCAATTTGTTCCAGGTCATTTGGTTTCTTTACAGGACTACTGCCCTGGCACTATCAGCAGTAAAGGTTGCCAAGTCTTTATCAAATGAGTTCGTTGAGATAGGTGGGGGCTTTATTGTTTACAATTTTGAAAATAGTTAAAAGCACTTTAAATTCTGTGCGTTCAACAATGGGGAGCCAATGTAATTCAAAGAGTATAGGGGTGATTGGCTCAAACTTCCTGGTTAGAGTTACAAGTCTGGCTGCTGCGTTCTGCAAGCTTTGGAGTTTTTTCGTCTGTCACACACTAATTTCATGGTATAGTGAATTGCAGTAGTCCAATTTTGACGTTATCATTGCGTGCACAAGTTTTTTTAGTTGATGGTTGATCGAGGAGTCTACGTATTCGTCCAATCTTAAAAATAGCAAATGCAACACTTTTACAAGTTTCGGATACGAAACTCTCAAGTGAACAGTCAGAGTCAAAACTTACACCAAGATTTCGTACTGAGACTGATGGTAAGATAGCTTCGTTACCCACTCGAATAGAATGGATAGGGTTAGTATGATTGAAACGTGACTTGTAGTGAATGACTTCAGTTTTTGCATCGTTTAAAACTAATCTGTTTTCAAACATCCACAAACGAATCTCATCTAGACATGCTTCTATTGATGAAATGACAATTGATGGGTCTTGACATGCTACATACACATGGGTATCATCGGCGTATATCATTGGTTAAAGAGTATGTCCTTTAATTATTTCTTCTAAGGGAGATGTGTAAAGGGTGAAAAGTGCTGGTCCTAAGACAGTTCCCTGTGGTAAACCAAGCTTCAGTTGCCGTTTTGCAGATGTATTACCATTTCCAATAGTTACACATTGACTCCTATAATTAAGATACGATCTAAACCATTCGAGAACAGTACCAGATAGGCCAAAGCGGCTACCCAGTCGAGATAAGAAAATTGAGTTGTCCAATGTGTCGAAAGCTGCACTCAATTTAGCATTGATAAGATTACATGAGATCGTGAATCCAGCGCGGTAACAATGTCATTATGAACGCGGAGTACTGCGGTTTCACAACTATGGTATGCTGATAGGAATTTAGAATATCATTTATTGTCCGAGAGATAGTTTCTTAAACGGGTCATAACAACTTTTTCTAGGATTTTAAAAACGAACGGCAAATTAGATACAGGTCTAAAGTTTTTAAGAATGTCTGGATCTAGTCCTATTTTCTTGAGAAGAGGTCTGATTATAGCGGTTTTATAGGAATTTGGAACTACTCCTGTCGACAAAGATTCATTTATCAGATCAGTGATGTAAGGTGCTAGGGTGTCCACATGTTTCTTCACCAACTATGTGGGCATTGGATCTAATTCGCAGGTTTTAGAAGGTGCTGTTAGGATAAGTTTCTTTATTTCCTGTATGGAGGCTGGCTTGAAAACACTCATCGTTGATTGGCACTTCTTCTCCTGTAAATTAATGGATGTAGCCGTGTCAAACTTTTCACACAGTTTGTCAATTTTTCCAATGAAAACATCAGATAGCATATCTGCAGCTGCTTGCTCCGATGAAGCTGATGATGGGTATAGATAACTGAGTGAACTCTTTTGACCTGTTATTCTCTCGCATATTTTGAATAGTCCTTTTGTATCTGTATCTTGGATTTGATTTTGGAAGTATTCGGTTCTAGCTTTTTCTTTCTTTTCGGTTTTGAGTATCTGTTTATTAATTTCTAGATCGTGGGATTTCAGTTGTCGCTCTGCTTTTCTTACGACCTGTCTGGCAGTTGATAGATCTGAAGTAAACCACGGAACCTTGGGTTTATCAAGAACAGTTTTTGTGGATACCGGTGCCAATTGATCTAAGATATTTCTCAGAGATGAATCATAGTGGTCAGCCATACAGCCAGAAGATTTAGATTTAGTCAGGGATTCCACTAGACTATCTTTCAATGCATCATGGTCTATGTCCACTAGCTTTCTTTTGGCACGGTGGCCGGGTAATGTTAATGTTAATCAAAATTTCACTGTGATCAGATGGTAGTCCATTTTCGACGTTAATATGACTGATGGTGTTGTCCGAGTCCCTTTTCAGAAGCAGATCCAGTGTGTGACCTTTGTTGTGGGTAGCTTGTTTAACATGTTGAACAAGTCCAAAAGAAGCAATTATGTCAGCTAGTTTCAAGGCTTCGGGATTTGAGGACTCAAAATGGACGTTGAAATCTCGCCCAATAAATAGGTGACCTGGTCGGGAGATAGACACTTCCAAAAGCGATCTGAATTCGTCTATAAACACCTCCACTGTGAATTTATTTTTGGATGAATATGGCGGTCGATATACAACGTAAACATTGAACAACTCACTGTTAGTTTTAATGGTAGCTTCTAGATATTGAAAAGACTTAAATTTCACCACTACACACTCGCCATGGAATAGATTGCGAACATGAAGAGCTTGAATCAAATTTGGTAACAAAAAATAAATTTAAAACCGTAACGGTAAAAATTGCTGAGGAAAACAAAAATAAGCACGAATTCCAACATCCAACATGTTGCGCAGATACTCTTCATATAAGTTCTATACCGAGATACCTTATACTTAGCAAATTCTTGCAAAAACATTTGATTTAAAAAATTAAAAACTTACATTTCAGAAGCTTTATTTAACTATATAAATCATTTATTTGTGTACCTCAGTTGTTAGTATATATTTTTAGGATAGATTCAGCTACTTTCTGCTACTTCAGTCTTAGAGCACCTAAAATATAAATTTAAAATGACAAAAGGTGGCAAAGTACTTTAAAAAATACACGCACACCAAAAATAAGTTCACTATGTATATACTGGGGCAATGTGTAAGCCTACATATTATGTAAAATACAATAAAATGTTTAAAGCTAAAGCAAGCAAAGCTTTACTAAAAAAAATTTAGGGATAAATTGTTAAAATACATGATACCTGAATCAGTAACTCCGGTTACCAATGTGTAAACCAAATGTAGAACTTGGAAAAAATCAACATAACTTTGCTGCATCCTCTTTACTACCTACAATGAAGTAATAAAATGTAAATGTCATAAAATAAGGCAAATGGAGTTGAAAAAAAGGGCAATAGAACTTCTCAAGACAATTATCTCTAAGAATAACAGGTGGTCAAGCAAAAATGTCATTCTAGGAAATCAGGATAATGCACAAAAACAACATTCTGAGTTCAGACAGATTGCACACAAAACTAAAATTGATTAAAAAAATATACATTGAAAGTTACAAGTAGCAGGGTGAAGATAGAAAATGGCTTACATTTAGAATCATTTTGAAAATCTAACAATACTAATTTGTAAACCAGTCTTATTGAGAGGATCAAGTTAGATAGGGCGCATAGACTTGGTAGAATTAAACATCGTGCTGATATTGAATCTGATAGTGGTGGAGAAGACATGTTGGATAGAAATGCACGTCCTATTGTGATCAAATTCAATTATTTCCAGGATAGAGAAGAAGTAAGAAAGAAAAGTAAGCTTTTGAGAGACTCTAAATTTGGAATTAGTGAACAGTTTCCTAGGGAAATAATGGATAAACGGAGAGAATTAATGCCAATATTTAAGAGAGAAAAAGATAGGAAGAATAAAGTGCACTTCATACGCGATCGCTTGTTCATAAATGACAGACCACATAATCCGGAATAGGACAAACAGGAAGGACAATTTGTGTCAATCCTATGCTGGAATATCAACGGTGGAATTGTCAAAAAACTTTCAAAGACATTTTATGTTCCCACGATATTTGTGTTCTAATTCATGTCAGTAGTGTAAAACAGAGACAGCAAAACACATTTTAGCAAGAGACCGCAATACACATTCTAATTAAATATTAATGAGAAAACGATAAGCGATCATAGAACATATGTTTAGCGTGAGAGCACAATGCACATCTAATTAAATATTAATAAGAAGACGGTAAGAGAGCGCAAAACACATCTAACCTTATTTAAATATTTATAAGAAGGAAGAATGAGTTCAAAGACTATCGTTATCATTTATTGTTAGAATGTGAATAGTCAATTGATAGGGATTGCTTTAAATGATGCAATTATCGATCATCATGAAAACATACATGTAGCTAGTTTACCATCTACTATATCAAAAGCTTTTCAATAACGATATAATTGCTCAGATTCGACAGAGAGAGATTTCGCATGGTAACTTGATTATAAATAATATTCAAATCGTCTCTCAAACCACTATTGAAGTGTTGAGAAGAGAAAGAAACGATAATGGCGAACGTAGAAGATTTTTGTCAAGTGGATATTGGTAAATTCACTATGATATCAGTGAATGAATTTAAATCAGAGAAAAAGATTCATATAAGAAGATTTAATTTGACTGTTGAAGGAAAGAGAACGCCAACAAAAGATGGTATTACACTATCACTAAGAAGATGGAAAGAACTTCTATCCAATAGAAAAGAAATAAATAAAGCTATTTCTAAAGTTATCAAGAACAAGCAAGTGAGATTATCTCTTCATCTTGGTGGTAATTGGCATGTTACAATAGATAATAGCTATCCCGGTATATCAATAAGAAGATTTTGGAACAAACCAGACGTGGGATTACTACCGACCAAGAATGGTATTCATCTAACCTTTAAGCAATGGAAAGTTTTACAAGATAATTTAGATAGAATAAATGAGAAGTTACCAGAATTAGATTCAACAATTCCGTGTTATATGGAGAGTAACCATTCAAACCAGGAAGGATACTTGCAATGTCCAGAATGTAGTCCAGATTCCGTCTTTAGAAGTTGACATTAGTGAATTGTGAACTTAACATTTATATTGATATTATATCATTACTTATATTACATGTAATTTTAATTTCAAATCATTACTATATTAAAATTCATTTTCAACCAATTCTTTTTCATTATCGCTTACCATGTTTACCGAAGAAACTTACTAATAGAATGGAATATGCATATGGAACCATGAAAATAATGTCAAGATATACAAATATAATGTATTAATGACTATTTTCATAAAGTAGAAATTTTGAATTATTGTTTTATCATTTGAATGTCAATGAAATATTGATATTAGCTTTGCAGTCAAATACATTCAATGCGTGAAAAGAGGGGAAATAACTCTTTTTATATTAAAGAGAATTAACATTGTCTTCAAAAATTGTGATTACAATTTATCAAACCACATATATAAATCCATTATTTCTGTCTTTAATGTAAGAGACGGATTTTCATGAGCTTTATTATATATCTTTTTCCCAATATTGATGAATCGTTTTGGAGTTGATAGTTTCAAAAAGGTTCTGATTTGACTAAAGCAAACATCGAAATGTTGATCGTGTATATAGAAGAAAAACCTCACATCATTTTGAATAGATTATAATCTACTATAAATGAGAGTTGCAACATAACTCTTAAGTCAATTGACAAGTTAACATGACCAGTATCACTTCCACATCATCTATGGATTGGAATATATGCGGGAGTAAACTCAATAGATCCGCATCATTATTTTTCATTCAGGTGATATTGATTTTTACAGTGGCAGCATTCAGCTTGTATCAATTAGCTAAATTCCCTAAAGGAGAATTAACGAGTTTCTATTGTGGCATCCTCACATCCAGTATTGGTTATATGCTTCCGTGTCCTAAGCTCAAGGTTGAAAAAATAAATTCAAATTTAAGAGGGTCTATATGAATCTTAATTATATATTGGAAAGAAAATATAAAGGTTTGTATATTTTTTAAAACATTTTACTAAAAACAATAACCATTGTATAATATGTATAAAAAAATAACATTCCTTACCTAGGAATAAAATATATGTCTATAATCACAACATGAATATTTTCATAACAAAAAAAAAAAACCATCAATAAAATTTTAAAAAATTAACATTAAAATATTATATCCAATATCAACAAAGTAAATGATCTTTAAAATATAAAAGATTTGTATATTTTTAAAACATTTTACAAAAAACAGTAACCATTGTATAATATAAATAAAAAAATAACATTCCTTACCTAGGAATAAAATATATATCTATAATCACAAAATGAATATTCACATAAAAAGACATCAATAAAAATGTAAAAAAAAAAATAAAACATTTAGATATTATGAATATCATCAACAAGGTAAATGATCTTTAGAAAAAAAACTAAAAAAAAAAAACTTTATATAAGAATATTTTTCCTATATTTAAAAATGGTATAAAACATCAATCTTAAACATCTAAAAATAATAGCAATAAAAAAACAAACAACCTTGTAAATAATCCACAATAATCTTTTTACTTTAAAAAAGTATAAACATGCTTTAAAAATTAATAATGAACTTTGAAAGAATGTTTGAAAGAATAAACTTCAATACCCATATCTCTCCGATCTTTTTCTAATGCGATTCGATCTTCTAAATGTTTGTTTAAGTTTGTCTTCTTTTTCAATAAAATAAATCATCTTATAACACAGGAAAATGAAACTAGATAGAATAATTATCTCTATCATCCATTCTGAAAGAATTATTCATTTTCTTTTAAAGAATTATTTCAATTATTATAACTTTTATTCATTCTTAAATGGAAAGATGACAGTTTCCATTTCCATCCTTTCAAAATTCGAACTTCTCTTCTTCTTGCATGTTTTCAGTAATATGATCACAAGTATTATAAAAAGTAATATAGTTGTAATTGTGAACAATGAGATTTTATAATTCACTGTAAACAAAAATTAAAAATATTATATAAATTGTATAATAAAAATTTATTTTTAATGGTAGAAAAGAAATAAAAACAATTTAAAGAAAATACGAAAATATTAATAATAATAATATAACAATAAAACTTGGAAAAAGATAAAGTTTAGTAGAGATTCTTTTTTTTAATTCTAAATATTTAGACAATTTAGATCTATTTGAGAGGAATTTATTTTTCAATCACGTGGTTTTTTTTCTGCGGATCAATTATTTTATCGTCTGCTTACAATCACCTAAGACTAAAGAACAAGAAGTCCGCCCTTTCATATTTATTTCTATAGTTGATAAGATCATTATTTCGATCATATTTTCCATATGTTAAAAAAATGTTTGGTTTTTTTTTTAAAAAAAAAGAGTTAAACAAAAAAAATTTCATTTATCGACTACACCTTCTTCACAATGGATGTCAAATCGGAAGTTATTTCAAGAAAAAATTCTAATAATTTCTCGATCCTTATTAGCTTTGGAGATGGAACAAGTAAAGAAGTAGATGTAATAGATTATATTATAATGATTCAATCAACTAATGTTGAGAAGATAGAAAAGGAAATTATTTCATATCAACAGAAACTTGTAAGTTAATTTAGAATCAAAATGAAAAAAGAATGAATATAGGAAGAAGAATAAAATACTTAAATAATAATGGAAATTTAACTTTTATCTCATTTATTATAGAATCAAGAATTGAGTGAAATGGAAGAAATAAAAGATAATGAAATAGAAAATAATGAATTAAGTAAAAATCAAAATATTAAGGTATGTAGGCTATATGTTACTATTATTACGTTGTTGTATTTAAGTTAAATAGAGAATTTATTGTAAACGTTGTATATTTAAACTAAGATAAATTTGTGTAGATTATATATTTTATATCCCTTTTCTTTTCAGTCAATGACGGAAGAAGAAGTAATAAATTTCATGGATTTCTTAGTTTGTGATTAATCAAACCAACTTCTTAAACTGATCGAAGAACTCTATTATATTATATGTTATGATTTTCTGTGTAGACTAGTTCATATTAGATAATAAAATTTATTTCTAAATCATTTTTCTTTTATCTTAATGTCTGATAAAATCTGGAATCATGTGGATTATGAAGTTAGAGGACTCTATATTCTCCTTCTTATCAATATCTGGACATCATTTATAGCAAAATCAATTCTCTCTATCAATGCTAATGTCAAACACATTATCCCTTCATTATCTTTGTTTTGTGAGGAAAAAAAAACCAAACAAATGAAGTCATTAAAAACATTTTAAAAATTTATTACAAGTTGTTCAAAATATATACATGATAATACAATAAAATAAAATTATATAAATATATACATGATAATACAATAAAATAAAATTATATAAATATATACATGATAATACGACAACATAAAATTATAAAAAATATATACAAAATATATAATGAATTTTTTTATTTCATAAACAACATTTATTTATAGACTAACATAAACTGAGAAATATTTACAATATATTATCTATATGGCCATGTGGGCGAGTGTGAAGACCGTCATTCAAAATATATCTTTTATTATCAAATGCTGATAATGCGAGTTTTGAAAAACGAATCAAATACAATATATGGAGAAATGATCGAATATGATTCATTTCAACGTAATTTATTTTCTGATCAAATAAAACTTCTTTATATTTCTCATGATGTAAATATTTCGCTTTGGCGGTTTTATTTATCCCTTTAGCTCGTGAAGTTTGATGAGAATCGTCTATTAGTATGGAATATGTTTTTGATTTGAGAAATACGGCTTCAGTTATTATCGAACTCCCCATTTCACACTTGAAGAGACCTGGTTTCTTTTTAAAACGATCATCGTATAATAGATGTGATTTTGGAAAGTTAGAAAAATCGAATTTATGAGAATCTTCTTTCATGTCTTGAAAAATATCATCACACGTTATTTTATAAATCAAACTGTCGGTATCCGAATACAAAAGTTGAGCTTTATTATCATATTTAGACTTCATATAAAAATAATGAAAGTCTAACATAGTTGTTTTAGATAATTCCAACACAACAAATCCAATTAAAATGGGGCGATTTAAAAAGATTTCTTTTTTTTTAAGTTTTACTCCTACCATATTTTCATTAAATAGTCTATGACTTTCATATTCGGGTTTTGCTATCAATTTTCTTAGAATATCTTTTCTTGTCACAATTCGAATATCTTGATATTTTCTCACAGATTGTAAAGTTTTACCATAAACTGCATTAATAATCAATTTATAAAAGTTGGAATCAAAATTATTTGTGGATTCTTTCCTTTTGAGGGTGTTCATTTTTATAAACGGTTCCAAAAAAGCTTCTTGCTTAAATTTCAATATCTTATGAATCTTTGTCACTTTAACACCAAGTTGTAAAATTTGTAATAAGTTTTTATAATGAAGAACATAGTTGTTTTTAGGATATAAATCATTTATAAGTTTCTTTGAATTTACTGGATTGGAGAGCGGAATAGTGTCTCTGGAATAAGTGGAAAGCTCGAAATTTTCAACTCGTCTGTTTACGGCAAGTGGGGGGAAGTCTAGTAAATCATGAATTTCTGGGGGGAAAACAGCATCTATTTCTAAAATATAACCAATATTTGAATCTTCCTTCAACAAATCAAAATTAAACTTTTCTACCTCTGTTTGGGATAAAAATTCATATTCACCTATAGGGAGTTTTTCACACATTGAAAATCCGTAAAGATTATTACAATCTAAATAATTAATAAATGATGATGGTAATTTTGGGTCAAAATCTTTCTGATATTTATTGTTTGATTTGGCAAATCTATTGAAAACTGTACAAACTCCTCCTCTAATAGATTTTTCAATAAAATCATGCATCTCCAAATCCGATATCAATTCAATCTCGACTCCTGTATATAGCATCATAGCTGGCCAAACAAAAGCTGGAAGGCTTACAAATCTAAATGGATCTAGCTTATAATTATTATGTGAAATTGTTCTGAATTCTTCCATAACATCAGCTAATAAAAGAGTATCACAATATAAGTAAATATCATGAAATGTACCGAAATTCTTAATATTAAATAAATCCCAAATATATTGTGCTCTTTCATAATCATCATGAGAGATATTTGACTCTGAAAGTTTGTTATAAAATCTATTATAATCAGGAAGTTTAGTTTCTTTGAATATTTCGTGGGAAGTAAAGGCATTATATGGAAAAATGCCTTTACTTGAAACAGCTTTAAACTGTTCACTTTCTTTAAACATCTTTCTTGTAAACACAAATTTATCTTCTCCAGAATGTTTGAGATTTTGAACTAAATTCGAGAGAGAATCATTTAAAAAATTGAAACTATCGATGAATCTTATTTTTCCATCAATATCAAATGATAAATACTTTTCAAATGTTTGTGGAATTACATTAATTTTTTTCTCCGGAAAATTTTGAAGGCTATCAATTATAATGTGTCCATCAAAATTTTTGAGGTTATGAAAAACAACAACTAGATTAGCTTCTTTGCTATGGCTAGCCTTGAGATTACATTTCGAGCAAAATGCTCTATTATATGTTCCTGAAAGATGATTGTGATCCCTATTTTTCTTACAAAATTCATCAAAATATTGACCACAACCAGCACAATGCGTACTTTGATCAAATGATATTTTATCATCATCACTCATTTGCATTTTCCGATTCTCCTTCTTCTTGTCATTGATTTCTTTTTCTAATTTAAAGATATTGTTAAGAAAATGAATGCCCGCATTCTCTCCTCGATAAAGAACAGGTGGATAATATTCATCTTTTTCTATGCTAACTAATTGATAACAATAGCTAGCAATTTCAAATTTATCGAGTTTATTTGAAAAGGATGTATTTGATTTTGGAGTACAAGTATCAATAGGTCTAATAAAAGTTTCAAAATCAGCATATAACACAAATTGACATTTATTCAATGCATTTGGTTCACTAAATGTCATCTTCTCACCTTTTATCGGCATCCGAATTTTTTTTCCTTCACTCTCACATAGAGAGAAGTGCTCTTCATAAACACTCTCACTTTGCATTCCTTTTAAACAAAAAGGACAAAAAAAATGTTTTCCATTATGAGATTTAGTTCTTGATAAGAATGTGTTTAAATCCGTTATTAAACAATAATGATAGTGGTCACCATCTTCCAACATTAGTAGATTAACTTTATTGTTGAACTCTTTTAACTTGGATAAGTATAATGGAGTTATAGTCTCATTCTCAAATCCAAAAACGTTTATTGCAATGGAGTTTAATGTTTCAAAATCTTTAATTTGATTTAAACAAACTGGAAACACAATATTCGTAAAATCCAATTCGTTGCTATAACGAATGTATGTTGAAGTTGAAAAGTCATTCAGTTCCGATGGATGGAGATGAGCCAAAATACACCACATAAAACATTTTTCATCAACATTTCTAATGTTCAAAACTGCATTTGTTTTCTCCAAAGTATTGGGTAAGGGTATAAAGTTAGATCCACCTATTGGGTTGTATTTAGCCGTGTGAATGGTGAATGACAAAATACTTTCGATATTCCATCCACTATTTTCCTTGGTATACGTATCAATGCTTTCATGCATCTTTTGAAAGCATTGATCGATTTCGTTTGAAAGATTCATTTCAGAGTTCAATAGTGGATTTGTTTTACTCAGAAAGTGCGGGGTACTCTTCACAAGACCATCTTCGTTTTCTTTTACTAGTTCCAAATTGATGCTAAGGTACCACTTTATCCCACCTTTATCATCCACTATATCACACAGATAAGAGTTTATGTGTTCTCGTTGGTTAAGGAAAAAACTCAACACATTCCTTTTATCAATTTCAGTTGGCGAAATATGGATATTTTCTATATCCCCATCCATCCCTTTCTCGTGAAAAATGTTTTCATTCTCGGCATTGTTTCTTTTCGAATGTTTATCTATATGTTTTTCCATCGTATCCTTTCGATAGCAAGTGAATTTACAAAAATCACACTCGAATTTCTTTGGAGTCGGATGAGCTTTATCCATGTGTCTTTTTAATGTATATTTCCTAGTAAAATCTTTACGACATTTGTGGCAGCTGAATAATTGACCTTTTCTATCCATCTTTAAATTATATTGTCACACTTTAAACTAATGATTTGGTAAGGGTGAAACGAATTCAATTCAGAGTGTGGATGATCTTTATTTTGACTTTTAATATCTCTCCCATGATAATAAATCATTCTTTGAGGACACGCCTCTTGAGGGAGGGTGGGTTTTATTATCATGATAATTATTTTTAGTGTTGATTGACGGTGTAATGAGTCTATTAGGTACATGACACTCTCGTAAAAAATCAATAAATAGATGAAAACCGGGAGGGTGTTTCTTAAATGGTAAAACGGTATCTAATATTAAATCAATCACATTAGACTTTGGAATATAATTCCCTTTGATGAAAACTTCGCCATTCTCATTCCAATGAAATGTGCCCCTTTCCTTCTCTCGAAGTAGATTGAATAGAGTTGTGGCTTTTTTATGATATTTCTTATTCAACATTGATAAAATAAGAGAGATAGTCTTTTCTTCATTTTCCTCTATTAATTCTTCTCCTACAACATCATTCGATTGTCTAATAAGAGGGTGGATTTTCTCTGAATGATAATTCGGAAATTCGTGATCCATTCTGTTTTTTAATTTTTCATATTTCAATTTTGGAAGTAAAATCAATTCCCTTGCCATAATTCAAAGGGTAATAGTTTGATTAATTTAATAAGTATCTTTTCAAACTTGATTAAATATTCTACTCTTTTCTTACGTGTTAGTCCCTTGTTGAGAATATTCATAATGATTTTTTTGTAAATAGATAAGTGTTTTAACTCTTTACTATCCATCGCGATGTTACCCACACATATATTATATATAATATCGATTAATATTCTGAATTGATCGTTGGTTAATGACTTTAATATCTGCTTTCTTTGATGAGATGATGTATATACTAATAAATTGAGAAAGGATGAATGATTTCGTAAATGATCCATTATTGAGGAAGAAATACTATCATATCCTCTCCCGGTAAGATCTCTGTTCTCAATTGATATTTAGAATCAGAGCATGGGTTTAAATCTATTAAGAGATAACCGAATGGGCGGTTGGTAGCTTTTTCATAGGCATTCATAAAATATTGACACTTTCCAGGAAAAATTTGTCTACCGAGACAAGCTATTTGAGATTTATCTCTTTTATTATTCAGTAGGATTAGGTAATGTGTATTAAGATGAATATTTCTACTACAAGGTCCACGAGAGAAAATGTTTTGAGTTATTAAGAGAATGGAGATATTTAAATGATGTGAATATGTAGTAAATATATTTTGAACAGTTTCCGATTTCATCACACCAGACATTAAATCATCTAGGATAATGAGAATATGATTTTTGTTACATTCATCTCTCCATTCTAAAATTTCTTCATAGGAAGGTAAACCTTCATGAAAGGATAATTCGATAATATTTTTCTCCATCTCTTCAAAAACATCTTGCCAAGACTCATAGCAATAATATATTTTCATAGGAGGCATTGTAAACAATCCACTTGCATTGTATAACATTTTTCTGGTTAATTGAGTTTTACCGCTACCGCTAGGTCCATTAATTAGTATTGAAGTAGGGGATTTAAATTTAAGAATGGATTCTTGTTTCCACCATTCCTCTTCCATTATAACATTCCTCTCAGACTTTTTATTAAGAAATGTCTTCTACACTGAAAACTCTATATTTATATAACCCAATAAAAAAAAATGAATGACATGAAAAGCAAATTTATTGTCATCTAATAAAGAATATAAAAAACATTTAATATAATACAATGGATCTCGATTGATCGAGTTCGAAAAAATCCAACATTTCATAATAGAGAAGGATGGTTATACCTTCGGGTAAAGCGGTTTTAAAATTTAATTCCAATCTAATATCCGAATGTTTGATTAGCGGAAAATGTTTAAGATTTGTTACATTTCCATCTAAAATGAATGGATAGATACAATAACCAGATTTTAAATCTTCTTTCTTTATAATAAGATCATTCTCTTGTCTCCATTTACCACCAGATTTTAATAATTGAGTAAATGGTGTTATATAAGATGGATTATTTTCATCGAAATCAAGCTTATAGGAGTTGACTGGAATTCCATTTTCATATAAAGTAATATCTTTCAAGTCATAGGGTTTGAAATTAAATGGATTAGTTGTATATTGTCCTCCAAAAGATGAAGAGCTAACTAGAGCTACTGTTATCTTAGAAGGTTTTCTGCCTTGAAAAATGTTAGGCCATACAATATTAGTCAAACCTTTCGACATTGAATATAATTTTACATTAGACTTAGTGAAAGGATATTTTGCATGATTTGATGAAAGAGAATGATTTATAGCAGAAGAGAGTGTCGAATTTAATAAAACTTTACGAGCTTTGAATACAACATCTGTCAATTCTATCTTATATTTTTTATCTTTTTCATTACTCATTAAAAGAAATGTTGGATTATTTCTTTGTAAAACAATTCTAATATCTACATTGTTTAAAATATATCTTTTAATGTTTGTTAGATCGTGAAAGAGAGGTCCTTCCAATTCACAATATTTACTCTCTTTGATGAGATGATATCTCTTATACAGTCCACTATTACTTCCTACCATTGTTGTAGAATCCATTGAATTTGAACTGTCTTTGAAGAACATTTGAGAAGATAATTGAGACTTATTAGCACTATTTAACAATGTATGAAATATGGCTTTGTAAGCATAATGAACGTTAGTGCTAACAACATTTGTTCCATTCAATTGAATATCAATTGATTTCCATAGAGTTTGATGTAGCATGTTAATTGGTGCACACGATTCATCTTTCGCTAAAGCCGATCCATCCTCGTGTAAAATTCTCAATTTAATATACAAGACTGAATTGAAAAGATCTGTGTATTCCCCATTCTGACTATTTAGATTGAATTCAATAGGTGAATTATCTGTTATTTGATTGACTGGTCTACATTCTTGTAAATATGATCGTTCCACTGCAGCTTGAACACCATTTAATGAAAATAAATTTAATTCTTCTGGAATGACTTCAAATGTTGAATCGGATGGCAGTGACATCATTTATTTTTCTCTGTATAAAGAACGATTTGGTTGAAAGAGATGATTGTTGAAAAGTTCTTTCACTTTTTGATTTATCTTCACTCTTTTAGTCTTCTTTACTTTTGTCTTTGTTTTTCCACTCGTTTTCTTCAATTTTTTAGAGTTATTAATAATTAAAGCTTTGGATGCTTTAGATGACGGTCTCTTCTTGAATGAAGTGTTTTTATTCACACCCTTCCTTTTAATATTTTTCTTCAAACTGGTTTTCTTCTTTCCATTATTCTTCTTAATCGGAATTTGATTAGAAATTTTTAACTGATTATTTTCCTTGGCAATAGATTCTCCGTGTATATTTTGTTTGAAGTAATTTAGATAAGACTGAATATCTGGTGCATATGATTTCTGATTATTCATATTTAAAGAATAGTTTTAATATGAAGTGATGCGCTAAATGATTTAGATAAAAATGATGCTAGTTGAAAATTCTCGTCTAATATATAAAAGTCAATATCACGAATAAAGTGATAGTGCTTAATGCGGATGAAAATTGGATCAATGAAATGTATATAGTTCGACTTCCCTTTATTTATAATTGTCATCAGAGGAAGGATTTCACCTTGGATATTGGAATAGTCACATAAATTCGAACAAAAATACAATTTTTGAAACCTTTCATCTTGAATCCATTGAATGTCTCGTAAAGCTATATAACATGAGTCATTAAATTGTAGGGGTTTTTGTAATCTAGTTGAGAATTGATATGGTTTATTATTTGGATATATATCTAAATTTTGTTCTGAAGAAATGTGAATGAATTCACTCTTCATAATTTGGTTAAATAAAATGAAACGAAGTTAATCGTTTCATTAATACTACTCAATATGATTGAGAAGTAATGAATGTGTAATTTATATATTTTATTTTCCCATTCGTATGAGATTATTCGAGGTTTTTGATTTCATTCTCAACTAACCAGGTGTTATATGAAGAATCCCATCCCCACCATTTAACCATCCATTCATTTTTTCCCTTTCTTCGTCTTTTTTTAATAAGTTTTTCATTAAACCATAGAGAATCTATATCTTTTGTTACTTTCATTAATTCATTCTGATAGAAGTTACCTTTTATATTTTGATTATGGAAATCTTTGACTTTATACATAGGAAAACCTTGAATTCTAAAACGCTTGCGAATGATGAATATTTCATTTGTCCATTTTTCTGTATGAGATTTAGAGAAAGTTTGTTTTAATTTTGATAATTTTACTAAATCATTGATTGAATATTTATATGGTATTGGATTCCTCTGTTTACTGGTATTTAAATATAGAGTTGACCAAATCCTACTTTCATTACTTTTATTTACCGCTGCCGGATATGTTTGAATAGAATTATGCAGTCTTATTAAAATCAGACCCTAATTTCGTTCGTTCGTTTTTTTTTTAAATTAGGGTCTGATTTTAATTAGACTGAGAATTATGAAATGTATGATTATACGAAGAAATGATTTTTTGTAAATCGTCTATGTATCGATAATTCCTCTTATGATGGAAATAACGATACACTTTAAGTCTTAATGTTTTTATTAATCTCTCAGCGAAATTAGCTTTTGGTTTGTTGACTGAAGTGAAGAAGTAGATTGATTCATTTTCCATTAGTGATAAAAACCATTTATTTAGAAATTCTTTACCATTATCTGCTCTTATACTTTTAGGTTTTCTTCCCATTTCAAATATATCATTCATGGCTTTTGTTACTTCTAGCCCCGTTTTTCTTGTTAATGGCCTCACCCATCCATATTTTGAAAGAATGTCAACAGCGATTAGAAGAAATTTTTCATTATCATTTTCTGTAGAAATATTTTCCATTGACATGAGATCAATATCCCATTGAGAATCGATATGATGAACGATGACTTTAGGGTATAATTTCGGTTTCGATGGATTTATAAGAGCGGTATAGCTCTCCTGATTACTCAACCATTGTTTTATTTGAGTTTTCGATAGTTTTAATCCTTTATTTTTTGCAGCATGGTATAGTTTATTAACACTTGAAAAGCTTCCAGGTTTTGAGACTGTATCATATAATCCTTCTATATTATCTTTAATATCATCCATATTCTATTATCTCTTTACTACGACGATTGTAAACTCAAATGAATAGAATTCATTGTGTTCTATTTTTAATATAAAAGTAGATAATGATAAATTTAGAATTTAAAACCATTGAAATTTGAATAAAGTTTTGTTTTCATTTTTAACTATAACAAAATAATATTCTTTAAAATCTTCTAATTTAAGTAAATGTGTTCTTCGTAATCACTGAAATAGATTTGTTTTCTTATATAAAATTTAATAATTATATTCTTCATTATTAACTATTAAAGTAACCAACTTTTTAAGTAGCAATTGTAAGAATGGGATTTTTGAATATATTGATTAATGATATTTCTTTCAGATTACGTTATGAGTTGGTATCACACGATTATCTCTCTTTACTTATTTCTAAGTTTTGATTATTTTAAATATACTAGCTGAATAGAATCAAATAGCACTTTGAATATATAGTTGTAGCTTCATGACCTAGGCTCGTGCTTTCTATGAGAATCACATTCTCATATCACTCTAACTCTACCATTCATGTAAATGTTTGGAAACATATGATTTATATGTAGAGATCGCAAAACACATACTTAGTCATTCAATTAAATCATTTCACCTATTGTCTCTCAATCGCTTCTTTTATTCTAAGATTGACATCTTATTTATTATTCCCTTTCATCTCATTTAATACTCGATATTCATCATTAAATATTTATAATCTACTTACTTGACGGAAGAATCGTTCCTATGTGTAAATCACTATCATATGTCTTGATTTAACTAACCATTTATTCACACATTTAAACCTTCCTTTGAATCCATTGTTTCATTTATGGGATGATCGATAATTGCATCAATAAAAGCAATCCCTATCAATTGACTATTCACATTCTAACAATAAATCATAACGATAGTCTTTGAACTCATTCTTCCTTCTCATAAATATTTAAATAAGGTTAGATGTGTTTTGCGCTCTCTTACCGTCTTCTTATTAATATTTAATTAGATGTGCATTGTGCTCTCACGCTAAACATATGTTCTATGATCGCTTATCGTTTTCTCATTAATATTTAATTAGAATGTGTATTGCGGTCTCTTGCTAAAATGTGTTTTGCTGTCTCTGTTTTACACTACTCATGTCGGTAAACATACTGCCACTGCTAATATCGATAGCTATTTCAAATATGTAATTGAAAGGGATAAATGCAAACAAGCCGGTGGTATTATAGTGTTTACTAAATCCCTACTCTTTTCCAAAGTTAAACTAGTTGAATCGTTTGATTACGGCATCTGCATCCTCAAACTTACAGGTAATATATGTGATTATTTCATATATGTGTTTACATTCCACACGAACGATCGGCATTTTACAGGTACTATGATGTTGATTTATTTGATAAACTTGAGGACCTGTACTCCATTTACTGTAAAAATGGACCGGTGTTAATATGCGGTGATCTAAATAGTCGAACTGGCAATCTTCCCGACTACCTTACTGCAACAAAAAACCCAAGTGATCCATTAGATACTTTCAATGAATTCCAATATAGATCTTCTCTGGATAACACTGTCAATAATTTCGGTAATCGTCTGATTCAAACATGTATCAATACTGGTCTATATATTGTTAATGGGCGATTAGATTACGGTGTATTCACATGTCACACCCATAACGCAAAACGTTGTGCCCTATCTGAAATGGCAAACAGAAAAAATAGCCACACCTACAGATAGTTTGAAATCGGACATAGGAACTGTTGATTTATATTTAGAAATGGACTGTGAGTCTATAAATAAGTATTACGATTATTTTTGCAAATCATTGTATGAATCTTGTTTTATGTTTATCGGTAAGACCAAACGTTTAAACTGTACCACACGTATTAGAAAGAAAAGCAATCCATGGTTTAGCCACGAATGTGTACAGTCTAGATTTCGTTTTACCAATAATAGAAATGTTTATAACAGAGACAAATCAGAAGTCAATAGACAGCTTATGGTTAGTTCTCGAACACAATTCAATAAGATCAAGAAATTAGCTAAAGAAAAATACAAATCCATGCTAGGTAAACAGTTACTTGTAAAGGCATCAGACAACCCTAAATAAATCTGGACTGATATCAAATTATTCTTAGGCAAAACCAAATACTCAAGACCGTCGTCTTTAAGTATTGTTTTATTTTATGATCATTTTTCGAAACTATTTCACGCAGATATAAAAAACACTCTAAAACTTCCAGGACTAATGAAGTCGAAATCGAAATATACGATCTCGATCATGACATCACTGCAGATGAGATAAGGGTGGCTGTTAGAAAACTAAAATCAGGAAAGTGTGTTGGTCGAGATGGCCTTATCCCTGAAATCTTTAAATACACTAATGAGGTATTGTTTAAACCAATATGTGATATTTTTAATGTAATATTTAAATCTTATGTATATCCATCACAATGGAATCAATGTGAAATTGTCCCTGTCCCAAAAAAGGGAGATAACCAGAACGTTAATAATTACAGAGGCATCACACTTATGTCTACAATGGCTAAGCTTTTCTCTATTATAATCATTAACAGATTATTCTCTTGGGCAATAAATTCAAACTTACTGTCATGGAATCAATTCGGATTTCAACCTAAAAAGTCTACTGTAGACTGCATATTTGCATTACATTCAATAGTAAATCTTTATTTATCTCAAGGTAAAAAACTATTTTGTGCCTATATTGATTACAGTAAATGTTTTGATAAAATTGACAGAAATCTGTTATTGGAGAAATTGGCAAGCATTGGAGTCAGTAATCATATGGTTAAGTGTATTAAATCCATGTATAAGGAAGTTAACCTGTGTGTTAAACATAATGGTCAATACTCTTCATATTTTGAGTCTCACGCTGGGGTTAAACAAGGAGACAATCTCTCACCTTTATTGTTTCTGTTCTATCTTAATGATTTCAACACATTTATGAATGAAACTATAATCGACCCTGTATTAATTGATGGCATGATTCTCACATCCTTAATGTATGCGGACGACACTACTCTTATGTCGCAATCAGCCATGGGTTTACAAAGTCTCTTAAATAGACTTCATGAATATTGTATTCTTTGGAAACTTGAGGTTAATATCGATAAAACCAAAACTATGGTATTCCAAAAAGGTCCCTTGAATCCAAATTCGTATCAGTTTATTTATAATCATAATGTCATAGAATGTGTTAAGAGTTTTAATTATCTTGGTGTTGAAATGTTTTACAACGGAAAATTTAACATGAATCAGAAATGTTTGTCAAAAAGAGGTTCTAAAGCGTCTTTTCAACATGTTAATCTAGATGTTCAGCAATCCAATTTTTTGTTTGATGTATATGTCAAATCTATTTTGTCTTATGCAAGTCCTGTATGGGGCTTTCGTGGTGCCCTCGAAGTTGAACGTGTCCATCTTCACTTTTGCCGCAGACTACTATGCGTAAAACAATCAACGCCCTCGGCAGCAATATACGGAGAATTAGGACACCTTCCACTTCTTGAGCATAGATTAGAGTCCATATTAAAACTAGCATAATATATTGAGTAATCAAAATGAACATAACCTAGTCTACAAACTCTATAAGGTACTTCATCAACAAACTGTCACAAAACCAGCATGCCAGCTCAAATTTAACTGGGCTTATAAAATAAAAGATTTACTAAATTCTTTGGGTTATACTTACGTATGGGATACTCAGTTCAATAATACTCCTAATGTTGCTTTGTTATGTATAAGATTAAGAGACCAATTTGTTCAAGACTGGTATGCTAAGGTAAACATGTGTTCTAAACTTAATTTGTATAACTCATACGTGTGTAATTTTAGATTTCAACCATATTTGTCGAATGTTGATACTATCAAATATCGTAATGCACTAAGTAAGTTCAGAGTAAGTTCTCACAAACTACTCATAGAAACTGGTAGATATACTCGCATTCCCCGAAATCAACGTATTTGTCAATATTGCAATCTTAACTCAATTGAAGATGAATATCACTGCCTATTATGCTGCCCACTATACTCTGATCTTAGATTATTATATTTGCCAAACTATACATATGACCAACCCTCAAATATAAATTCATTTCCATTATGTCAGATCCTTCACCAAAAAGTCAAACACTTTTAAGTGCTTTCATTTATTACGCTTTTTTGAAGAAAAATCACACAATATTGTAATTGTCTTTCCTTTTCCGCTCTACGCTTGAACTCCCGTATCTATATTAATTTAAATTATCATTCTTATGTAAATATTTTGTAAATATTATGTTCCTACTCATCAACACTGTAAATATGTATGTGCATTTATATGAATAAACTAAACTTTATTGAAGAATGTGTGAGGACAGTAGACCTACGTGTAGAGCACGGATTCTGACCTACTTCTATAGTCTATTTATTTCTGAATTACTCTCTGACCACAATGGGCTCAGAATCGCATTTTGCCTATTATTTTTTCATGAATTGAAATATCAACCCAAAATTAGTTCTGAGAGTCTTAGATTGTCTTTGGGTTGATGAAAATGACAACTATTAAAAAAATATTTATCTTGAAATATGATTTTACAGAGGGAAAATTTCAGTCCGAAATATGGGTCATTTTCACTTGAAATTTCTAGGAGGGAACTGTATTTATTTTATAATGAAAATTTTCAAACCATACATTTTCATGGACCCAAAGGCATTCTAAGACACATGGCATGCAATAGAAAAACATAATTTGAATATTTGTGACATCAGAGAAAAAATTCAATTCAGACCTCAATGTGGTCAGAGAGTACCTTGATTGGCTTGAGGTTGGAAAACATTTTTATTTTATTTTGTTGACTTCTTCTTGACTCCGTCAAAATTTATCCAATCTGTGTTATGGACTTCACTTATTTGCGTAAATCACTATCGCTTTTTGAATTAAAGCCTTCATTTAGCTGTCTTAGCATGTTCTTAGCGAAAATAGATTCCGTGACGTCTTGCCGTGTTGACATTGTGGGCGCCGCCATTGTTGCCCGCAAATTCCACAAATTTGTCTGCTGATTGGTCAAAATGAACCTTGACATTCAAATTGTAATTTGTCGCGTATGAATTTGTCAAAAATAATCCTGTACAAATTATTATCTTTAGAGAGGTGGTAAGAGATGAAAATATATCTTCCGTGTGATAATAAGGCCACAGAATTTTTTTCATCATTTCATGATACAGATTAAGTCAGTTAAGTTACTCAAATCATGCTCGGTCTACGGAGTATATGTGGATTATTTGCTTCCATTAGGCCGTATGCTTTGTTTACAATGTGTTGGGCATCGTTGACGTCACGCGGTCACGTGATCGCCTAGCTCATTAACTTTCGTCAGCAGTCAAAATAGGCTATATATTTTTTCGAAAAAAACATTGATTGCATTTGATTTTAGTATGATTTTACTTTAAAAATAAAGTTTTTTAAAGATTTTATATTTCTTTTCTCTTGTCCTTTAAAGAAAGACAAGCCCGTTTCTAATCATTTCAACCTCGATGACCATTCAATAAACGATCTCACCCTAACCCCAATTGAACGTATAGAAATTGATTTACCGGAAGATGAAACCACCAAATACCGACAATCTAGAGAAGCCTACTGAATTGAGACATTGAATACAGCAAGACCTATAGGACTCAATATTCATCATTATGCAGGCATAGTTGTTGTCCCGTTTAATACAACCAGTAATCGAGCAAGCAAGATAGTTCATACCCACTACAAGAGTCTTCAAGAGAAATTTCCCCATGTTTATAAGCAGAAAATGATAGCTGCCTACTCAAAAAATCAGAACTTTAATGACAATCTGGTTCATAGCAAACTAAAACCAATCATTAATTAGCAGATACTATACCACTCGCCCAACGGGCGAGTTCTTATTTGTTCTACTTTCAGATCACAACAGAAGAAAAGCCTGAATCCAGCTACGCTGAAAAGGTTCCAGAGAATGAAGAAGGAAGGCTAGATGATAGACGCTGGTACATTCCACATCACGGCGTCTATCATCCTAGAAAACCTGATCAGATAAGGGTCGTATTTGATTGCAGAGCTCAATATGAAGGTGTGTCCCTAAACAACCTACTATTACCAGGACCAAATCTCACTAACAACTTGCTGGGTGTCCTTATACAAACTTACTTATATAAACTAGGAGGGTTTACCATCTCAAAGTTTGCTGGTAATAGTCGAACAGTTTTGCAGTCACTTCCAGTAGAAGAGAGATCGAAAGAAATGAAAGTTATTGAAGTTGAAAAGGATGACCTACCTGTAGGAAGAGTACTTGGAGTTACCTGTTTTCCAGAAACTGACAACTTTGGATTTCAAATAACAGTGAGGGAAAGCAAGCCTACCATAAGTGGAATTCTGTCCATGACAAGCTCTGTATATGATCCACTGGGATTTGCTGCTCCATTTATCTTACCTGCGAAACTCATCTTACAGGAATTAACCCGACAAAATTTAGATTGGGATACAGAAATTTCGAAGCCTGATCAAGAAAAATGGAATAAATGGTTAAAGAACTTATCTCTACTAGAAAAGCTGTGTATACCAAGATGCTTTAAACCGGCGGAATTCGGTACTATAATAAATACTCAACTGCACTCCTTTGCAGATGCAAGCAATATTGGATATGGAGTCATAATATACTTGAGATTAGAAGATCATCATAAGAAGATACATGTAGCTATGGTGATGGCAAAATCCAGAGTTGTACCCCTGAAAAGAACAACCATTCCTAGGTTAGAATTGACGGCGGCGACAATGGCTGTGAGAATTACCAGAATGATAATTAAAGAATTAAATTTGAAAATAGATCAACATTTCTATTGGACTGATAGCCACACAGTCTTGAAGTATATAACGAACAAGACAGCTCGATTTTACACCTTCGTGGCTAATCGACTAGGAATCATCAAAGAATCTACTGAAATTCATGAATGGCATTACTGTCCTACTAAATTAAACCCGGCTGACATGGCCTCAAGAGAAATATGTCCATCAGAAACAAGTAAAATAGAAATTTGGCAGAAAGGTCCAGAGTTTCTTTGGAATGAAGAAGTGACATGTCCAAAGAATGGTGCTACGTCAACACAAATTGAGAATGATCCAGAGGTCAAATCAGTAAATGCAATGGTAGTTAACCAGCTTCAACCTGAAAACGAAACTATAGAAGGTCTGATTAAAAGAATATCAAGCTGGCGGAAAACTAGAAACATCATTAAGAAAGTCTTAGAATTTATATACATTATGAAGCAGAAGATACAAAACAGAAGAGATTCTAAAGACCGGAAAATTGAAATACCTAAATCAGAATTAGAATTTAAAGCTGAGAAAGTTATTATTAGTTATCATATTTCAAATGAAACATTTCTCTCAAGAAATTACTCAACTGAACAACAGTGAACCTGTGAAGAAGTCAAGCCCATTGTACAAATTAGACCTATTTATTGTACAGTTTAATTAGAATTGGTGGTAGAATAGATAGAGCAGAATTGAATTATGTTGAAAAGCATCCAGTAGTTTTACCTAAAGGTTGTAAATTGTCAGAAAGTATAATATTGGAGAGTCATAAACTTCAAGGTCACCTTGGTAGAAAATCAACAATATGTCATATAAGACAACGATATTGGATAATTGGTGTCAACAGATTGGTGGAGCAGTTATTAATCAGATGTGTAATTTGTAGAAAATACAACGCCAAGGCATTAAGTCAACAAATGGCAGACTTACCATCCAGCAGGGTAAAATTTGCAGAACCACCATTTAGTAGAGTAGGAGTGGACTATTTCGGACCAATAGAGATCAAAAGAGGTCGTTCTGTAGTTAAAAGATGGGGTGTAATATTTACTTGACTCTCACTAAGGGCAGTTCATCTTGAAATAGCCCACACACTTGATATGTCATCCTGTATTTACGCTATTAGAAGGTTCCAAGCTAGGAGAGGTTCAACTTTGGAATTCATATCTGACAATGGAAGCAATTTTGTTGGTTCAAAGACTGAAATAGAAGAAGAAATAAAGAAATGGAATGCTGAATACATGGAGAAAGGTTTAGAACAGGAGCAAACCAAATGGCGATTCAACCCACCAACAGGTTCACACTTTGGTGGAGTGTGGGAAAGGGAAAGGATGATTAGAACCATCCGTAAAATTCTCTATTCCTTACTTAAAGAACAAGTTCTGAAAATTGACGATGAAGGATTGCAGACACTTTTCTGTGAAGTGGAAAATATAATCAACAACCGACCACTTACTGAGACATCAAACGATCCTAAAGACTTAAACTTAGAGGTTTTGACTCCAAATCATCTTCTTTGGCTAAGAAAAGGTCCAGAATTATCACCTGGAATATTTAATCCGAAAGACAACTACGCTAAGAAAAGGTGGAGACAAATACAACATATAGCAGATATATTTTGGAAGAGATGGATAAAGGAATATCTCCCTCTACTTCAGTATAGACAGAAATGGCTGAAACCAGAAAAGAAGAAAAGAATTTATCCATAGATGATATTGTACTATTGGTGGATTCAACTCCCAGAAACTCGTGGTCGCTTGGACGTGTAACGGAAGTTTTCACTGATAATAAGGGACTTTCTAGAGTAGTGACTGTTAAAACCAAAACTAATATATTAAAGAGACCAATTGATAAACTTTGCTTAATTCTAGAAGCTAGAAGTCCAAAATACTTTATGTTGAGTTTGTTTCAAACGAAAGTTTGTTTTGTTTTTTTATTAATACATGGTTTGTTTGTTATTCATAAAATTTACTGTTGTTCATTTCATATTTGCCCTTATGTTTTCTTTAATAATATTATTCTTCAATATTAGGGAGCCGGTGTAAAGGTCAAATATAAATTGAATTGCATTTTAGATAGGCATACATTATTGTGGTCTGACTTTCCTATAAATAGTTGTTTTCTCCCTTTAATAGTTGATTGAATTAAAAGTTGATTTTCTGGTCAATGAGCATGACAGGAAGTAGAAAAGAATGTTTTATGTCATATAGTTTAATATAATCTTTAATTTAAGAAATTATTATTTATACTGAGTTAAAAGGACCTAATTTATGGTAGGTTATATTGAAATTTGTATTAGGCTCATATTCATAATATTGTCATAATCTTGTGCTCTTTAATAAGCTTATAATTCTCATTCAAACGTCCAAATATTGTAAAATGTGTTTGGTAGTCTCGGTTATCACTTGATTAATTTATATAGACAAGTCACGCATAATTTTCTAAGAAGTAGACTCGATTAACATACATAAAGTTGAATGTACATTATTTCTGTTTATTTTTATATTTTCAGTCAATCGTCTTGTTTATTGTTGAGAAAAGAAAAAAAAGAAAGAATTTAACTTTAAACATACGCATTGTCATTAAGCCCTAAAGAAATTCCCAGAGAAAGAGAAAGCATAGAAAAGCCCCTGTAGAACAATATACTCTACAGATTGGTTGCAAACGAACGCATTGGTCTTCGTCATTCGACCATAAAATCTTCTGATAGTGCGCCGCAGGCGCAAAATTGTGTTACTTCGATGTTCTCGGATACCAAATTGTGCCCTTTTTACGTCCATTACAGACAATCTAAGTCTCGATAGCCGAGTGGTATCCATTCTTGTTCGCCAGCTTCCGTGTCGCTTGTTCGAATCTAAGTTGAATTTTTGTTTTTACAAAGTCCAACACTGTCTCTTGTATAATTTGTGTATAAGTTGTGCATAGATAACCCTAAATGAGTAAAAAAAAAGTTTAGGAAGGGATTATGCGATTTTTGTGCAGTTCTACTAGAACTTATAGTACTTCTGGAGACTATTTACATAATATACTAAATGATCAAATCGACCCTCGAAAATGCTGAACATTCCCTTTATAGTATGCGCGTAGTGAATTTTTTAGTGGATGATAATCTGGCATAATGCAAAAAAAAGATACTCGCGCCTTACTCTACAAAAATAAGAAATAATCTGGCTATTCTGCAATTCGTGTCGGAAGTAAACAAAAACCATGGCGGCCAAAATAATGAAATGTCAAGTTTCTACACGTTCATCTTGTGTATTGTATTAAAATCATTGTAAATTATAAAAAAGAGATATATTTTATTTGATATGTAGAATTGATGAAAGGATAATTTGACAAATTTTGATTGCCATACCTTATTAACAACTTACATTATTGAGATGGTCTCGGTTTTGTCTGCAACAACGCAATTCGGATTTTCATCTTTAGAATTTGAAAATGCAGTAAAGGAACTTGAGATACCCTACCCCTTAATCTGAACACCCAATGATATTTTATTGATTTATATGATTTTATATAAATCTATTTATCTGATCAGATTATTTTCAATTTGAAAACGTACATAATTAATAATATCTATTATGAATCATATTATGTAGATATTATTATGTAATCGTTCATTCATACTATAGTAGCCTAACATGCATAATGCATGAGCGTTTATATATACATAATTTATATACACCTCGTACATGTATGTAATTATATATAAATTTTTATATGATATTACCTACTTGATTGACTTGACGACTGACACTGACAAATGACAATATAATGGTTTAAACAATATTTATTTCAACAAGATACAAATTGTATAATACATTAATAGTAAATAATTATAGTTGATTCAGAGACAAGCATGAAGCTTATATTAGTCTGTTTCAACCGTTCTTATATACAGAATTATTTACATTTGTAATATCACAAAAAAAATAAATAAATAAGTATTGGGGCAAGAGAGAAAGGGATAGAGAGAGAGTGAGAGAAGAAGAAAGAAGCTAAACATGTTCATTGGTACAATTGAGAAACAATCAAAAACAAATTTATATACACAGTGAGGAGGGTACATATCGTTACTTTAGATTACATTAGATCGTCGAAACGTTTTGATTGGAGAATAAATTGATGAACTATAGAGAATATGTTGAAATTGCAGTCAAAAGATAGGTCTGGATTGCCAAATAGGAGTGCGGATATGGATCGAAGATGGGATGGGAGCTGTTGAATGGTAGCGTTACGCGTGGTATGAAATAGTCTGCAATGAAGAAGGAAATGTTCTGAATCCTCATAGTGGTGTCCACATTTACGAGATGGGTTGTCAGCAATATGCATTAAAAATTTATGGGCTTGTAAAGTGCTTTTGCAATGTCTGAGTCGAGTATGCATTATTTGAGAGAAACGATCGCCAGAATAGAAGTACACAGGGACAGATGATTTAGAAATATGTTCAGATAGTTCGTGTTTTAAATTAGACAGAGAAGAAGAATTTCGAATAGAGTTGGGTAGGTTGTTCCAGGTCTGTATGGCAGAAGGAAGAAAGGATGTTTTATATGATGTTGTGTGCCAAGGTAGGGTGCGCAGCACAGAGCTATGTCTTACGTTATAGGGATTAACGGTTGAGATATTAGGAGGAACAAGAATACTCAGATATCGAGGTGTTATTTTGTTTATCATTTTGTAAAATAAAATGACTTTGTGTGAAAATCGCCTAACACTTAAACTTGTAAAACCAGACTCCTTGTAAAGGGAAGAATGTGAGGTACCTCGGACAAGACCTGTAATGGACCGAATTGCATCTAAATTTAATTTTTCTAGCTTGTTGGCATCGCAATCAGAACAATTATTCCACAACACATCAGCGTAATCAAATATAGGCAAAATAAATTGTTTGTACAACGTTTCAAGAGATTTGCGAGTGAGTTTATATTTTAAAGAACGGAGACAATCAATCATTTTACAGGTTTTAGAAACTAAATAGTCAATGTGAGAAGTCCATGAAGCGTTGTTACTAAAGATCACACCTAAGTGTTTATGCTCGTTTGTATCAATAAGAACTGTTTGATTAAATGTAACGGTAAATAATGAAGGCTCTAGTTTTCTTGAAAAAGTCATACATTTGGTTTTTTGAGGGTTAAAAGTTACTTTCCATTTAACAGACCTATGAATACGTTCTAAATCTCTGTTCAGTGTATTACGACACCCCTCTATATCATCGATACTGAGATATAGAGAGGTGTCATCGGCAAAAAGACGAATATTAGATTCAATATCACTAGTAATGTCATTTATGTAAATTAAGAAAAGTAATGGTCCTAAGACTGATCCCTGGGGGACACCAGCTTTAAGATATTTCTGGGAGGAAGATTGGCCTTTGATTGCGACTGACTGTTTCCTGTTTTGGAGGTAGTTTCGGAGAAGTTTTAGTAAGTTGCCATTAATACCGATTGAAGAAAGTTTGTGAATCAGACCTTGAAGCCAGATCTTGTCGAAGGCAGCACTTATATCGAAAAATATCATTTTAGTTTCTTTGCCAGAGTCTAATGTTTTTAAGATATCATCATAAATGTTAAGTAGTTGAAAAACAGTGCTATCTTTCTTTATAAAACCTGACTGAAATTTCGAGAGAATGTTGTATTTAGTGACAAAATTATAAATGTGGTTATATATAAGTCTTTCAAATACTTTACCAAGAGAGCTTATTAATGAAATTGGGCGATAATTAGAACACATGCATGGGTCGTTTTTCTTGTGTAACGGAATTACACTTGCACATTTCCACTGATCGGGAAAAACACATAAGTCATGGGAGATGTTAAAAAATGTTGAAAGTGGGGAAGATAGACTATTAGAACATAGTTTGAGAATTATATTATTAATATTATCAGGACCGTTTGCTTTTCCTGTATCTAGAGATTTTAAAATTAATTCTACGTCGGAGGGGTTGGAAACTGGCTGATCAATTTGAAAATCGTTAAAATAAGTGGGAGGTAATTCATCGTCTTCGTTGTTCACTTGCGCTTGATTTGTAAAATATATATTAAAAATATTTGCCTTTTCGTGATCAGAACAATACACTTTTTCATCATGAAAAATAGGAGGAATATCTTTAGCAGAACATCCTTTCTTGGATAAAACGTTACCGAGTAATTTCCACCAATTTCGATCGTTAAAAGCATTCGAGTTTATTTTATCGTTAAGTTTAGAATAATATTCTCTTTTTACCCTTCGAACTTCTGAAATCACGTAGTTTCTGTCTTTTCTAAATTCTTGCCAAAGGACGGGTGTGTTTAAAAATTTTGCTCTTTTGTGAATTTTGTTTCGTTTTCTAATTAATTTCCTAAGGTAACCATTCATCCACTCAACATCACGTGGTCTTATTAAAACTGTTTTATGCGGAACATATAGTTCAATTCCTTCTTTAATTTTATTTGAAACTTGATTTGCGCTCTTGTTAGCATCTGTTTGATCCAAAAGGCTATTCCAATCTTGATTTCTAAAATATGTATTTAGTTGAACAGGATCAAAATCATCATAACAGAAAATAGTTCTATAGAAAGGTTTCAATTTTGATTTATGATATATTACATTCAATTTGATTGCACAGTGATCACTTATTGTACAGGGTAAAACTTCACTTGATTCCACGAAATCGGGGCAATTGACAATAGCAAGATCTAGTAGGGTAGCAGAAGTGTCGGTAATCCTTATATACAATATAATATATATTTCATTCCTATATTATGATCATTATACCTTAATAATGCATAAAGTTTATAATGCATCACTTTTTATACTTATTTGTATAAATATAAATATTTCATTTTTCTCAATTATTCTTTATGAGAAAATTTTTTATAAATTTTATAATTACATTTTATTGTATTTCTCTACTTGTTTTAACATTAGTTATAATTTTGCTAACCTTTATGTCTGATATTCATTTATTTAGATTTACGATATGTTTTCACTTTTTACTACATATATAATGTTGACAATTTTGCACTGAATATTTCATTTCCTATATCAATTACCATTATGGAAATTTATACAAATATTATAATCAATTTATTATCATTATTTTGCATTTCCATTTTAATTTTGTAATTAATTGTGAGATTTTAATTATTATTGTGTTGCTCATTTTTTATAATATTCTACCAATTGAGCCTAGACCACATCTGAAAAAATAATTCTGTATTTTCCTAATATAGTTTGGATGATTATAAAGCATTACTTTTTCTACACCAATACTTTTGAAACAAATTTTTATATTGAACCGGATGAATATTAAAGTGACATCGAGGGGCATAGTGCAAAGTATGGATGTAGAATGTTATAACAACCTTACTTAAAGTAAAGGGATGTTTAAGCGCTTTAATGCCTTAACAGACAGATTTATATATATATATATCTATATGGATCCAGCTAATAAAAGAAAATAAAGTACAAAGGTACTAATGATATAACATCCAATAAATACAAGCACATAGTAAGAGCCCATAAATTTTTTTTTTTTTTTTTTTTTTTTTTTTTTTATAAAAACTCGATTTAATGTCAAATACCAACACAGTGAAAATCTCAAATTTATTTCAAGATGTACAAAAAATTATCAAAATTATTAAATAATTTTAACTATTATACAGAATCATTTTACGGCTTTTTGATCTTTACAACAATAGAACTAATTATATAACTTCTTACTTCATTATCTTGTTTTTATAACTTTATCTCAATTTTTTACTTTTGTTTTGATAATTGTTTAATTAACTCATCATGTATATTTTACAATGTAATATAGTCACTTGTCAATCACATTTTCTGTATATATGTTCAAAATTGTCATAGGGTGTTCATAGAGCCTGATGAAGACTGTATAGTCGAAATGCGTATCGCTCCCTCCCTACTTTAACCTACTACCCTTTTTCATTTTTTTGTGTTATTCATTTGGATTATTTTTTGTGTTTTTTGGATTACCTTTTGTAAGTTTTACGTTTTTTTATACTTGTTATATACATAAGTGAACTTTCATTTATGTAATAAATATTTTTTATATACATTCTTACGTCTTATTACGATATATTCATAATCTACCATGGCTAGGAATACCCGTCATTTAGGTAATAGGCACTACCCCAGGTCTAATAACGCTTATCCTCCTGCTCCCCCTCCCTATTATTATCGCCCTCATTGGAATCCTTATCCCCCCGCTCCTCAGTACAACAGGCCTCATAACACGCAGCAAAATTGGAATCACCCTAGAAATAATAATCAGCAATGGCACCAGAACTCTCAACAAAACTGGAATCGGCAATATCCCCCAAATTCACAGCATCGAGTCAGCCAGAGTGCAGAGGCACCAATTATACGAATGTTTTACCAGGTTTTGCAAGCCCTTCATCATCTGTCAGTCATCAAAAATCAGCTTCAAGGTCGTCCATCTAAAAACTTTTACCATAAGGTCAAGGAGCTTAACTACTTCATCAAACCAGCTATGAGAAACGACGTTATTACCAAAGTTATCAATACCATAAATCATTCTTGGGCTAATAATATTCTCACTTCCTTAAAAGACCACTACGACGCAATGCTTATCCAGAAAATCAACACCATCAAGTCTCGCTCTTTTTCTGATTCTCGCATTAAGGAATTCTCTTCTAAAGCAATCAATTGGGCCAAAACTACCTAAGAAAATTGTCCGACGAAACTTTGAGAAGATATTCTGAGATTATTCGCAATATTGGTATTCCTGATGATTCTATGGAGGTTACCGACACCATTACAGTTCCTACTTCTAACCGATATGGTATCCCCAATAATGGCAACCAAACCCCTAGTCGTAAACGTCGGCCTTCATCCTCTTCTCCAGACGCAGTCCAGGGCACACCTAGAAAGACTACAAAGATTTCTTCATCGACGCAACCTGTCCCACTTATGTCTTTGACATTGCCTTATTCTTCCATACCCTCTACTAGTTCATCTGTTCAACAACCAAGTTCTACAAATCATTGCTTCTCCTTAACTCCTTCTTTTACATTTTCTTCCAACCCAATTACTAGTGTGACTTCTTCTACTTCGTCTTCCTTACACTTTACCAACTCGTCGTCCGAAGCATCTACCAGTACTTCTACCAGTTTTTCCTCGATTCCTTCAACCAGTTCGTCGTCTACGGTTCCCATTTGCACTTCATCTATACCCCCCTCTACTATCCCTTCCATAACTTCTACTATTTCGTCCACCATTTCTTCTGTTATTATGTCTACCAAACCCACCACAAGCCTGTCCACTCTTCCCTCTGGTAGTTCTTCTTCCAAATCTATCTCCTCATCTCCCAATCTGACAATTCCTTCTACCAGTATTTCTCTACAACATTCTTCTCAACCAACTTCACCTCTTTCAACCTCTTCGCCATCTCCATCTCGACAATCAGCTTCACAGAATTCAAAATCTTCCCGCCGCAGAATAGAGTATGATCCTAAACCACTACCAAGTCGCCACGCCAACCAAAAAAAAGACTCATGGACTTTACCAGCTATTTCTAAACCAGTCTTAATTCTGGGGTCATCTAATCTGAACCGAATCGACAGAACCAAAATCAAGCCAAACAACCAAATTGAGTCGTACCCAGGTGCCAAGATGAACCATTTAATTCAGATCCTTAAAAAGTACCAAATTGATCGACCATCCAACAACATTGATCCTGACCATATCATCTTTCACGTTGGTCTCAACAACAGAAGTGAAGCAGCAGAAACAATCCAGAAAAAAATGACGAGTCTTATTTCCATAGCTTCCTCTTTATTTCCCAATTCTCTTCTGTATCTTTCGCACATACCTACAGCTCATTCCTTCAACCTTAAGAACAAGATAGACAGCAAAAATTTAGAGAAATTCAATAGCATGATTACCGACAATCCTCCACCAAATACCACTGTTATCCCTGCAGCAGAAACTATTATCAAAGTAAGAGGTGATGATATTCACTGGACACCAATGAAAGCTAAAGCCATCTACGACCATTGGATGAACTTCATCACAGACTCACCAGCACCTTTAAACTAGGAGCGGGGGGTCCCAATATTGGTCTTCAACTAGGTAAAACAGTCATTAACTTAAGCTCCAGAATCCTCACTTCAAATGAACACTAACTTTTAGATAAAGGACTCAAATCAAATTCATACCGTCTAAGAAAGCTTCTTCACATATTCCATTAGTTGATGCCACCAAAAGATTTCAAAGAAATCTAAAGTTAAATTACTTTTATAGAAACACGCCTTCTCGTGGTCCTATTACCAAGTTTGTAGAAAAATCAAAATTTACTCCAGCCGATAGTTGTATGAACAAAGACATTTTGGACACTTTTCAAGAAATGAATGATGAAATATCTCGTTTGCCTATAGTAAACGAGAAAGACAATCTTTCTCACGTGGAACGTAATGCTTTGAACGTCTTAAAGAATGTCAAGAACATTGTCATCAAGAAAAGTGACAAGGGAAGTTGTTGCGTTATCATGAATTGGCAAGATTATGTCCTTGAAGCTGAAACTCAATTAAGTAATCCTGAACATTATACTCTTTTGCAGAGCCCAATTTTCATTGAAACCTCCAAATTAATTACGAACATTTTAAAATATTTAGTTGATAAAAATTACATTAAACCAAACCAATTTGATTATTTAAAACCTGAAAAAGAACCACGTCAGAGACATTTATATACTCTTCCAAAAATACATAAAAATCCTGAATCTGAATGGTTCTTACCGAATAGAATTCCCAAAGGACGCCCAATAATTTCTGATTGTGCAAGCGAGTCGTACAAAGTATCAGAGTATATCGATCATTTTTTACTGCCACTAGCTTCAACACATCCTGCCTACTTAAAAGATACTAACGATTTTATCAAAAAGATAGAGCAACTTAGGATTCCAGCAGATGCCCTTTTAGTGTCTTTAGACGTTCAAAGCATGTACACTAACATTGACAATGAATCGGGATTACGCGCTGTAAAGCAGGCATTCGAGCGAAAGCCCGATCCTGAGAGACCAGATAAAGAAATTCTTGAACTTTTAGATATTTGTTTGAAACGCAATGACTTTACTTTTAATGAAAAAATCTATCTTCAGGCTTCTGGAACTGCCATGGGAAAACGGTTTGCCCCTTCTTACGCAAACATTTTCATGGCAGAATGGGAAAGAGAAGTTTCACTTCTCTGCCCCAAATTACCAATTTTTTATGTAAGATTTCTCGATGATATTTTCTTAATTTGGACTCATACGATTGACGAATTTTGGGAATATTTTAATATTCTCAATAATCACCACCCTTCTGTAAAATTAACTTCTAATATTAGCGACACGCGAATTGATTTTCTAGATACCACAGTTTTTAAAGATACCAATTTTCATGAAACCAATAAATTAGATACCAAAGTTTTTTTCAAGCCTACTGATACTCACCAACTTTTATTCAAATCATCTTTTCATCCCAAACATACCTTTTTTGGAATTATTAAGTCACAAATCTTGAGATTTCACCGAATTTGTACGCGCAATGAGGACTTCGAGGAGGCATGTTCTATCGTTTTCAAAAAGTTACGAGAACGAGGTTACTCTCGGAGATTTTTGAGAGGTATCAAAAGCTCAACAGTTGCTGAAATCACTGCTAAAAACAATTCGAACAATTTACCCTTACCAAATTCTTCAGTTCACCCTTACCAAATTCTTCAGTTCACCCTTGTAATAACCCTCGCTGTCAAATCAGTCCATTCATCATACCTACTAATTCATTTCGAAACACACGAACAGATTCCGTCTTTCAAGTAAATGAAAAACTAAGTTGCAATAGCAACAATATAATTTACTTGATTTCTTGTACAAGATGTCATCAACAATATGTTGGTGAAACAATGAATTCATTAAGGGTGCGGTTTAACCACCATAAATCTGACATAAATTTAAAGAAAATCAATAAAACCATTTCTAAACATTTCAATCAACCTGACCACCAATTAGCAGATCTCAAGATTATTCCAATTGAACAAATATACGAGCAACCAGGTATTGATACCAAGAAAATACGATTAATTCGAGAAAACTATTGGATTACAAAACTACAAACCATGCACCCCTTAGGAATGAATATTCAAGTTGATTTCCAAATTATACCCTTTGTTATTCAATACAGTAGCACATCTGGTCAAGTTCCAAGAATAATAATTCGCCTCTATAAAGAATTACAAGAAAAATTTCCAACTGTTTTTACAAATGATTTAGTGATCGCTTATACCCGAAATAAAAACCTTAATGATATCTTAGTCCATGGTAGATTACCCATTCTTTCCTAGATTTAATACATTCTCTATTATGTTTATTTTTATATAATTATATACATAACCCATTATCATTTGTGATGTTTTATGATTAATTCTTTTTTCTCTAAAGGTACATAGTGGTTTATACAATTCCATTTAACAAAACAAAGTTTGAGTTTAATATTAATGTTCCTGTGGGAACCAGTATTTTATCTTTATATTTCAGATTCTCAAGATTATGGATGACTGTTTCATTAGATTTTAAAAATTTTTTTTTATTTTTTTTTAACTAACTGCACAAACAACTCTTTCACTAGAGGTTATGCCTACATACCTGTGCCTATGCTTTCGTAGCATTACTTTATTGTAATGTTACAATCTACAATTCCTAATTGCCTTTGACCACAATATGCAGTGGTGTATTTACAGGCAGGAGGGGAATTGAAGCTCGTCCGACTCACCTCTCCACATTGCAATACCCAAGAAACAAATTCTTTTTCATACATGTCTTATCTCAGCTTGTGCAGTCAACCCACCTCGAGAATTGTGTGATCCCTATTATAGGCCCCTATAAGAAATTAACCTTAAGGGGGTAATATAATAACAACATCATTATTTTTTTATATTTTTTATCTCATTCATCTGTTTGGTAAGTTCGTCCTAAAAATAAAAACATAAATATAAATTGAAATGAAAGCATATCAAATCAAATCTTATATAATATTAAAGAACAGACTTAACTATACAATGTACAATAAAGAATGTCTATCAAGTGACAATAAATTAACTACAAGAAATTGGCACTCTATGCAATCAATCTTTAGGAGGCTTTTCTAAATATTGTGTGCACCAATTTGCACCATTTCAATTTTCTATCAGATCTGGGATTTCAACAATTCCACTTGAACTAGATAAGTGTTTAAATTCGTTCCAAACGGCGGAGGTGTTCTGTGATAATGGAGCAGAAAATAGCAGGGTAGTTTAACTCAATCCTTCTATTAAAACACGATGGTACAGGTGAAAATTGATTTTTTTTACAAAAGGAATACTTTGAATTGTTCTTATTAGTAATATGATAAACAGAAAGGGATTTCTGCATTTATAAATACAAAACCAGAGTTGCTCTAGAAACTATGATATATCTCAATGTATATTTTTAGAACATGTAGCTAACGCTATGCTAGCAGCCATCTTGAAATTAAAATTCTTACATATCACAACACACATCTGTTTCTTTGTCACAAGAATATCCATCCGCTATATAATTTGTTGGACAATTTTCAGTTTTGTCACATACATAACCCCTATCAATCGTACATGATGGTTTAGCTAGTTGAGCTGAAAAAATAAGAAAAATAATATTTAAGACGAGAGATGTTTTAGGTCCTAAATGAGTACTGAACACCATGTTCCTTCTAATCCTTCAGCAACGTTACAGTGGCATTAATATCTACCGTTGCTGGATTGACGGGGTTTTCTCGTCATTAACAACTAATAACCTCGTTTTAAAAACACTACGTCACATTTTATTTATCCAATAAGCGATCTAGTTACATTTCGAGTGTAGGTCAGAATGATTTGCAAAGCAAGTTCGATTAGACGAAAGAGTTAATTTCTCTTAGCATTTTTCCATAACCGGGAAAATTGACGCAACCTCAATACTTTAAAAAATTATTTAAGATTGAAGGAAGCTTTACTCCGTTGTAAAGTCGACAAAATCTTATACGATCCTCTATTTTGGTACCAATTCGGCCTTGACCTTTGAGACTCGATTAACCTTACCTGGTCATTCGAAAGTTTTCCCGTAATAGTTTATTACAAGGAATCTAACTGGTCGAAGAGTAATCGTTCTACCAATCAAAATTAATGACGAGAATGTGTATTATGATAGCAACGGATTAATGAAATGAAATGAAATCATAACTGTTGCTAAAGAAACAGGACTGAACACAAACAACGCAGTGCAATGAATGACATTTTACCACATTTTAACTATTGAGATAGAATCTAGATTTTAAACAATATAGTAAAACAATCAGATGTCTGGAACTCTGAAATCAACTTCTAGGTGCTATGGGTTTGAATCTCTCTCAAGGTAAGAAAAATAATGATGCCACGGTAAGTGCTTTCAAGAGTCGGTCCGATGTTGGCTTCCAACCAGCTAATCTCTATTAAATACAAAGTTTGGAAGTTACTTTATAACAGAATCAGTTAGCCTGGTAAAATGGCGATTCAATAAAATAATACAAATACAGAATACTTTATCGAATCGACTGTACTTACTTCCACAATTTTCTCCAGAAAATCCATCTGTACAATCACATGTTCCATTACTCAGAAATATTCCACCATTTAGACAACCTAAAACAATCGGCTATTAAAAATATTGTTACTGAAATTTTACGTTTGATACATAGGGACATTATAGTCTTACTTGATAGAGATACATACTTCAAGGACATTATACGTCTATTGAGATAGACATACATACTTCAAGGACATTATACGTCTATTGAGATAGACATACATACTTCAAGGACATTATACGTCTATTGAGATAGACATACATACTTCAAGGACATTATACGTCTATTGAGATAGACATACATACTTCAAGGACATTATACGTCTATTGAGATATGGATACATACCTACTGGAAAATAGTATTGCTTTATTGATAATTTAGTACATGTATATTTGTTTTTCTTAAATTATTGTCTCTTTCCCTCTAATCGCCATTTATCCAACGATATCTTTTCAGATAGTGTTAAAGGGGCACAGGCTTCATTTTCGCGGGTCGATTTGGATAAGTCTCAGAAACAGGGATTTTTTAGCTCAGCAATTTAGTACTGGTTATCACAAACTCCCCATTGAAATTTGAGCCTTCAAATCCATGTGCATCCATAATTATTAGCATTTGAAAGTTATAATGCCCTACTACACATTAGCGATACTATGCAATATATAGAAAAGTCATCTATAGAAATAGAAGGAGAAATGTCTAATTTAAGATATATGAAGGAAATATGCAATTTTCGTACATTTCTAGTGCTTCTGAAGGATACTTAAATATATTCAAGACACAAATCAACCAATAAAATGAAGACTGGTCCCCTTTAACAAAGATATTTAGCGTAAAAATAAGTCAAATTAAACTGAATTCTAAAAAAAATTCGACTAACATACTTGAAAGTTCACAGATCAGTCCTTTAAATTCCAAATCTTCATTGACACATTCAAGGATTCGTTTCATGGTGTATCCAGGATTACATTCTACTGAAACGTCGCTACACTCATCGTCTTGCTTGATAATGGCGTTTGGAACAGGGTTGGACGTGCATTCTTTCTCTGAAATGATCATTTTGATATTTATCATTGTCATGTAGAATGAATAACGATATAGGAAATTAGCCAAAAATATGATTTTTTTTTTTGTTTTATGAATAATTACTTAGTTTTGTGAATCTGAATTTAGAGAATTCTGTTACATGGTGATGACAATCATAGGGTAAGTTCACTGATGTTAATATATAGGGGAGACCGGGGATGGTTGTCACATTTTTAAGACTTTCGTGATTTCTAATTTTTTAAAGAATCGGTTAAAATTTTGTTTCACAGTAAGTTGAATAGTAGCAACCAACTTATATATAAATATGTTTTTTGTTATGTTTGTTGTACAAAAAAGTCACGAAACTAAGACAAGCTGCCACATAGTGGGGTTGTAAGCTAATAGAACAATTCTTTACTGACCATGTTTGTTATTCTCCAAGCCCTGACCATAAATAGTCCTATTAGATACCACAATTGCTTCCATAAAAATTTAATACACTGAGGTGTAATAATCTTTATGATTGTATATACAAAAAATACATGTTATCAGTCAAAATAATAAATGTTGACCGGATCGCCGTAATTTAGAGATGGGTGACATCAATCGACTATATCGGCTATGACGCAATAACATTTGTCATTATATCTGATTAGAGTCACATATACCCAAAACTATAGGCACTGTGACAACCAACCCGTGTGACAACCTGCCCGTGTGACAACCAACCCCGGTCTCCCCTACTCTAATTCTAAGATATAGTTTTCCTAAATATAACCTGGCTGGGCTGCAGAGAAACATGGATGGTACCGCAAAGGTTTTGACTACAGATCTTTGAAGCATACAATTAAAAAAAAATAAGCAGCTTAGTCAAATTTTACTTCAAATCAAAATAAAATGAATATACATGTACTACCATAAAATAATAAATATTAATTCTTACCGGCATCAATAAGACTCAATGTTACTGCGAGCAACAATGCTAAACACAAAAGTTTATTCATGACTTTCTCTTATTATCTTAATAGAGTTAAACTGAAAAGTTGTGATTCTTTAATATAATTATCGTTTGATAGGATTGATTCTCATATTTAAACTAAATTCTGAACCTCCTACTGAACAGATGTTACCTGAAAACTGTCAATCAAGAGCCTTGGTTGTTCGGCAATACTTTACACCGACAAAATTCTGCGGCATCCAATAATGCTTAAGTCTATAAAACACATAATGCACCAGTGATTTCCAGCGATTGGCCTACCTGTATGCTTATGGAATAAAAGCTGATGACTAAAGAGGGCCATTTTGTGGGGCACTAAATAATGTAACATACAAAATGGGTTTCTTTAAAGAAATACAAGCGACCTAGAAACTGCATCAGAGCAACTATTTAACACAAAATTTTACGCAAAATTATATGTCTGGTCCAATCTAATCAAAATTGACCGGGCCAGCCTAAATTCTGGACCCCTGAACATTCGGCACAACTTTCTATGTTAGTATAGAATTAGTATTACGATTCGACCATGATTGATAGCCATCTTGCCCTGTAAATGGACAAGATAAGAAATCTCTTGTTGGCTGATTAAGAAGGAAGAGCAGACATCTTTTCAATATTTTTCGATTGGGTGTGAAAGTCTGATGACCTTCACTCATAATTCCAGCCAACCCAGCTGTAAAAGGTTACGGGTAATCCATTAAAGATCAATGCCAAGAGGTTTGCCAAAGGACCAGCTGGGATAAAGGATCCCCACGGAACCTAGCCTATCCTTGTAAAATATAGCCTAGATGGTTCTTTCTTCCTTTCTTAAATATGGCCTACAATCGACAGGATTACGCGGATTGAGTCAACGATTCGGGTTCCCCAAATAGGGACGATCTGGTTCTTGCAGGAAGATAGGAATACGATTATTTACGTGGCGATTAATAAGATCATCACGAGAGGTGATCACATATTGGGCTATACGAATGTGCCCGTTGTGCATAAATTACAGCCTATATAATACTAATAATTGACTTTAACTAATTACATTTTAATGTAAGGCTCCCACTAGGACGAATCACAGCATGGCCAGAATCGTGAACTTATCGCTGTGACCCTATCAGATCTATCATATCTTAAGGTCAGTCGAAGCAATCGTATTTTAACAAAAGATCAACAAAATCAATGTGCCTTTCGGGATCATCGTATCAAATCGTAATGATATGTAAAAAAGCGCAACAAATCGCATGTTATCGTGGTGATCGGGATAAATCTTGGGATACACAAACACCAAATCGTGGTCTCAATCTTATCGGATAGTATGTCATCATATCTAATGCGGGGTTCTCGTGCGATCCGTTTCGTATTTCACGATTGGCCGTTCGTAGCTGGACGTGGAATTTCTCTGAAATCTCAAGATTGTGATAAGAGCCCATATGTTCTGATGCGATTGGTTGTGCTCGAATGTGATTTGTTCAATTTCAGGTATTACAGTCTGATGTTTGGTTCAGATACGATCACATGCATTCCGATAGGATTGTTACGATTGAGTCCACGATTAGTTTTCGATCTGTCGCGATTTTCGCGATCAGATAACCCTTATTGTAACAACCTGGTTCTTGCAGATACGCACAGTATAATTTATCAAAGAACTGATGAGCTTTGTTACGAATAGTTACAATTGCGGTAGCGATTTGTTTCACGATCATGATTAGTTACAACTGCAGTGGCGATTTGTTTCACGATCATGATAGAGAAGGATCAAATGTGGTCTGCGACTGAAGCCAGAGGGTATATATACAGCCCGATTATAAATTGACTTAAAACTTTTAATGTTACGTCCCCACTATCACGGTTCGCAACACGATAAAAAATGTGGTCATAAACGTGATCTAATCGTGGTGATCCTGTCAGATCTTGAGGTCAGTCGTGGCAAACGTATTAATCGTTAATACTTGTTAATACACTGTCGAATCAGGGGCGGAAATAAACATCCACCTGACATGTAATGTGATGCGTTTCACGATGTGAAATATTACGTTTTTTTTTAGTTTTGGAATACCATATATTTGTAGTAGCTGTAGTATCGATTAAATAGTATATAAGGTGTGAGACACATTTTGTTCAATGCAAAGACGTTGAAACCACCTCTCATGCAAAAAACGAGCTCGACTCTGATGAAATAGATATTTTTCAAGTTCGACATAGCTAAAGTTTTTCTTCCGATTGGCTTCTTTTTCAGATTCTTATGTAACTAAATTAGACATTTCAGATTTGCAAAATTACTTACGCAAAGCTCTTTGATTGTTTTATCCGCCGAAATTTCCACCTGACATGTAATGTGATGCGTTTCACGATGTGATAATAATAATAATAATAACCTATAAATCTCTGGAATATGTCCACGTGATAATAATAATAATAATAATAACCTATAAATCTCTGGAATATGTCCACGTGATAATAATAATAATAATAACTAGAGCCACATGTGACACAGAGTGGGACTTTGCAAATGTGCAAATTGCTAAGGGAAATTTAAAAAAAATGGGCCCTAAACGTAAATCCGAAGTGTCAAAGAAGTCGACAACTTTTTAAAATTTTTGAATTTTTGGAAAGGTTGTGAAACCGGAAGTAGTCACCAGACCTAACATTTGAACATAGCAACTGAAAACCTTTATCAATAACCTTCGTCCTACTGAAGGTCAAGGTCACTGAAGGTCAAATTCACGAGAAACAAGTCTTTAAAATTTGGTAATGCATACTGTAATAACACCGGAAGTTGACGCTAGACATCAAATATGAAAGTATAAATGAACAGCCAAAGTCAATGACCTTTGATCCTAAAAAGGTCAAGGTTAACAAAGGTCAAGGTCAAAAACGATTTTTTTTATTTTTTAAATCCTGATCCCTTTTTTGAACTACAAAGCCGAAATCAATGAGCCTTTAACATAAGCTGACTAAAGCAATGCTGTAAGTGTATGCAACGTCATTTTTTGAAAAAAATTTAAATTTTACCTTTTTTGGGGATAAACAAATTTTTGACTAAAACAAAATTTTACCCGGATGTGCCACGCCCACGTTAGATTTTTTTATGTGACTTTATTTATATTAATAATATCTTACTATGGCTAAATTAGAAAACCTTTGCATGTATTGGTTAACGAGATATACAATCATAAATGTCAAAAAAGGTCAAAATCTATAATCGGAAATTTTGAAATTAATAAACCTTGTTCCTTTTTTTGAACTATACAGCAAAAATAGCTGAGATTATGATATAATATAGCTAAAGTAATGAGGTTGGTGTGTGCAGAAGCATTTTTCAAAAAAATGTAGTCTATGTGGATTTTTTCCAGACAACAAAATGTAAACAAAATTAAAATTTAACCCGGATGTGCCACGCCCATGTCAATTTTTTTTTGATGGATACATTGGTATGGGGTATGTTCACTTATGTTCAAATTTTCAAGCCTCTAAACTTAATAGATCATAAACTATGCATATATTAAAGTAAAAAAATTCAAAAAATCGGGTAAAGGTTTTCAAAATTGCAAAATTTAAGAAAAAAACTAATTTTGCATTACAATACATTGTGATATATCGTTCGAAAGAGCTCATGAAGCCCATTCAGAATATGCAAAAATGAACCCTCTAGGTTAATTAGGTCACCTGTAGGAGCAGTACAAAGTTGCGAATTCGGCTATTTTGGACACCTATAAAACCGGAAGTTGATATCGGAGGTCAAATATTAAAGTATCATCAGGTAGCCAAGATCGATGACCTTTGACCTACTTAAGGTCAAGGTCATCAAAGGTCAAAGTCACGAGATACGAGCCTTCAAAAATTGAAAAAAAATCTACCGGATGTTGCAAAAAAGCAAAATCGAAATTCGAAAAACTGCTTCCTAGAGATTGGTCGCAATCGACTATAGTTTCCAAAAATACAAACATTACACACATCGCACTTAACCCCAAGGCCCCATTTTTCATTTTATAAAAATGTATCAAATCAACATTGCGGCCAAAGTATTTTTTTCGGACTAAATTTTATTTTAAAATCGGCTGTAGAATTACGATTAATAACGATATACATAATTTTGTTGAAATATTTCAATTACACCGGAAGTTATTCAACCGGAAGTGAAAATCGATTTTCCACTTTAACCGGAAGTGACGCAAAAAATTTGAATACGTCAAATTGTTTACGTTAGTGACATGCATCTTTTATTAAAATTTCAGATTAATCCGAAAAAAACTGAAAAAGGTCAAAAAAATTTCGAAAATCGGCCAAAAAATGTATGCTTCGAATTTTCGAAATTTGAAATTTTTTAACTCATATCGCATCGGAATTTAGTCACAGATTCCAAAAATGAAAACCCGAGCAAAATCGGCCCAAAAATGTGGCTTCCAGGGTCAAAAAACCTGTTTTTGCTGAGGTTGCAATGTGCAATTTGCACTTTTGCAAAAATGTTTCAATTTATATTCATTAAGTACCTCGCCAAAAATGGACCTCAGAAGTTGTAAAAAGGTTGCTGCAACTGTTGTAGTTTAGGCTGTGTGCCCTGTGTAAAAAACGAAAAAAAAAAAAAAATGGAAACATTTCGAAAACAAACTGGGACTTTGCGGAAGCAAAGTCCCACAATAACCTATAAATCTCTGGAATATGTCCACGTGATAATAATAATAATAATAATAACCTATAAATCTCTGGAATATGTCCACGTGATAATAATAATAATAATAACAACCTATAAATCTCTGGAATATGTCCACGTGATAATAATAATAATAACTAGAGCCACATGTGGCACAGAGTGGGACTTTGCAAATGTGCAAATTGCTAAGGGAAATTTAAAAAAAAATGGGCCTGAACGTAAATCCGAAGTGTCAAAGAAGTCGACAACTTTTAAAAAATTTAAATTTTTGGAAAGGTTGTGAAACCGGAAGTAGTCACCAGACCTAACATTTGAACATAGCAGCTGAAAACCTTTATCAATAACCTTCAACCTACTGAAGGTCAAGGTCACTCAAGGTCAAATTTACGAGAAACAAGTCTTTAAAATTTGGAAATGCATACAGTAATAACACCGGAAGTTGACGCTAGACATCAAATATGAATATGTAAATGAACAGCCAAATTCAATGACCTTTGATGCTAAAAAAAAAAGGCCAAGGGCAACAAAGGTCAAGGTCAAAAACGAATTTTTTTTGTTTAACCTTGTTCCCTTTTTTGAACTACAAAGCCAAAATAAACGAGTCTTTAACATATGCTGACTAAAGCAATGCTGTAACTGTATCCAATGTCATTTTTTGAAAACAATTTAAACTTTACCTTTTTAGGGGATAAACAATATTTTGACAAAAACTAAATTTTACCCGGATGTGCCACGCCCACATCAGATTTTTTATGTGACTTTATTTATATTAATTATATCTGACTACGGCTAAATTATCAAGCCTTTGCATCTATTGGTTAACGAGATATACAATCGTAAATGTCAAAAAAGGTCAAAATCTATAATCGGAAATTTTGAAATTGATAAACCTCGTTCCCTTTTTTGAACTATACAGCAGAAATAGCTGAAATTTTTATATAATTGAGTTAAAGTAATGAGGTTGGTGTGTGCAAAAACATTTTTCAAAAAAATGTAGTCTATATTGATTTTTTCCAGACAACAAAATGTACACAAAATTGAAGTTTAACCCGGATGTGCCACGCCCATGTTAATTTTTTTTTGATGGATTCATTTATATGGGCTATGTTCACTTATGTTCCAATTTTCAAGCCTCTAAACGTAATGGATCATAAACTATGCATATATTAAAGTCAAAAAATTCAAAAAATCGGGTAAAGGTTTTCAAAATTGCAAAAATTTAAAGAAAACTAATTTTGCATTACAATACATTGTGATATATCGTTCGAAAGAGCTCAAGAAGCCCATTCAGAATATGCAAAAATGAACTCTCTAGGTTAATTAGGTCACCTGTAGGAGCAGTACAAAGTTGCGAATTTGGCTATTTTTGGACACCTATAAAACCGGAAGTTGATATTGGAGGTCAAATATTAAAGTATCATCAGGTAGCCAAGGTCGATGACCTTTGACCTACTAAAGGTCAAGGTCATCAAAGGTCAAGGTCACGAGATATAAGCCTTCAAATATTGAAAAAATTCAATTGCAAATTGCAAAAAAGCAAATTCGAAATTCGAAAATCCACTTCCAAGAATTTTCTCTAATTTTTATGTTCTTTCATTTAATACCAAAATATTGAAATTCGGTTCAGCCAAATTGGCTGAATAAAATATGGAATGTTTCAGGAAAATCAAAATGGCGGCTGAAATATTATTTCGATTCCCGATCTTAGAATGTCCAGGTAAATCCCATAACTATGGCTACCGATCAGTATAAGTTTCGTTTAAAAATATTTATTACAGCGGAAGTGGGTCAACCGGAAGTTTGCACCCTTCTCCCGCATAAACCGGAAGTAGCGCAAAAATTTTGACTACGCAGTTTTGTTAACTACAATGATCTCTATTTGTAATAAAAATTTCAGACAAATCAGACAAAAAGCAAAGAAAATAGAAAAAATGGTCAAAAATTGCAAAAGTTTGGATGCAAAATGTGTGCTACGAATACTTCAAAATCTAAAATTTGTAACTACTTGTATATTGGGTATTTGCTATAGATTCTAAAAATGAAAACCAAAGCAAAATCGGCTCAAAAATGTGGCTTCCAGAGTTGAAAAACCTGTTTTTACTCATGTTGCAATGTGCACCTTGCACTTTTGCAAAAATGTTCCAATTTATATTTATGCAATACCTCGAAAAAAAGTAACATATAGAGTTGTAAAAAGGTTGCTGCAGCTGTTGCAGTTTAGGCTGTGTGCCCTGTGTAAAAAACGAAAAAAAAAAAAAAAAAAAAAAAAACATTTCGAAAACAAACTGGGACTTTGCGGTAGCAAAGTCCCACAATAATAACCTATAAATCTCTGGAATATGTCCACGTGATAATAATAATAATAATCTCTAAATCTCTGGAATATGTCCACGTGATAATAATAATAATAATAATCTCTGGAATATGTTCACATGATAATAACACATCTCTAAGTCTCTGCAATATGTCTACATGATAATAATACATCTCTAAGTCTCTGCAATATGACCACATGATAATACTTTGAGGTTAATTTTTTAAATTAAAGTTGGGATAATCTATCACTTGGATCACTATTTATCTTGGATGATGACCAAATATCAATTTATGGGTCATAGATCGAGCCATTTTCAAAATGGTCGCTAAAATGACAATTTATGGAAAGTTCAGCATTTGCTTGTTGTTATATGACTTGTTTTTGCAGGGGTGATTAATTAAAAAATTGTAGTGATATATAGGCCGATTCAAATATTTCCAGAATCTTGATTTAAAAAACTGGTGACTAAAATATCAGTGTTGGTTATAGATCATTTATTTTTCTTGAGAAAAGTAGTATAAAATCTCAAATTATTTGTAGTTTTGTTTTCTTTTTTATTTGAAGGTGTTCGGAGTCAATATCGACTTTATCAATAATTCAAATTCATGATCCTAGACTGCGGCAAAACAAATTAGGGTAAATTCTACCGCTGAATTCGAATATCATGCAAGTAAAATATTTGCCTATATTTTGTTAAAACAATCACATTATCAATATAAATATCATTTCACACATAGTTACTAATTTGTTTATATCGGGCGTATAGCTGTATACTTGATCACACACGCCTTTGAAACAGATATTTGAAATATTTTAATCAATATTTTTTCTCAATAGAAAATTGAAAGACAAATTTTGGTTTAAAGGGACAGTCTGAATTTTTTTTTTAGGTCAAAACTGTTTTTTGCTCAAATTTGTGAAAACTCTACACCAAAATCTGTAACTATGTGCCTTTAATGTATCTGAAAGTTTTAACTAAAAAAATCCAGCCGTTAATTTTTAAACGCTAAAAACATACTAAAATGTTTAAAAACTTTACGTAAGGTTTTTAAGTGTGTTATGTTTTTTGGATGCTGATAGGAAACTACTGAACGGATTTGAGTAAAATAAACGCCCAATTGTAGAGAAATGTCCCTCTTGTGTATTTAAAAAGTTTCAGCTAAAAATATTGAGCCATTTAAAGGGCAAACAAAAAAAACTAGGTCAAATGCTTAATTAACAATAAGTACTCCCTGTTTGTAATTAACCCTTTAAAACCAAAAAAAATACTCCCAGGTAGCATTTGCGATTTTTTTGACAATGGAAACTTTTTTCAAAAAAGCAGAATGGCCCTTTAAGGTACATTTTAAGTGATTGTTTGATTTGCCAGTACCGTACTCTTGAAAGGTATTTATAAATATAAAGAAAACAATTCATCCCCCAATATACCGACTGTTCCCCTTTAAATTCCTCCTGATAAAATCATGTAAAGGGGTCCAGACGATCCCTGACATTTCTATTGATAGAAATTACACAGTTAATTAGATTCATCTAAAATGTCCACAAATTGAAACATCGAAGAGCCACAAAAGACAATTTTACTAATTTCAAATAAAATTTGCCAATAGGAGAAATGAAGTTGTGTCGCTCTCGTCTTGACAGGTACGCCTGACAGTGAAACACATTCTGATTGAGTGCAAGCATCTCAAACCTTTGAGATCCCAGCATTACCGTGCTGGATCTCTCTTTCATTTATTTGCTGTATGAGAAGGTTGTTGCATTTTTAAAAACGCAATCCTTTATCATAAGTTTTAAATACTTCGTCATTGTTTTTGTTTTTAAGACCACTTTGGGGTGTTATACTGTGATATAGTTTTTAATTTTTTTGTTCTGTGAAATTGTTTTAATTTTATCTATTTTATGTTTGTTTTACTGTTTTAGTTTGACCTCGTGTTCTGGAGCTTAGACCCTTGCGACGCCGCCATTAGCCGCCACCGCCGCCGATTTCTTATAATATAATACATCTTAAAGTCTTAAGTATGTCGACAAGATATAATACATCTTAAAGTATTGAGTAAGTCAACATGATATAATACATCTTAAAGTCTGGGATATGTCGACATGATATAATACATCTTAAAGTCTTAAGTATGTCGACAAGATATAATACATCTTAAAGTATTGAGTAAGTCAACATGATATAATACATCTTAAAGTCTGGGATATGTCGACATGATATAATACATCTTATAGTCTTAAGTATGTTGACAGGATAATAATACATCTTTAAGTCTGGAGTATGTCGACATGATATAATACATCTTAAAGTCTTGAGTATGTCGACATAATATAATACATCTTAAAGTCCTGAGTATGTCGACAAGATATAATACATCTTAAAGTATTGAGTTAGTCAACATGATATAATACATCTTAAAGTATGGGATATGTCAACACGATATAATACATCTTAAAGTCTTGAGTATGTCAACATGATATAATACATCTTAAAGTCTGGGATATGTCGACATGATATAATACATCTTAATGTCTGGGATATGTCAACATGATATAATACATCTTAAAGTCTGGGATATGTCGACAAGATATAATACATCTTAAAGTATTGAGTATGTCGACACATTATAATACATATTAAAGTCTGGAGTATGTCGACACGATATAATACATTTTAAAGTCTTGAGTAAGTCAACATTATATAATACATCTTAAAGTCTTGAGTAAGTCAACATGATATAATACACCTTAAAGTCTTGAGTATGTCAACATGATATAATACATCTTAAAGTCTTGAATATGTCAACATGATATAATATATCTTAAAGTCTTAAGTATGCCAACAAGCGAACTATAAACTGTAGTTACTATGGAAGTATTTTTAAAATTTCTAGGGTAAAAATACTAAAAAAATGGGAATTTATGTGAAAAATAAGGTCTTTTTTTAGAATTTTCCCTTGGACAGCCTGATATTGCTTGTAATAAGTTTTGTGTAGAGTTTTGGGAAGCTAAGTTTATCAAAATCAACATCAAAGAATCCAAAATGGTGAAAATGGCATAAAAATTGTATCACATCGAAATATTGGTCGTAGTGGCTTGCTATAAAAAGGTTCTCGGGGTCACTCTCGTCGAACTTAATAATATTAAATTCAAGATAAAAAGGATGATAATTTTTGTCATGACACCCTTTTTATAGATATGATAATGCATATAAATTATTTCATATTAAAATGTAGGGGTTTGGATTTTTTAGTGAAAATTTTTCAGATTCTATAGCTGAATTCAAATAATATTCTAGAAAGCCATTCCCCTATATTTGTTAAAATATTATATTATATTATCAATGAATATCATTTCACACATAGTTACTAATTTGTCGGGCGTATAGCTGTATAGTTGATGATGCCAGCTTTTGAAACAGATATTTGAAATATTTTAATCAATATTATACATCTCAACCCATTTGTTTGATGGAATGTCTGACGTATTTTTTAGGTCAATGCTGGAATTATTGAAACCTAAAGACCAAAATCTGATGTGTCCCTTAAACTATCGAAAAGATATTAGTTCTAAAAATATCTTGCCATTAATTTGATTATACGAAAACTATTCAAAATGTTTAAGCTAGTGTATTTAAATATAAACTTTTTGGTTAATGTTACGTAGAAAAAAAAGCATTTCGTCCCAACTATAATATGATTAAGTATTTCAGAGAATTGGTTTAGGATTATACCAGTAATATATTCTAAAGGAATCTACATAATCTCAGATCTACCTAGAAACGTTAGCACTTTTATAAGAGAAACAATGTCATGCTCAATATTCTTTCAGGTTTTATTATGGCTGGGGCTATTTACCACTACGTGAAATACAGTCCTGAAACATTCTTAAAACTATTTACCGCTTAGCCTACATGTTGCATGTTGCTACGAAATATAACTTTTAATAAATTGTTGCAAATAGATATTTATTATGACTAACAAACAAAGCGTTTTTTGAGTAATCAATTTGGAGAAATCAATTTGGAGTAAACGATGCTATGCCTAAACAAAACTATGCCTAAACAACACTGTTCATAAACAACACTATGCCTAAACAACAATATGCCTAAACAACGCTATGCCTAAACAATACTATGACTAATCAACGCTATGCCTAAACAACGCTAAACACTATGCCTAAACAATACTGTGTATGACCAACACTAAACTTAAACAACACTATGACTAAACAACACAATGAACAACACTATACTAAACAACACTATGACTAAACAACACAATGCCTATCTAAGTGCTTAAGAATGCCTAAAGTTCTGAGTCTTACTGGCTTGTAGTGGAAATGTTTGTGCCTAGATGACAGGCAACCTACTTTACTCTAGAAGAGAAGGTAAATCTTGTTTGATGTCGAGATTCCTCAAAAGCATCTTTATCACGTCAGCAAGCTCAAACTTGAACATGTAACATTATCATGTAGGCAAGCTCAAGCTTTAACATGTAACATTATGACGTAGGCAAGCTTAAACTTTAACATGCAACATTATCATGCCAGCAAGCTCAAATTTTAACATGTAACATTATCTTGTAGGGAAGCTTAAACTTTAACATGCAACATTATCATGCCAGCCCCAGCAAGCTCAAACTTTAACATGTAACATTATCATGTAGGCAAACTCAAACTTTAACATGTAACATTATCATGTAGGCAAGCTCACACTTTAACATGTAACATTATCATGTGGCAAGCTCAAACTTTAACATGTAACATTAGCATGTAGGCAAGCTCAAACTTTAACATGTAACATTATCATGTAGGCAAGCTCAAACTTGAACATGTAACATTATCATGTAGGCAAGCTCAAACTTTAACATGTAACATTATCATGTAGGCAAGCTCAAACTTTAACATTATCATGTAGGCAAGCTCAAACTTGAACATGTAACATTATCATGTAGGCAAGCTCAAACTTGAACATGTAACATTATCATGTAGGCAAGCTCAAACTTTAACATGTAACATTATCCTGTAGGCAAGCTCAAACTTGAACATGTAAAATTATCATGTAGGCAAGCTCAAACTTTAACATGTAACATTATCATGTAGGCATGCCTCAAACTTGAACATGTAACATTATCATGTAGGCATGCCTCGGGTGTTACATTATCATTCAGACTTGTAGATGCAACATTTTCTTGTCAAAATATTCAAGATTTTAAGATACAATATTTTCTTGACGACATAATACAGACTTTTAGATAAATATCTATTATGGTGCAGCGACATATTTAAGGGATTTACACACTAAAGCTAGGCGCAGACGACGGACTTTTGTCCGTTGGAAACAAATGACCATCGTGTGCGGCATAGAAAAGCTTGAAAACGAAACAATGTTTTTTGTTTCCAACGGACAAAAGTCCGTCGTCTGCGCGTAGTTTAACTTAAATATGTTTTGTATATGAACCACTTGAAATTCCACCTGCATAAAGACACCATTTTGAATTTTTAATGGACCAACCTAAAACTGTTCTCAATATGACTATTGTACATTTTTGGAATCCACTGGTTCAGGTTGCAAGTGACAAAGGGTTGAATTCAATATTAGCCACCCTCATAAATCTATAATTGACATTATTTCTGGGTTTTGTTCAGTCAAAAATATGTTCTAAGTGGCCAATTATACAGGGTCAGGGATAACAATGATCAAATCTTTGAATATTTTCTTTTTTATTTGAATCATATCTCATTCTATTTCTTTTTCACCTAGAAATGATTTCCTTAGAGTGGTGACATTTTCCCCAAATTCCCAACTTTCTCCATATAGGTTGGTTTCAAAAAGAAATCCGTCAATATGGAATAAGTAATAATATGATATTTAAGCATTTCATCTTTGGGAAATACACAAAATTCATGACAGTTAAATATAATTATTTTACATGCTGGAAAACTTCATGGGTGGTATCAAAAATTTTGTCAGAATGGCTCGTAGTATTTTTTATTCGAATGTTTTGGGGGTCACTATCATCTTAATTCATAATAATAATCTAAATATACAGAATAGGGTGATTTCACGTGAAATTGGGTAGATTCTACATATAAATTTTAATATTATTCTAGAAAGCCATTCCCTTACATTTTAAAACAATCATTTATTATCAATATATATTATTTCACACATAGTTACTAATTTGTTTATCTCGGGCGTATAGCTGTATAGTTGATGACACAAGCCTTTGAAACATTTTAATCAATATTAGCCAGTATGCACCTCATACAGAAAGACAGATTATATCAGGTGTTTCAGTACCCAACTTTCAAAAGCTACTTTCGTACACATTTATTTAGGTTACAGTTAAAATGGCCAACAAGTTTGTGATCACTGAGGCCTGGCGAGAATGAATTTAGACTCCATTGCACTGAGACAAAGAAAAATAAGAACTACCCCAGATTACCTCATTGTGGGACTTTGCTTCCGCAAAGTCCCAGTTTGTTTTCGAAATGTTTTTTTTTTTTTTTTTTGCAGTGCGTTCGATTTGTCGAACGCACTGCTTTGGTTTGCAATTGACTATTTTTTTTTTTGTCTATTTCTGGTCACGCTCCCCAGCCAAAACTGCACATACCACACATAACTTGACATCATTTCCTGCGATGATTAACTGCTCGGTGTTGCTTAAATGTAAAATGGCGCAGTTTTGCCTAACCGGAAATGACGTATATTAAAAAGTCGTATTTCAGGGTTTTTCCATTTTCAACTCATTTTTCCAACAGATTGTGATCAGTCTTTTTTGGTTCATTTGTTTAACCCAATAGCTACAAATTGCAATTTTGAAAAATTCATATTTTGACTTTTGTAGCTGACTTTTGGAGCCTTTTTTAAAGGGATTTTTTTTAACTTTTGCAATTTTATTTCGATCGATCTGAAACCTTTCAATAACATAGACATATAAATTTCCAAAGAACATCAATTTTCAAAGTTTCGATATCACTTCCGGTTTTGACGTCATTTGCTTCTAAACTTTCAATTTCAACTTCCGGAATATTGAAGATATTTGAAAAAAATGTTTTGTGTTATCATAGATTTGGTCATACATAAAAAATAAAACGATGAAATTTTATCCAGGTGTAAGGGATCAGCCGCCATCTTGAACTGACCTATGTTTCTTAAAATTTTAATTCAGAACCGAGGGTTAATCGGATTTTTTTAATTTTGAAATCTACGACTTCTGAAATCGATTGCAAAAAAAATGTAGGTTGTCGATTTTTGAATTTCGATTTCAATTTCTTTATATTTCCGGAACAAGAATTTCAGTAATGACCGAAACTTTCAAGGCTCATATCTAGTGACCTTGACCTTTGATGACCTCTTGACCTGTACAAAAATTATTGCCCTTGACGAGATCTATCAGATGATATATTCATTTCCGATTTCTGATGTTTACTTCCGGTTTTATCGCTATTTGAAAATTGCAATTTTTAACTTTAAAGAGCTCTGTCACGTGACCTAATTTACATACGTCACAAATTCTATTTCATTTTTACTATGCTACATGTGCTCTTTCAAATGATATATAACACAATATATTTGAATCAAAATTGCGCCTTTTAAAACTTGCAAATTTTGTGTCAAATTCTATTGAAACTGTGCGTGTTTTTTTTAAGTAGATAGACAATTTGATTCTGAACAAAATAATATTTCTAGAATCTTTATATCACTTCCGGTTTTGACGTCATTTGCTTGTAATCTTGTAATTTTAACTTCCTTAGTTTTGGAGATATTTGAAAATATTTGTTTGCATTATGTTAAAAATGGTCATCATAAAAGAAATAAATAATGTAATGCTACCTGGAAAAAATATATTACAGTGGAAGTATTATAAAAATTTCCAATTTTTGACAAATGAAATATAATGAATAGAGTTTTACGTCCTGCTTTGCTTTTCTGCACCTATATTGAGGACGGGCAAACGCCATGCAGTGCGCAATGAGGAAAATTGTGCATTAGCCTGATATTATTATCAATTTCCATTTGTCTAGGGATCTTAACATGCACAGCCAATCAGCACATCGGTTTATTTACACCCACGATTGAACGCCCCTTACCATGTCAGCCCCCCGACCTGTATCACTGACGGATTCATCCCTGGACGTTCAGGTTGGTGAGCAAGCGTCTGACTCACTAAGCCATCGGGGGCCCCCTTCATATTATTTACCATGCACTGACAGGGGGTATTAGTAATGGACATTCATTACCTTTTAAAATCGCATAGGAAGGGTCATAAAATCCTCCCATACCTGATGGCATGTGAGAGTCTACGCTGTTGTGTTTCAATGTATCATCCCCTCAGCACGTCCAACATATTCATGATCAGTGTACTGTGTAAAGTGTATTGTTTCATTTAACGCTTCTCACTGGTCAATGTTTTGATATAATGTACAACAAATGTTTTTTTTATAATATCATAAAACTAAAATACAACAATGAAATTTTTTGGGGAGAATTGTATCCTACTAAACTATATTAAGAATTTTTCAAATGATCTGAAAAAACACTTGCTTGCAAAATATAAGATTAAAACTTACATGTTTGTTGTCTGTATGTTTAAATGCAGTTCTCTCCCTTCAACTGACAAATGTTTGTTGTCTATATGTTCAAATGCAGTTCTATCCCCTCAACTGACAATTGCAAATGCTTACTTTCTTACATTGTCACTTGCGCTTTTAACGTTTTAAATTATGTAGTAAAAATGAAAAAATAAAATCTAAATATAGAAGATAACGATCCGATGCCAAAAGAAGAAAATTCGTTCTAAAAATCTGGTTCTGTCATTTATTAAAAAAAAAGTTTTAAAACTGCATGTCTAAAAACGTTGACCATTAAAATGTTTTTGAAAAAAATAATAATATAAATTGTTTGCTAAGTATATTAGAATTATAAATTACGAGCTGAAGTGCGAATATTAATGAGAGTTAGCACTCAGAATTCTGATGTTAGTTATATATCATATCAAGTAATGATGTTATGATATGAAGGGGGCCGCGGTAGCTCAGTGAGTAAGACGCTTGCTCGCCAACCTGAACGTCCAGGATTGAATCCCGTCGGAGGGGCTGACATGGAAAAGCGCCTAGTCGTTCTGATGGGATAATAAACCATGGTCCCGTGTGCTATTGGCTGTGGAAGTTAAAGACCCCTCGACAGTTGGAAATCGAAAAAAAGAGCAGGCTAATGCCGCTGTCCTGGCAAAATTTCCCTCATTGCACACTGCATGGCTTTGCCCGTCCTCAGTTAGCCCATATAGTAGGACATAAACTCCATTCATTTCACTTCATTTCTTTCATAGGTATGATATTACATATGAAAAATATTAATAAATTTTCTTTAACTATTCTACTTCCAATGATGTATAAAAATAAAAACAACGACTTTTTAATCAGATGACTTTTCACTACATTTTTCACCGAACGTGAACTGGTTATTCTACTTTTCACTCCCGAATATAAACAATTTATATGTATGGATTGAAAATGACACTTTTCACCCATAGACGAAACCGGATGCGCACTGCCCAGTATCGTCTCACGATTCTAGTTGTGGGACTTTGCTTCCGCAAAGTCCCAGTTTGTTTTCGAAATGTTTTTTTTTTTTTTTTTTTTTTTTTTTTTCGTTTTTTACACAGGGCACACAGCCTAAACTGCAACAGCTGCAGCAACCTTTTTACAACTCTATATGTTACTTTTTTTCGAGGTATTGCATAAATATAAATTGAAACATTTTTGCAAAACGAAAGTAGTGCATTTGCAAAATGTGCAAAAAGTGTTTTTTTAGGCTTGGAAGGTGCAATTTTGGACTGATTTTGCTCTGGTTTTCATTTTTAGAATCTCTAGCGAATACCCAATATACAAGAAGTTAAAAATTTTAGATTTCGAAATATTCGAAGCACAGATTTTGCATCCAAACTTTTGCAATTTTTGACCTTGTTTTCTATTTTATTTGCTTTTTGTCTGATTTGTCTGAAATTTTTATTACAGATAGAGATCATTGTAGTAAACAAAACTGCGTAGTCAAAATCTTTGCGCTACTTCCGGTTTAAGCGGGAGAAGGGCGCAAACTTCCGATTGACCCACTTCCGCTGTAATAAATATTTTTAAACGAAACTTATACTGATCGGTAGCCATAGTTATGGGATTTACCTGGACATTCTAAGATCGGGAATCGAAATAATATTTCAGCCGCCATTTTGATTTCCCTGAAACTCTTCGATTTTTATTCAGCCAATTTGGCTGAACCGAATTTCAAAATTTTGGTATTAAATGAAAGAACATAAAAATTAGAGAAAATTCTTGGAAGTGGATTTTCGAATTTCGAATTTGCTTTTTTGCAATTTCAAGTGGAATTTTTTCAATTTTTGAAGGCTCATATCTCGTGACCTTGACCTTTGATGACCTTGACCTTCAGTAGGTCAAAGGTCATCGACCTTGGCTACCAGATGATACTTTAATATTTGACCTCCGACATCAACTTCCGGGTTTATAGCTGTCCGAAAACAGCAAAATTGACAACTTTGGACTGCTCTAACACGCGACTTAATTCAATTAGAGACTTATTTTTTTCAGATTCTGAACGTGCTTTGCGAGCTCTTTCGAAAAATATATCACAATGGATTGTAATGCAAAATTTCAATTTTTTAAATTTTTCAATTTTGGAAACCTTTAACCGATTTTTTGAATTCGTTGACATAGATGTATGTATATCTCGTGATCTATAAGATATAGAAGCTTCAAATTTGAAACATAATTTGAACTTACCCCTTACAGATGTATGAATCAAAAAATATTGACGTGGGCGTGGCACATCCGGGTAAAATTTTCATTTTGTTTAAATTTTGTTGTCTGGAAAAAATATATATAGAATTCAATTTTTTTGAAAAATGCTTCTGGATACACTTACCTCATTACTTAAGCTCAATTATATCAAATTCTCAGATGTTTTGGTTGAATAGTTCAAAAAAGGGAACAAGGTTTACGAATTTCAAAATTTCCGATAATAGATTTTGACCATTTTTGACATTTATGATTGTATATCTCGTTAACCAATAGATGTAAAGCTTTGAAAATTGAGGCATTAATAGATATTAATAATAGAAATAAAGTCACATCAAAAAATCTGACGTGGGCGTGGCACATCCGGGAAAATTTTGTTTTTGTTAAAAATTTGTTTATCAAAAAAAAGGTAAAGTTTATTTTTTTTTTTTTAAAAATGACATTTCATACGGTTACAGCATTGCTTTATTCAGCTTGTGTTAAAGGCTCATTGATTTCGGTTTTGTAGTTCAAAAAAGGGAACAAGGTTAAAAAAAATATTTTTTTCCGGTTTTGACCTTGACCTTTGTTGACATTGACCTTTCTAGGATCAAAGGTCATCGACCTTTGCTACCAGATGATACTTTAATATTTGACCATATACTTCATATAGCATCTAAAGTTAGTCATTATTCTGTCTGCACTCCTACGACAAGATTTATGTTCAAGTTGTGAACAAACAATAAGTTGAAATCGCCAAGGTAATGTAACGTAAGGTTTCTAAAAATTTTAGCATGTTTTAACGTTTAAAAATTAATGGCTGTATTTTTTTAGTTAAAACTTTTTGATACATTAAAGGGCACATTATTACAAATTTTGGTATAAAGTTTTTCAAAAAATGACCTTGCATACAGTTACAGCATTGCTTTATTCAGCTTATGTTAAAGGCTCATTGATTTCGGCCTTGTAGTTCAAAAAAGGGAACAAGGTTAAAAAAAAATTTTTTTTCGTTTTTGACCTTGACCTTTGTTGACTTTGACCTTTTTAGGATCAAAGGTCACTAACTTTGGCTGTTCATTTATACTTTCATATTTGATGTCTAGCGTCAACTTCCGGTGATATTACTGTATGCATTTCCTAATTTTAAACACTTGTTTCTCGTAAATTTGACCTTGAGTAACACCGACCTTCAGTAGGTTGAAGGTTATTGATAAAGGTTTTCAGCTGCTATGTTCAAATGTTAGTTCTGGTGACTACTTCCGGTTTCACAACCTTTTCAAAAATTAAAAAATTTTAAAAGTTGTCGACTTTTTTGACACTTCGGATTTACGTTCAGGGCCCATTTTTTTTAAATTTCCCTTAGCAATTTGCACATTTGCAAAGTCCCAATCTGTGCCACATGTGGCTCTAGTTTTTTTTTTTTTTCGTTTTTTACACAGGGCACACAGCCTAAACTGCAACAGCTGCAGCAACCTTTTTACAACGCTATATGTTACTTTTTTTCGAGGTATTGCATAAATATAAATTGAAACATTTTTGCAAAACGAAAGTAGTGCATTTGCAAAATGTGCAAAAAGTGGTTTTTTGGGCCTGGAAGCTGCAATTTTGGACTGATTTTGCTTTGGTTTTCATTTTTAGAATCTCTAACGAATACCCAATATACAAGAAGTTAAAAATTTTAGATTTCGAAATATTCGAAGCACAGATTTTGCATCCAAACTTTTGCAATTTTTTCTATTTTCTTTGCTTTTTGTCTGATTTGTCTGAAATTTTTATTACAGATAGAGATCATTATAGTTAACAAAACTGCGTAGTCAAAATTTTTGCGCTACTTCCGGTTTAAGCGGGAGAAGGGCGCAAACTTCCGATTGACCCACTTCCGCTGTAATAAATATTTTTAAACGAAACTTATACTGATCGGTAGCCATAGTTATGGGATTTACCTGGACATTCTAAGATCGGGAATCGAAATAATATTTCAGCCGCCATTTTGATTTTCCTGAAACATTCCGATTTTTATTCAGCCAATTTGGCTGAACCGAATTTCAAAATTTTGGTGTCAAATGAAAGAACATAAAAATAAGAGAAAATTCTTGGAAGTGGATTTTCGAATTTCGAATTTGCTTTTTTGCAATTTCAAGTTGAATTTTTTCAATTTTTGAAGGCTCATATCTCGTGACCTTGACATTTGATGACCTTGACCTTTAGTAGGTCAAAGGTCATCGACCTTGGCTACCTGATGATACTTTAATATTTGACCTCCGATATCAACTTCCGGTTTTATAGGTGTCCAAAAATAGCCAAATTCGCAACTTTGTACTGCTCCTACAGGTGACCTAATTAACCTAGAGGGTTCATTTTTGCATATTCTGAATGGGCTTCATGAGCACTTTCGAACGATATATCACAATATATTTTAATGCAAAATTTGTTTTCTTTAAAATTTGCAATTTTGAAAACCTTTACCCGATTTTTTGAATTTTTTGACTTCAATATATGCATAGTTTATGATCCATTACGTTTAGAGGCTTGAAAATTAGAACATAAGTGAACATAGCCCATATAAATGAATTCATCAAAAAAAAATTGACATGGGCGTGGCACATCCGGGTTAAACTTCAATTTTGTGTACATTTTGTTGTCTGGAAAAAAACAATATAGACTACATTTTTTTGGAAAAAAGTTTTTGCACACACCAACCTCATTACTTTAGCTCAATCATATCAAAATTTCAGCTATTTCTGCTGTTTAGTTCAAAAAAGGGAACGAGGTTTATCAATTTCAAAATTTCCGATTATAGATTTTGACCTATTTTGACATTTATGATTGTATATCTCGTTGACCAATGGATGCCAAGGCTTGATATTTTAGCCATAGTCAGATATAATTAATATAAATAAAGTCACATAAGAAATCTGATGTGGGCGTGGCACATCCGGCTAAAATTGTGTTTTTGTCAAAATTTTGTTTATCCCAAAAAAAGTTAAAGTTTAAATTGTTTTCTAAAAATGACATTGCATACAGTTACAGCATTGCTTTAGTCAGCTTATGTTAAAGGCTCATTGATTTCGGCATTGTAGTTCAAAAAAGGGAACAAGTTAAAAAAGAATTTTTTTTTCGTTTTTGACATTGACCTTTGTTGACCTTGACCTTTTTAGGATCAAAGGTCATTGACTTTGGCTGTTCATTTATACTTTCATATTTGACGTCTAGCGTCAACTTCCGGTGTTGTTACTGTATGCATTCCAAATTTTAAACACTTGTTTCTTGTAAATTTGACCTTGAGTGACCTTGACCTTCAGTAGGTTGAGGGTTATTGATAAAGGTTTTCAGCGGCTATGTTCAAATGTTAGGTCTGGTGACTACTTCCGGTTTCACAACCTTTCCAAAAATTAAACTTTTTTAAAAGTTGTCGACTGTTTTGACACTTCGGATTTACGTTCAGGGCCCATTTATTTTTAATTTCCCATAACAATTTGAACATTTGCAAAGTACCACTCTGTGCCACATGTGGCTCTAGTTATTATTATTATCATTATCATTATTATGTCCAAATGACTCAGACTTTAACATACTTCATAACTTGAAATTTATCATTATCATGTGTCTATACATCAGACTTAAAGATGTATTATTATTATGTCACTATACACCAGACTTACAGATGTATTATTATCATGTCACTATACACCAGACTTAAAGATGTATTATTATTATGTCACTATACACCAGACTTAAAGATGTATTATTATCATGTCACTATACACCAGACTTAAAGATGTATTACTATTATGTCACTATACACTAGACTTAAAGATGTATTATTATCATGTCGCTATACACTAGACTTTAAGATGTAATATTATCATAATTGTGCCTATACACCAGACTTAAAGATGCATTATTATCATGTCACTATACACCAGACTTAAAGATGTATTACTATTATGTCACTATACACCAGACTTTGAGATGTATTATTATCATGTCGCTATACACCAGACTTAAAGATGCATTACTATTATGTCACTATACACCAGACTTTGATATGTATTATTATCATGTCGCTATACACCAGACATTGAAATGTGTTATCTTGTCACTATACACCAGACTCTGAGATGTATTATTATCATGTCACTATACACCAGACTTAAAGATGTATTACTATTATGTCACTATACACCATACTTTGAGATGTATTATTATCATGTCGCTATACAACAGACTTAAAGATGTATTATTATCATGTCACTATACACCAGACTTAAAGATGTATTATTAGCATGTCACTATACACCAGACTTAAAGATGTATTATTATCATGTCACTATACACCAGACTTTGAGATGTATTATTATCTTACTATACACCAAACTTTAAGATGTATTATTATCATGTCACTATACACCAGACTTAAAGATGTATTACTAGTATGTCACTATACACCAGACTTTGAGATGTATTATTATCATGTCGCTATACACCAGACATTGAAATGTGTTATCTTGTCACTATACACCAGACTTTGAGATGTATATTATCATGTCACTATACATCAGACTTAAAGATGTATTATTATTATGTCCTATACACCAGACTTACAGATGTATTATTATCATGTCACTATACACCAGACTTAAAGATGTATTATTATCATGTCACTATACACCAAACTTAAAGATGTATTATTATCATGTCACTATACACCAGACTTAAAGATGTATTACTATTATGTCACTATACACTAGACTTAAAGACGTATTATTATCATGTCGCTATACACTAGACTTTAAGATGTAATATTATCATAATTGTGTCTATACACCAGACTTAAAGATGCATTATTATCATGTCACTATACACCAGACTTAAAGATGTATTACTATTATGTCCCTATACACCAGACTTTGAGATGTATTATTATCATGTCACTATACACCAGACTTAAAGATGTATCACTATTATGTCACTATACACCAGACTTTGCCAGACTCTGAGATGTATTATTATCATGTCACTATACACCAGACTTAAAGATGTATTACTATTATGTCACTATACACCAGACTTTGAGATGTATTATTATCATGTCGCTATACAACAGACATTGAAATGTGTTATCTTGTCACTATACACCAAACTTTAAGATGTATTATTATCATGTCACTATACACCAGACTTAAAGATGTATTATTATCATGTCACTATACACCAGACTTTGAGATGTATTATTATCTTACTATACACCAAACTTTAAGATGTATTATTATCATGTCACTATACACCAGACTTAAAGATGTATTACTAGTATGTCACTATACACCAGACTTTGAGATGTATTATTATCATGTCGCTATACACCAGACATTGAAATGTGTTATCTTGTCACTACACACCAGACTTTGAGATGTATATTATCATGTCACTATACACCAGACTTAAAGATGTATTATTATCATGTCACTATACACCAGACTTAAAGATGTATTATTATCATGTCACTATACACCAGACTTTGAGATGTATTATTATCTTACTATACACCAAACTTTAAGATGTATTATATCATGTCACTATACACCAGACTTAAAGATGTATTACTAGTATGTCACTATACACCAGACTTTGAGATGTATTATTATCATGTCGCTATACACCAGACATTGAAATGTGTTATCTTGTCACTACACACCAGACTTTGAGATGTATATTATCATGTCACTATACACCAGACTTTGAGATGTATTATTATTATGTCCTATACACCAGACATTGAAATGTGTTATCCTGTCACTATACACCAGACTTTGAGATGTATTATTATTATGTCACTATACACCAGACTTAAAGATGTATTATTATCATGTCACTATACACCAGACTTAAAGATGTATTATTATTATGTCACTATACACCAGACCAGAAATTTATTATTATCTTGTCACTATACACCAGACTCTGAGATGTATTATTATCATATCGCTATACACCAGACATTGAAATGTGTTATCCTGTCACTATACACCAGACTTTAAGATGTATTATTATCATATCGCTATACACCAGAATTAAAGATGTATTTTTATCATGTCACTATACACCAAACTCTGAGATGTATTATTATCATGTGTCTATACATCAGTCTTAAATATGTATTATTATCATGTCACTATACAACAGACTTTGAGATGTATTATTATCACGTCACTATACACCAGACTTAAATATGTATTATTATCATGTCGCTATACACCAAACATTGAAATGTATTATTATCATGTCACTATACACCAGACTTTGAGATGTATTTTTATCATGTTATGCGTAGCCCATTAGCTTGCTAATTTGAGCACTCTGGCATGGTACGATGGTACCACACATTTGGGATCATCTGAGGTTGCTTTATAGTCAAACCTCAACTCCAGTATCAGCACTGCACTGATGAGGCCCAGAAGGCCGAAACAGTACTGTTTGCAGTTAAATACATTACTCTAAGATAAATATCTATTATAGTGCAGCGACAAGGGCTTTACACAATAACTCAAATATAGTCTCGTATATGAAGGTTTTGTGTATTTGTGATACAGACACAGGTTCAAGTTTCAACTGCTACCATGTTGAATTTCAAATTAACTGCTCTCCTTAATAAATATTTAAGGATTTTTGCAGTCATAAATTCGTTCTTTGTAGCAAATCAATAATTTATGGGACATCTAGTTTCAGTGTTTTCCTCGGTGATATTTAGTATGGATCCTTGCCCATTTTTAAAGGGACAGTCCGTTTTTGTTTTAGGTCAAAATTTGTAAAAACACCTGCAACAGTTTTCGCTGAGAGGGGGTCGCTGAGAGCATGTTTGTAGTTCAAGATTGTAGAAATTCGAATTCGAAAAATAGTATAATATCTCAAATTATTTAACGGTTATAGCTTGTAAAAAGATCTGTGTATAGAGTTATAGAAGAATATCACGAAATATTTGTCGAAATAACTAGTAGTGTTTTATTTTTCAGAAATGAAGGGGGGTCACTAACGTCTTAATTAAATAATCTTAATCTAAAAATCCAAGATGGCGTCAATACAGAATAGGGTGATTCCATTTGAAATTGGGTAGATTCTACAGATATATTTTAATAATATTCTAGAAAGCATCACATTATCAATATAAATATCACTTCACACATAGTTACTAATTTGTTTATCTCGGGCGTTAGCTGTATAGTTGATGACACACGCCTTTGAAACAGATATTTGAAATATTTTAATCAATATTAGCCAGTATGCTCCAAATAGAAAATTGAAAGACAGATTTTGGTTTAAGGTACATTTTAAGGGATTGTTTGATTTTCCAGTACCGTACTCTTGAAAGATATTTATAAATATCAAGAAAACAATTCATCCCCCCAATATACCGACTGTTCCCCTTTAAATGCCTCCTTTAAAAACATATAGGGGGATAAATAAGTTAAATTTTCAGGAAAAAACTGATGTTCATTGAATCAATGTACAATTTCATCAACCAAATCGTTTATATATGTAAATAACTAACCGATCTTACGGCTACAGTTAAAAATGCTCACAAGATTGTGATTACTGAGGCTTGGCGAGAATTTGGACTCGGAATCAGAATCCATAGTCAAAACAAAATAACATTGATAATCCATTTTACAGGGCGCTTAACAAGTCAATATAAAATTTGATCAGCTGGCCTATTTAAATACAAAGTCCATGGAAAATTATCCATGTTCTGACATAGTATGGACTTTGAAAAAAAAATAGATTAACATACGAAACTTATAGGGCCCCTCTAACATTTTTTCCAGTCGGGGAAGGCTTAAATTTTGTATAAAGTCAATTCTCGGTGGTGGTATTTGCACAAATGTGTCAGTTGTTGACCAAAAAACATTTGTATGATGGATAAGATCAAGAAAGACTTTGAATTTTTTAAGAAAAAAAATAAAAGTTTCGGTGGGGTTTCGATCCCGGGCCCCTCTAAGTGTGGCCCCAGCAAGCTAACCGCTTCGCCACCGCGACTTAAGAGAAGTCTCACGAGAGTCAGTCGCGACCCTAACCTCTTAGGGAGGTAAAGGCCCTTTTTCTAACGTCAACTACGTTTTAGCACAGAAAACTGCCATAGGTCGATCAAAAATGGGTCGTTCACATATGAAACGAATCAGCGTTCAATGACGCATCTTTTCAACACAAAATCATGGCGAAAAAATTATATAATATGAAGCTTGTAGGGCCCCTCAAACATTTGTTCCGGTTGAGGAGGTCTTAAGCCCATTGTATAAAGTCAATTCTCGGTGGTGGTATGCGCACAAAAGTGTCAGTTGTTGACCAAAATACATTTGTATGATGGATAAGATTTTGAAAGAAAATAAAGGTTTCGGTGGGGTATCGATCTCGGGACCCCCTAGGTGTGACTCCAGGACGATTTTTTCTTGCAACAGGGACAGTACACCACGTTATCGGTTTGCTCTCCTTTCTTCTCTCCTCGTGCAAGCGCTTTGTCGGCCAGTCGGTCGCGGCCGAGGTAGAGTCTAAAAAAATGTGGGTATTACACACTAGATTGGGCTTCACCGAGTACGGCGATTTCGAGAAGCTGACGATAGCCGGGCGCCACTTCCTCGATTCTGTCGCCGCCGCCGCTCTGCTCTTAACCTCTCCTCTCTCCCCGTACTCGCGCTTGGTCGGCCAGTCGGTCGCGGCCGAGGTAGAGTCTCAAAAATTTGGGTATGTCACAACCTCGCTTTACACACTAGATTGGGCTCCATCGAGTGCGGCGATTTCGAGGAGCTGACGATAGCCGGGCGCCACTTTCCTCGACACTATCGCCGCTATAGTCCCCCGGTGGACGGACAAGAAAAAAAAAATATTTTCACAGGTACAGTACACCTCGTTGTCGGCTCGCTCTCTCTACTCTCCTCTTTGCCCGTGCACGCGCTTGATCGGCCAGTCGGTCGCGGCCGAGGTAGAGTCTCAAAACATGTGGGTATGTCAACACGTCGCTTTACACACTCGATCACTCTCCACCGAGCACGGCCATTTCGCCGAGCAAACGATCGAGCCGAGCGCCAGCCAGCCAGCCAGCCAGCCAGCCAACCAGCCAGCCAACCAGCCAGCCAGCCAGCCAGCCAGCCAGCCAGCCAGCCAGCCAGCCAGCCAGCCAGCCAGCCAGCCAGCCAGCCAGCCAGTTGCTTTTCCTCTGTCCCACCGTCTGTCCCACCTGCCAGCGAGCGAGTGAGCGGGCTTCAGGTACACCCTCGTCCAACTCTAGAAAATACAGAGTACTTGGCCTCGTCTAGCGGGCATGAATTACAAACCACCATCCAACTCTAGAAAATCAAGACCTAGTGTCGGCGGCCATCCGAGCACGGCCATTTCGACGAGCAAACGATTGCGCCAGCCAGCCAGCCAGCCACCTGCTTGCTTCCCTCCCTCCCTCCCTCCCTCCCTCCCTCTCTCTGTCTCCCTCCCTCTCTCTGTCTCCCATTGTCGGTGAACTCTACCATCGAGCGGGCTTCAGGTACACCCTCGTCCAACTCTAGAAAATACAGAGTACTTGGCCTCTTCTAGTGGGCATGAATTTACAAACCACCGTCCAACTCTAGAAAATCCAGACCTAGTGTCGGTGGCCATTCGAGCACGGCCATTTCGACGAGCCAGCCAGCCAGCCAGCTGCTTCAAGCCTGCTTGCTTGCCTCCCTCCCTCCCTCGTCGCTACGAGTCCCACCGTCGGTGAACCCTACCAGCGAGCGAGTGAGCGGGCTTCAGGTACACCCTCGTCCAATTCTAGAGTACTTGGCCTCTTCTAGCGGGCATGAATTACAAACCACCGTCCAACTCTAGAAAATCCAGACCTAGTGTCGGCGGCCATCCGAGCACGGCCATTTCGACGAGCAAATTCGCTCGTCCCGTCTCGTCTTGCCTACGCTTGCTTGCCTGCCTGCCTGCCTTCCTTTCTTTCTTTCTTTGCAAACTTTTCAAACAGGGGGTCCGAAGCAGGCGGCGGTCGTCGATGGCAAGGCAAGTGTCTCGAACAAAGTAGGTATGTTTCAAACTCTTTTTGAGATACAAGAGAAAACAAAAAGAGAATTTCAAACTCTTATTGAGATACAAGATAAAAGAAAAAAGACAAAGAAGAGCTCCGTCCGTCTAGTTGCGGACAAATCTCCTAGTCGAGGGACAAGTCTCAACGCATCGCATCCACAACAGGCCGCTCCACCGAGTACGACACCCCGACTCACACAAACCCAAGTCGTCTGCAAGCAGATTTTCCTGCTTTCGAAAGACACCTGCCGAAATATACAGGTCGGACACACACCACCCCATCCACTCGGGAAGAGCGAGGAGGGGCCTAATCGTTCTGTCGCCCGTCTCAGAAAAGCAGACGCGGACGTCGTGGGACGGGATTCCGGCTTAGAGGCGTTCAGCCGGAAGCCCCAGGACAAAGGCAAAGCCCCAATGGCAATAAACCACCAAGCACCAACGCTTTCAATCCCGGACCAACGTTCCTCTCGCACTAGTCAGTCTTACCCGCTCGTAGCCGCTCGTAGCCGCTCGTTCGTAAAGAGTTCCCTACCAGTAGGGTAAAACTAACCTGTCTCACGACGGTCTAAACCCAGCTCACGTTCCCTGTTGGTGGGTGAACAATCCAACGCTTGGCGAATTCTGCTTCGCAATGATAGGAAGAGCCGACATCGAAGGATCAAAAAGCAACGTCGCTAAGAACGCTTGGCTGCCACAAGCCGGTTATCCCTGTGGTAACTTTTCTGACACCTCTTGCGGGAAGCAGTAAAAATAGAGCTCTCCTATCGTCGCCCTAAGGGCGACACAAAAGGATCGATAGGCCTTGCTTTCACACGGATCCCTCCTACTGAAAAGCATCCTCAAGCCAGCATTTGCCCTTTCGCTCTACCAATGGTTTCTCCCCCTTCTGAAGCTGGCCTTGGGGCGCCCGCGCTAGAGTTTCGCGGGCACACCGCCCCAGTTAAATTCAGAACTGACTCTGTCCTCGATCGCCCTCGCGAGAGACCTGGTCCCGCAGAACATCCCGCCGGCCGAAACCGACAGAGCGCCCTTAGCGCGGGAGACCCCTCGCTTAGCACCTTGCGCTCGCCGACACCGCCCCGAATGCGGCCGCTCTCGTGGTCCTCGTCGAGTGAGTTGAACGAGGAACGCAGTAGTGGTCTTTCACTTGCGCCGTAAAGCAATCCCACCTAAGCTACACCTGCGCTCTCGCCCAACCAAGCCAATCGCGAATCAAGTTCAACAGGGTCTTCTCTCCGCTGACAGCCCCGGACCCGTTCCTCCGGCTGAGGCTTCGCTAGATAGTAGATAGGGACAGTGGGAATCTCGTTAATCCATTCATGCGCGTCACTAATTACATGACGAAGCATTTGGCTACCTTAAGAGAGTCATAGTTACTCCCGCCGTTTACCCGCGCTTCCGTAAATTTCTTCACCGTGACATTCAGAGCACTGGGCAGCAATCACGTTCCGTCAACACCGATCTCCGGCCTTTGAAACGCTATGTTTTTACTAAACAGTCGGATTCCCCCGGACCGTGCCAGTTCTGATTGAGCCGTTCCTGGCGCCCGTGCCGAAAACGGGGAGAGTCGCCCCTACCCCGCTCCGTCCGCCTGCCCTTCCGAGGGTAGAACGTCCGCCGTTCATTGCGCCCAAGTCCAAATTAATATGCCACCTCGCGGACTCCCGCTCTATGATTCCCTCTTCCGAAGCTAGCAGCGGGTCGCTCGGCCCTCAGAGCCAATCCTTCTCCCGAAGTTACGGATCCATTTTGCCGACTTCCCTTACCTACATTGTTCTTTCGACCAGAGGCTGCGAACCTTGGAGACCTGCGGCGGATTGAGGTACGGCCCGAGGCAAGAGCGAACACATTTTCATTTTTGCGTGAAACAACAAAAAAGGTTTAGCCGTCGGAGTTTCAAGGACCGTCGAGTCGTAGCCGAACAGTCCCCCGTTGGAGCCGGCTTTGTGGATAAAGTTGATTGCTCTCGCTCCCTATCTCCGGCAGAACAGCTTCCAGGGTCAGCGAGCGCACCTCAAAAAGAAAGGTTAACTCTTCTCGACTCTCCCGACGGTGTATCCGACCTTCTTTGCGTCGCCGCTTGTGCTCCGCCTTCGGGTACGGGAATCCTAACCCGTTTCCCTTTCGGCCCGTGCATTGGGTGATACTAATTTTTAGAAATTAAAAACGTCCCGCTTCCCGTATGATTTCTCCCAGGCCTTAGGACCGACTAACCCGCGGCCGATCGAAGGAGCAACGCGGAACCCTTCTCCACTTCGGCCTTCGAGGTTCTCGCTCGAATATATGCTACTACCACCAAGATCGGCACCCGCGGCCGCTACACCCAGACTCGCGTCTAAGGCTTCAGCGCTGACCGCGGCGACCCTCCTACTCGTCTCGGCTTCGGCCAGTCTCTACCGGCAGGCCGGAGAAAATTGCCGAGACGGCCGGGTGTACGCTGCACGCTACAGCGCCATCCATTTTCAGGGCCCACCAATTCGGCAAGTTGTTACACACTCCTTGGCGGATACCGACTTCCATGGTCACCGTCCTGCTGTCTTTACCGATGGACGCCTTTTGTGGGTTCTTCTGAGCGTGACGATCGGGCGCCTTAACCCGGCGTTTGGTTCATCCCACAGCGCCAGTTCTGCTTACCAAAAGTGGCCCACTTGGCAATGGTACATTTCGACAGGGGCCGAGCCTCCCAGATCGAGCGGTAGGCACCCCTTCTCGCCCGTTCAAAGTTTGACAATAGCTCCACGCCATTTCGGCACGGACTCCTCTAATCATTCGCTTTACCGGACAATACGGTCTCGGCGAGCGCCAGCTATCCTGGGGGAAACTTCGGAGGGAACCAGCTACTAGATGGTTCGATTAGTCTTTCGCCCCTACGCCCAAGTTCGTTCCGTGATCGATTTGCGCGTCAGAACCACTTATGACCTCCACCAGCATTTCTCCCGGCTTCGTCCCGCTCGAGCCTAGTTCACCATCTTTCGGGTCCCAATGCGAGCGCTCTTGCTCCGCCGAGGCCGTAACAACCCCCGACGGGCCGGTCCTGCGCCCCCCTCACCCGAGAGAGGATCGGACCACATCGCTTTCGCTGCGCCCCAAGGGAGTGTTTTTCCCTGTGACTCGTGCTCACGTTAGACTCATTGGTCCGTGTTTCAAGACGGGTCGGGAAGAGTGCCGCCACGGCCAGCCGCGGACCTTCTAAACCGTCCTCCAATGCCCGCCGCCTCGCCGACGCCGACCGAGCGACCGCACTTGCACTGTTAAGCCTCAGAGAGGCAGTCAAGACAGCCGCGACGTCGCCGGGAGACTTAGTCGGGAGCGAGAACGGGGCCGTTCCTCGGCCCGAATTCTACGTTCGCTGTGATACCGACCAGCGCAGGCAGTCCGAAGACAGATGCAACGCGTGAGCGCGCTCCTCGCCTGACACCGACCGAAACGAAGCACTTCGAGCCGGTCGCGACTCGCGACACAGCGGAAGATACGCCGACGGGGACGAACCCTCTGACAACGACGAGCCCGTCCTCCGAGAAGGACAAGTCTACGCCGCCACCACGAGCCGCCTGCCCGACGAGCTGGATTCCACTGATCGCACCGGCCGTTCCAGCCGTTTGCCCGTAGGCGCTTTCACGGTCTCTTGAACTCTCTCTTCAAAGTTCTTTTCAACTTTCCCTCACGGTACTTGTTCGCTATCGGACTCGTGCAAGTATTTAGCCTTAGATGGAGCTTACCACCCACTTTGAGCTGCGATCCCAAGCAACTCGACTCTCAGGTACCGACTGCGCCGAGCAGAAGACCCAGACCGAACTAAAGGCCTCACACCCATTCTGGGAGCACACCTGTCCCGCGGGACTTGTTCGGACGGTCAGACGCCCGACGAGTCGGACCCTTACGCCACAGTTCCCAAACCGCCGAGGTCCGACGGGGGATTCGGCGATGAATAGATACGTAATTTTAACATTTATATTTTTTTTTCAATGATTAGAATAGTCTCATGGAATGTGAATAGTTTAAAGAGAAAGGATAAGATTTTAAATATATTTTCAATAATAAGAGAGCAAAATTTTGATTTCACATGTATACAAGAAACACATTTGGACGAGAATTTTAATACTGATAATGTTGTAAATAATACTGATTTTCATGTTATATCAAATCCTTATAAAGGAGATAGCAGAGGGGTAATTATTTTAATGAAAAACAGTTTTAAATCATGCATAAAGCAAGTTATTAAAGATGAACATGGCAGAATTCTGAAGTTAAAATGTAATATAGATGAGCAAAATGTAAATATATTTTCAATATACGCCCCGAATAACCCTAATGAAAGAATTTTATTTTTTAAAGAGCTGACAAAATATATAGAACCTAATGAAAACAACATAATAGGCGGTGATTTTAATGATGTTATATCACCAAGTTTAGATAGATTTCAAAATATGCATACACATAAAGCTTCAAGTACTAATTTTAATTCATTTATGTATGATAATGTTTTATGTGATATTTTCAGATATAAAAACCCAGATAAACGGAGTTTCACCAAAAGGGGTGTACAACACAATATTTTGAAAATGTGTAGGATTGATTACATTTTAATTAGTACATCACTTAAGGTAAACTCCGTTTATAGTTCTATTATATATTCTAAATTATCTGATCACAATATTGTGAGCCTTGTCTTAGATTTAATTCAGTGTGAAAGAGGCCCAGGTGTCTATATTTTCAATAATGAGTTGTTAAAAGATTTTTCATATTGTAAACATATCACAAATTTAATAGATGATGAATTGAAATCAGAATTTTACTTTCAAAATCTACTTATATGGTATGATAATTTAAAATTTAAGATTAAAGCCTACACCAGAAAATATTCAAAAGATAAAGCTAAAATTAAGAAAAGGGAAATTAATGAACTGCAAAAGAAATTAAGTAATGCATATAGTACAGCTGCAACTAAAGTAGATTTTAATTATAATGAAATTTTAGAATTAGAAGATCAATTAAGTAAATATGAACAAAATTTGTGTGATGGAGCTATGTTAAGATCAAAAATTAAATACAATGTAGAGAGTGATAGAAATACCCAATTATTTTTAAAGATAGAAAAGCAAAGGCAAAGTAAAAATCATATTAGTAGTTTATTATTACCTGATGGTTCTGTTTTAAATGATACTGGATCAATGAGTTACCGGCGGCACTAAACCGTGAGATGGCGCTACGCGACAACTCGGTTATGCCGATAGAGGGCGCTGTCGTTCCCGGTTCTTTTCGAGTACGTCTGCTACAGTTTTTAGTGAAATAGAAACTAGGAATTCAGGAATTTGGATGGCGACAATGGATCAAATGAGTATTAGTGATATCAGGAATGAATTAAAGAAATATGGAGCAAAGTTGTCAGGGCGTAAAAAGGATTTGGTAGAGAGGTAAATATCTTTAAAGTTTGTCGATTTGACGGCCATTGCACAGACGATAAATTTTCACACCGAGTGTGACTGACACTTGTTGTCTTCCCCGGTAAATCGAATTCTACTGACTATTTTGATCAAAATAGTACTGTTAGTCTAGTAGACCGTGCGACCGAATTGAAATATTGACCTCAAAATAGTTCTTAAAATCATAGATTGTCTTTGGGTTGATAAAAAAAAATGCCAACTGTTTCGGCCAATTTGGAAATACAGAGGGGTCAGTTTCATCTGATTTTTCTACGAATCGGTATGATGAGGGAAGTAGGTCTATTGAAGTAGCCTCGACTCTATTTTAAATGGAAACATTTTGAGACAAAAAATTCAATTCAGAACTTATTGTGCTGTGGTCAGAGATTAGAATAAGACTAGGTAGGAGTGACTCAAGTCTAAAGATATATAGGCCTAGGAGTAGAGAAACAAAACCTTATATTTTTATCAATGCTAAGGTGTAACTGTAAGGCCATCACTGCCTATCAGTAGCCTACTGTTATAAAGCTAATATTGACAATGAAATTAACATATTTTCGATTTGTCAATGAATTTACGTGGACATAACTGCAGCTTTAGTAGTATACTATAGATAGATAGTAGACTTAAAATCTCAGACGTAAGCTTATTCGATTAGAATACTATTGAAGTAACTGTGATAAATTTTGTTTAAATTAAAAGTGTTACCCAGATTTTAATGCAACATGGTGGAAATACTTTGAAGATATGTTTATTACTAATTTATTGGATTGATTGTGATTTGAGGAACTGTAATGTATTTGTTATATATCATAGTTTAATTATAATAGTAAATTAATGCAATTTTTTTTAGGCTGACGTTTTACAGAGCAAATGGTGCAAAGCATGGTCAGTCTGATACAGTTGGAGAGTACCACATGGATCTACCAGATTACTCAGATTTTAAAGACCTCTATGGTGATTTACAGGGAAAAATGCCTTCAATCAAGCAAGAGAGGATCTTGGAGTATTTGGCATTGTTTGGCAGGCAATGGGATAATAAATTCAAAGATCTCTATGATGAAAGGTAAGTGTTATTTATAAATATGTACAGTAGTAATTTTCTTATGTCAATTAAATTTCTTCTTTTATAAATTGTCTTTTGACATGTGTATAGGTTTAAATTTATGATGTACCAGTCAGTATGTCTGAGGTTTTGATATTAATTATTAGTTTCAACATCATCTGCACATTGATTGTTCATAAGTTACTTTTTCTCCACAGATTTATACAATATGTGAGGATTCACGCTGCCTCAGATGTTTATTTCACTGCCTGTGTTTGGGCTGAGATGCGGAAGAATACTTCATACAGGGTGGATGTGTGTTTGGAACCGTCTGGTGTTGTTCTGGAAGCACAGTGTGAGTGTGGTGCTGGACAAGGTCCCACAGCACACTGTAAACATGTGGTGGCCTTGTTGTATGGTTTGACACAGTTTTGCATCTTGGGGAAATTGGTCACGGAACAGTCATGTACACAAGTAAGTATTTTACAATTTAGCAAGAATTATGATTCGCATAGACTTTTATCCCCATAAATACCACTAATTTTAAATGGCACAATCTACAATTACTGATCTGTTTTAGTTTATTATAAATTATTTTAATGTTTGTAAGGAAATTCTTTATGATGCACATTTGATCGACAGTGAAATTATCATAAGACCTAGTCCACTGGCACTCATGTACAAATGTAAACATTTCTGAGGTACCCGGTATACACTGAACAACCAACAGAGTAAATCCCAGCTTTAGAAAGTGTCTTCCTTACTATTATTACTGAAATAGGTCAGCAGCTAAGAAAAAGGTCTGGTATTTACCACAATTTACTTTGATTATATTTCCAGACACTTCAAATGTTTCACAGACCAAAGGCATACAAAGGTAGTCCATTAAAATGTAAGACACTACAAGATATCAGAGGACAGAAAGCCATTGATTTTGATCCCCGACCTTCCAAATATCAGTGTCTGAGTGGCAAAATGGATCGTGTCCAGAACATATGTTTGAATCATAGGGTGAGTTGCAAATTGTCAAATAATTGAAATGTGCATAAAATTAGATTTGATCCTAAACAACAACAGCATTGTTCATGGTCACTTGTTAAATTTGGACACATCATTTGAGGTCATAATATCTTTTTACATCATATTATTAGAGTAGTGTTCTTTCCGCCTAAGACAAGCAAGAATGGTGTATTTTAGGCTCTGCTATCAAACAAGCAAAGCGCTGTTAAAACCCAAAGGTCGTGCTTAAATGATAGTAGAAAATGGTTGATGGTAATTTTTGTCGACTGGTACGCCTGTTGTTATGTAAATATCCCTTTTATTATTTCAGATGACAAACATGCCAGTTCTGCAACTTTTTAAACCAGCAAATCCAGTTGCATTAACTGTGGATCATGACTATGATGTTGGGCAAGACACTGACCTATTTCTTAAAAGAGAAAAGGTAAGATAAAATCCAATTCACCATTGGTTATATGCATGCAGATATGAATTGGTACGTTTTGGTGTCTAAGGCAGGTTTCAAGTAAAAACGATATTTTTTGACTCTTCAATAATAGTGGTTGTCAATGCTACAAACAAGTATATATATATATAGTTGAATTTGAAATGGTTACTGTCTGATCTGTCAGTTATTTGTTCCGTATGTTTTTAGTTTGGGGTTTCTATGTTTTAGATATCTAGTATCACAAGCGAGGAGTTGATAGAAACAGAAAAGGCAACTCAGGCACAGTCAACATCAAAAAGGTGGCAGGAGGAACGCCAAAAGAGAATTACGTCATCAAATTTTGGAAGAGTATGTAAGGCGGTGAGAACTAATTTGAACCAACTTGCTAGATCTTTTACACAGAGTAAAACTATTAATACTGCTGCTATTTTGCATGGGAAAAAGTATGAACGTGTAGCTTTGGAAGAGTTTGGAAAAAAAATTGGGGGGAAGATTTCTGCTTGTGGATTATTTGTTTCCAAGTTGTATCCCTTTCTGGCAGCATCACCTGATGCTATGCTTGAGCAGACAACACCCGTAGAGGTTAAGTGTCCATATGTTAGCAGAAACCAGACTATCAGCTCTGTTACCGTACCATACCTTGTTCAATCAGATGATGGTCTTGCATTAGACACAAAACATGATTATTATTACCAGGTGCAGGGACAAATCATGTGCACTGGTGCACAAGAGTGCATGTTTGTTGTATATACACTGAAAGACTTGAAATACATCTTGATTAAGAAAGACACAGATTTTATAGATATTATGACTAAGAAATTAATCACGTTTTATGAAGAACATTTTAAGAAAGTAATTATTGACAAACAAATGTACAATGATTATAGTCGCTTTTTTTAATCATGATTTTTCACACTCTAGGTTGAAATATGCTTTACCAAAACATCTTATAAACCTTGTTAGATCACACTGAGCCAAAAAAAAGGGAAACTGTAATTTAGTTTTTATTAGATTGAGCTGTTATTTAATGTTCTATTGTGATTATTTCTATTAGTAAGAATTAGGTGGAAGGGATGTATAACAGAACCCTTTGCTGTGTCCAATGGAGTTAAACAAGGGGGGGGGGGGTTCTCTCACCCTTTCTGTTTAGTGTTTATTTAGATGAACTACTTAGTAGATTTTGCAAAAGCAGATATGGTTGCTATATAGGTCACATATATGTTGGTGCATTGGCCTATGCCGATGACGTCACACTTGTATCCCCATCTAGACATGCTTTGGTAGCCTTATTAAAAATCTGTAATGAATATGCAATAGAATATGATGTAAAATTCAATCCCACTAAAAGTAAATTACTGCTCTTAAAATATGATAAGCAAAATAATGATGTAATTAAGGATATATATTTTAATGGTATGCTCATTAATGTTGTTCAGTCAGAGCCTCATTTACAATGTGACAGTAGAGAACAAATAATTCAGAATGAAAAATAATTTTATAATTAAATTCAATGTAACTTTTATACAATTTAAGTAGAGTAAGCTTACACACAGAATTAAATATAAATTGTTTAAAACATATTGTATGACATGTGAAAATTTGAATTACATTTGTGACAAATTAATGCGATTTTGGGTATAGAGACTAAAATGCGAGTACAAATTAATGCGATCCGCAATAGTTGTCGCATTTTTTAATATCATAAAAAAGAAAATGGCTTCCTGAAAGTATGACGGCTAGTGCTGTATTCACCTCTAATCTTATCAATTAACGGTTCTTTTCATTAAAACTCAAGCCATGACCAACGAGTTTGGTCAAGGGAAAATCTTTTGTCATTGATTACTAATCAGCTTCAAATTTAGAGATTACCCAATTACTTAATCCAGCCCGGTCTCAATTTAAATACTTGACCTATATTACCTTTTGTCCATCATCTGATTTTATTTTCATTGTTGAGATGCTTAATTTTATACGCCCACATGAAAATGTGGACATATATTGCCGTCACCCCTTCCGTCTGTCGGTCCGTCAACAATTTCTTGTGTATGCGATAGAAACCAGAGTTTTTATCCGATTCGAATGAAACTTGGTACGTGTATTCATCTTTAAAATATCTCGGATAAGTTCGAAAATGGCGCATTTCCAGTCGTCGGTTTATGAGTTATTGCCCTTGACTTAGCGAAAAAACATTAAAATTAACTTGTGTACGCAATAGAAGCTCGAGTTTTTAACCGATTTGAATGAAACTTGGTATGTTTATTCATCTTGATATCTCGGATGAGTTTGAAAATGATGCGATTCCAGTTGTCAGTTTATGAGTTATTGCCCTTGACTTAGTGAAAAAAACGTTAAAATTAACTTGTGTACTCAATATAAGCTAGAGTTTTTATTCGATTTCCATGAAACTTGGGATGTGTATTCTTCTTGATAATATCTCAAATGAGTTTTAAAATGGCACGATTCCAGTTGTCTGTTTATGAGTTATTGCCCTTGACTTAGTGAAAAAAACATTAAAATGAACTTGGTATGTGTATTCATCTTGATAATAACTCAGATAAATTCGAGAATCGTACGTTTCTAGTCGTCGGTTTATGAGTTATCGCCCTTGACTTAGTGAAAAAACGTTGAAATTAACTTATGTACATGATAGAGGCTAGAGTTTTCATTCGAATTGATTCATCTAAATATCAGCTCAAATAAGTGCGATGGTGCAATCAACTTTTTTAAAAAAAATTAATTTGCTGAAGTGGGCATATGTTACCTTGCCTGGCAAGCTATCTTTTATTGTTTTGTGAATTTTGTTAAACTTACTATATATGAAATAAAAATTATTTATTAATTTATAATCATAAATTAACATGTCTTTACTAAATTGCGTGACATCCAACAAATATCGATGTTCACTAGTGTCAGCCATATTTGAAAGGGTCATAACTCCATATAATTCACTTGGAAATATGTATTTTAAAATGCAGATACAAATTAATGCGATCGCGGATAGGTCGCATTTAACGCATTAATTTCTATCTCGCAATAATTTGTAGCCTTACAGTATTGATTTAAATCATATTAATGAAATTATTGATTATCTTTGTACAAAATAACCAGGTTTACCTTTTGTATGTATATAGGCTACTGTTTGTAATTAATTAATTGTACAATTTAATAGTACGAATAAAGTTAATTATTATTATTATTGATATGTGATAAACTTGATTATCAAAAAATAAATGCCAAAGGCGTAACTATTAAATGTTGTTGTGTTTTCATATGCCACATTTCACGTCCGTAAAAAAATTTTGGGGTGAATATTTATAAACAAGTTATTAAGAGGGATACTCTTGTTTAGCCTTAACAAAAACATAGCTTGTTAAGCCTTATTTGAAACAATGCAGCTTCTGAAATTGCACAAAGAAAAACATATCCTAATAATTTTTGTAGCCAAGGAAGACTCTGTGTTGTTCATGGGATGCTGAAGAATTTTAAATGTTTTCGCCAATCCAATTATTCGTTCAATATGCACACGTTTACTAGCAATAGTTCGGTCTTTCATGACAGTAGAGCTGGATAGTCTGTTAGTTTTTTTGAAAAATGAGGGAATGTTAATTTCGACTTGAACTGGAATAAAGAGATCCTGAATGTTGAATCCCTTGTCGACCATCACACTGTCTCCAGGGTCACACATATGAAGCAGTTCACTGCGTTCCATGATCTGGCGGTCACTGGTAGATCCGCCATAGGCTGGGGACACATAGGACACTAATCCTCCTGGAGTTGATCCGGCTATAACTTTCACAGTGTTTCTATTCTTATAAGTTGAAAAAGTGCCTTGTTGGGCAATGGGCTGCTTTGGTTTTTTCATGGGACACTCTGCCCCATCTAAAATGATTCTAGTGGATGGAAATTTTGCATTAAAATCTTGTGGCATGAAATATTTCACCAATTCTTTTGTTGGCCACCAGTCCAGCTCCTCAAACTCGGCAGCCATGAAGTTAATCCATGTTATATAAATGTTTGAAACTGTCTTTTCACTAATTTCGAATAGACGTGACAATTCAAAGTCTGTTTTATGCTGCCTTAACTTAACCAAAGTCAGGAAAAATTGGTTTTCAACTGACAATGAAGGTGTTGATCCACTGTAGTAATTCAGTTCAAAAGCAGCTGGTCCCAAGATTTCTAACATCATTTTAAATTTGGCATAAGATTCCAGTCCAGAGTAGAAGTGCATGCCTGCATCATCAAGGCTAAATTTCTCTGCAGAAAACCAGCTCCATGTGGTTTGTATAGAGGCATCCACTGACATCACAGTTGAAGGGTCCTTCAGCTGAAGAGGAACATCTGCAAGACATAATTTTAAACAATAAGCTTACTATCAGTACTAGCAATTTAGCCAAAGTCCATGGTTTCTCTGCATTAAATGTATCACATAAAAGGGACAGTCAGCTTTTTTTTCATCTATCAGTCTGATTATTTAAGTTAAAACTTTCAGTTATTTTCAGGAACACATTTCTCTCTAGTTTTTGGTGGAAAGTCTTGATAACTTTGAACCCAATTATTTTTTCAGACGACAACAAAATCAGACTGTTTTCCTTATTATTTAATATAGTAGGCCTACATTTATAAGCAACATGTTTTTCAAAAATGATAAGTATGCTCTTGAAATCCCCCGACATAACCATGCTCACAATAGCATTAAATCAATAAAATCATGTATTTTACACGAAACTTATTATATGATAATGGTACAATAAGCAAACAGACTACAAAACACCCCCATTAATACCTGATGAGTCAGGCATTGCCCCTGCTATTTCTACTTCTGCACCAACATGTTCTAGCACCTGAAGACGTTGTTTATTTTGACGTAATATGAACTCTTCAGCCTTAATCTCCCTTTTTCTAACTCTGTCTCCTCTATCTTTGACGATTGGTGAATCATGTTTAGAATTCCATGGGAAAATGTGAGGAATTGCTGACATTTTCAATTTTTGTTGAAGTGGAACTGTACCTGAAATAGTTAATATATCATTTATTTTTTACATTGGATATTTTCACTGGAACATCGCCGTAGAAAACAGAATAATTTTAATAAAATGATTGGTGCTTGCTAGGCCTATAATCTTGAACATTGAACAACACAAATCAAATGCTAGTAAGTCAAGTAGCCTAGTTGTTATTGAAAATTACTTTGATTATGAATTAAATGTTTATAAATGCAAATTAGGACTTACAGCTTCTAGACTGCTGTTGTTAATTAAATATGTCTATCTCATATCAATTCAGTATGATTATGAATGATAATAATATTAAGCTGGGCAAAGTAACTAGTAATAAGGACATGTCACCAAAAATATATCCATGCATGACATCATGAATGAATCATTGAATGTGGCAAAACAACCATAATAATAAAATACCGGTAGGCCTACACTAAATAATGAGTTCCTGGATTCAGCTATGTAAGTGTAAGCTTACTGTGATACTGATGATAGATAAGTCGCTTATTTCTAGAAGTGAACTCATTTTCGAAAAAAAACTTTCGTGTCTAAACCAAAACATCCGGTTTTTCGCGGTTATCAAGTCTTAATAGATTGTAGGAACTGACTATATCAATAATATTCGATTGACCAGACACTCAGTGTGTCGTGCTAATAATAGTAACTAGGCCTACTACTCAGCGACTAGTCTAGTAGGGCGTAAGGATGAAACAAAATGACCGCTGCAAATTATGTAGAACCAAAATTAAACGGCCAAATTTACTCCTACACCGACAAAATATATCAAAGATGCATTTGCTTGTACAAATTAACAATAAGAAAGATCATAATTTACCTGAAGATGTTTTCGTGACATAGTCATCTCGATCAAAATGAGCCGAGCACACGACAGAATGGCGTGATGGCTGCCAGTTCTTTTCACCGCGTCGAACAGCTTTTATCCAAAGACCGCGTCGCCTGTCTTCCGATTTAGGGAAAAGGTGTCCTCCCATTTGACCACACTGGGGTACACAGCACTCAGTTGGCATGATTAAAACCGAAAAATGTCAATGTACTTTCTTTCAATATTAACGAGAGCCGTCGTCTGTCAATAACAAGAACAGCCGCGCCCTCTATCGTTATAACCGAGTTGACAATCAGCACCGCCTAGCGGTAGCCTAGTCGCGCCGGGTCCTCATTGTATATGAATCTTCAAAATACTTCTCAAATTTATACAGTGATGAAAACCAAACAGAATATTCATGTGCAATTGAGTCAGTATGTAGATTAGTTAGCAATAGTTTAAATCAGGAGGAAAAAGAATTGTGTGACAAAGATATAAGTTTAATGGAGTTGACAAGTGCTTTAAATAAGATGCCAAATGGAAAAAGCCCAGGGCTTGACCCTCTAACCCCCCAATTTTATATAAAGTTTTGGAAACAATTAGGCCCTATATTATATAATGTTGTAACAAATATACATTTAAATAAATCACTATCTAGAACAATGAGGCAGGGTATGCTTACATTAATATATAAGAACAAGGGAGACAAGAGGATTTTAAAGAATTATAGACCAATATCACTATTGAACACAGATTACAAAATAATTGCCAAAGTATTAAGTACCAGGTTGCAGAAAGTTGTTATAGCTTCTATAGTCTCCTACAAACAGAGCTGTGGTAGGAACATTTACGACAACATTGCCAGTATCCCGGGCATCATGCTCAAGAGGAGAATATAGAAGCTTACATCTTAAAATTAGACGCTGCCTGTGCATTCGATGTTTTATCGAGGGAATATTTATATACCATTCTAAAATATTATGGATTTGGAGATTTTCTTATTGATTTTATAAAAATTTTATACAATAATGACACATGTAGTACTGTTAAAATTAATGGACATTTATCTCCCTTTTTCAGAATGTTCACTGGCATCAGACAAGGAGATCCTTTAAGTAGCCTGCTTTATATTCTCAGTGCTGAGCCAATGAACATTCTGATAAAGAGATCACCCCTTAAGGGCATATCATTAAAGTTTAGCAATTTGACTTCCATTATTTTTCAGTATGCAGATGATTCAAATTTAACATTAAGTGATATTGATTCAGTAAATACTGTATTTGATGTTATAGAACCCTATTTAAATGCTTCAGGAGCTCAAATTAACATAGAAAAATCTGAAATATTACCTATTGGAACTGTACAAAATAAAACACTAGATCTTAAGATACCTCTCAAACAAGTTCAAGGTGCTATTCAAATTTTAGGTGTATATGTTGGAACTGATATTGATTTATGCAATGATTTTAATTGGAATGGTAAAGTTTTATCAATTAAACGGTTATTAGGGTATTGGAGTAACCGCCAGGTTACACTGCATGGAAAAGTAACTATTGTGAATTCTTTAATTATGTCCGAATTGTGGTATAGCTTGGCAATTGCTCCAATGCAGGGGCGGACTGGGGCCGTGGCGCGGCCATGGCTTTTTTCCACTGACCGGCCCACTTAGGTGTGTCTTAAGGGGTCCTCCCCCAGAAAATTTTGAAAAGTGACTGCCATAAACGTGATTTTCGAGCGCCTCCAGCTCTCAAAACTAGTTGGCCAGAAAATGGAAATGCATTACCGAAATTAAGAAGATAGCTTGCCAGGCAAGGTAATATACGCCCACTGACAGCTTTGTTTAAAAAAGAACATTTGGCAGAAAACAGCAACCATCAAATATTCAACCTGTAGTCATAGGCCTACATTTTATTCAGAACTTAAATTAAATGTCGTCCAAATATTCTTTTTCTCGATTTCATCAAAGTTTCAGCATTCATCAAGTTTAGTCAAAATCCTTCTGCCTTATATAGTGTATAAGAACTAAAAACTAAAACGTATTTCGACGAGGAAGGCCAATAACTCATACCAAATATTTTTTTGATTTGCGATGGGGTTTATCGAGTGATAATAAACTATTTCAATAGGTTTCTTTAAAATCTATCAAGAATTGTGCCTTCTAGAGTGTCAACGAGCTAAATATCAAACGCGTTTTAAAGAACAAGGGCCATAATTCATATTAAACATTTTACGATTCTTTTGATTTTGAATAGGGTTTATCCTTGGGTGATAAAACACAATTTCAGTAAGTTTCGTCAAAATCCGTAAAGAATGTGACTTGTAGAGTGTTAACGAGCTAAAACATCGAACGTGTTTTAAAGAACAAGGGCCATAATTCATATTAAACATTTTACGATTCTTTTGATTTTAAATAGGGTTCATCCTTGGGTGATAATAAACAATTTCAGTAAGTTTCATCAAAATCCGTAAAGAATTGTGACTTGTAGAGTGTTAACGAGCTAAAAATCAAACGCGTTTTAAAGAACAAGGGCAATAATTCATATTAAATATTTTACGATTCTTTTGATTTTAAATAGGGTTCATCCTTGGGTGATAAAAAAGAATTTCAGTAAGTTTCGTCAAAATCTGTAAAGAATTGTGACTTGTAGAGTGTTAACGAGCTAAAATTCATAGAATAATATTTTACGATTCTTTTGATTCTAAATAGGGTTCATCCTTGGGTGATAATAAACAATTTCAGCAAGTTTCGTCAAAATCCGTAAAGAATTGTGACTTGTAGAGTGTTAAAGAGCTAAAAATCGAACGCGTTTTAAAGAACAAGGGCAATAATTCATAGTAAATATTTTACGATTCTTTTGATTTTAAATAGGGTTCATCCTTGGGTGATTATAAACAATTTCAGCAAGTTTCGTCAAAATCCGTAAATAATTGTGGCTTGTAGAGTGTTAACAAGCAATTGTGGACGGACCGACGGACCGACGGACATGGGTGACGGCAATATACGCTCCACATTTCATGTGGCCGTATAAAAATTATCAAGATAATCCGATCTATTTTTATAGTATTTACCATTGGGAGATATAGAGATTGGTCACAAACGACTAAATTTCGGATTTCGGACCTACGTCATTTTTCACAAACCGGCCCTCTGAACACCGGCCCGCATGGCTTTAGCCATGTGGCCATGCGGCCCAGTCCGCCCCTGCTCCAATGTCTGACAATATTGAAAGGGAAATAACTAAAGCTGTGAACAATTTTGTATGGAGAGGCAGACCCCCATTAATTCAATATAGTTCTTTTATTAATAGTAAGAGTAATGGGGGCCTGGCTCTCTTTGATATTAAGTTAAAGGCACAATCTTTAGTCTTAAAGTGTCTTATAAAGTATTTTAATAATGATTTTCAAGCAGTGTGGAAAGATATAATGAATTTTTTCTTTCTTAAGTATGGTAATCTTAATTTAGGACATGATATTTTAAAGATTCAATTGCATCATAAATTTTTATTGAAATTACCCATATTTCATCAGTTCTTACTCAGATCATGGGATGCATTAAACCAAAACTCAAGGCCATATCCATGTAATATACATGATGTCTCTGTCCAGCCAATCTTTCACAATGCACTTATTCGATATAATGGAAAAATGTTATCAAATGATACTTTTGAAAATTGTAAAACAGTTAAAATAGAAGATGTTATATATTATGTGATCCCAGGGTTTTTAAAAACACATTCAATTATTGATATGTGCCAAGAATTTCAACCAGATGTTAATATTGATAATGTTATTAAGTTTTTCAATGCTATAAAACTTTCAATCCCAAAAGACTGGCATAAGATTATTAATTCACAACAGTATAGCGGAAAAAAGGTAGATGAGCAATTTATAGTTAATGACTCTAAGATTTCATTTAATCAATTTACTAGTAAATGGATTTATTCTGTGTTTCTACAATTATTTTGTATAGAACCTAAATGTGTTTTTTATTATGATAGATTAAATTATGATGTTAATTGGGAGGTTACATGGCAAAATGTATCTGATAATTTCAAAATTCCCAAAATAAAAGATTTAGATTTCAAAATTGTACATAATATCCTCTGGACTAAAGTAAAGTTATATAAAATTGGAAAAGTAACAGATGATTTATGTCCAGTATGTTTAGAAGACCCTGAAAATATAACCCATATGTTTTATTCATGTCTAGATTGTCAACTTTTACTTACATTAATTACAATGATACTAAAGGATATACTTTCGTGTAATGTTTTAAGTTTTAATTTAGAAATATGTATGATTTTTGGTTTTCAAACCCGTATTAAATCGCAATATTACAATTTATGCAACGCAATATTGTCTTCAGCACGCTTTGCCTTATACAAACGTCGAATGGTTTCTTTAGAACACCCAAATAGCAATATTGATATTATCCAACTATTTAAAAGTACGTTGAAAGAAAATTTGTTTTATATTAGTAAGTATTATGCTAAGATTAAGAAAGATTTTATTCAAGATTTTGTTCTTCCATCTTGTCTCATAACACTTGAAATGAATGGAAAAATAAATTTAGACTTTTAAGAAATTATGTATATTGTATAATTCTTAGTTATCAAGGAATTAATATGATTATCATGAGTATCAAGTGTTCTGACATAGAATGCTTAATCACTTTTTCCAAATTTGTTATAAGTAAACACCTCCTTAGAGCCTTTTCTTCTTTTTCGACCTTTCTCTAAAAGACTCTTTTATGAAGATGTTTACAATAGCTATATAGATCATACTATAGTGATAGTAAATAATAGTAAAATAGTATTGCTGATTATCAACTGATTGGTCAATAACATGACCTCTTTTGTTTACTTCATTCTGAGTGGTTAAATCATTTGACCTAAGGTCAACATTCATTCAATGAATACCATGTGACCTAATATTTTCTCATACCAATGTTTACATTGACGCCGATTGGTTGACCTTATAACCTCTGAACACATGACCTCAATTTTCAACCTTGATCTCAATAGCTATTTGTACTGAACTGTGTGACTCATTATTTATCTGAAATTAGAAGGCTTTGTTTTTAACATGAATACTTTGTAATATAAAAACTTTGAGTATTCTTTTTACTCTTTCTGTAAAATATTATCTTTATTTCACTAAATATCTCAAAAAATATCAAAAATATGTTTTTATCAATGTATATATACTTCATGTATTTAGCCTTATCCATTATGAGCATGATATAATTTACAATTGATTTATAATTTACTGTAATTATATATGTATAAATGTTATCTGTGAATAAATACATTTTTATAAGAAAAAAAAAGAAAAAAAAGCGCGCTGGAGCCACACCCAGCGGGTCCCGGGTTCGCTTCCCCGAAAAAAAAATTTTTTTTTCATTTTTTTTCAAAAATTCAAACACTTTCTGGATCTAATCGATCATACGATTATTTTTTCGGACCAATGGACACTTTTGCGCATATATCACCGCCGAAAATTGACTTTGAACTAATTTCAAGCTGCTCGTGACCCAAAAAAAAAGTTTGGTGGCCCCCCTAGGCTTCCTATGTTATTTTTTCGCCACCATTTTGTGTTGAGAAGACGCGCCAGGCAATTCTGATTCGTTTCATATGCCAAAACCCCATTTTTGATCAAGTTGTGGCAGTGTTCTGTACGAAAACATGGTTGGCTTTCGTAAAAAATTGCGTTTACCCCCCTCCGGACCTAGGGTTACAGCTAACCCTAGCGCCGTTTCTCCCAAGCCGCGGTGGCGGAGTGGTTAGCGCGCTGGAGCCACACCCAGCGGGTCCCGGGTTCGCTTCCCCGAAAAAAAAATTTTTTTTTCATTTTTTTTCAAAAATTCAAACACTTTCTGGATCTAATCGATCATACGATTATTTTTTCGGACCAATGGACACTTTTGCGCATATATCACCGCCGAAAATTGACTTTGAACTAATTTCAAGCCGCTCGTGACCCAAAAAAAAAGTTTGGTGGCCCCCCTAGGCTTCCTATGTTATTTTTTCGCCACCATTTTGTGTTGAGAAGACGCGCCAGGCAATACTGATTCGTTTCATATGCCAAAACCCCATTTTTGATCAAGTTGTGGCAGTGTTCTGTACGAAAACATGGTTGGCTTTCGTAAAAAATTGCGTTTACCCCCCTCCGGACCTAGGGTTACAGCTAACCCTAGCGCCGTTTCTCCCAAGCCGCGGTGGCGGAGTGGTTAGCGCGCTGGAGCCACACCCAGCGGGTCCCGGGTTCGCTTCCCCGAAAAAAATTTTTTTTTTTCATTTTTTTTCAAAAATTCAAACACTTTCTGGATCTAATCGATCATACGATTATTTTTTCGGACCAATGGACACTTTTGCGCATATATCACCGCCGAAAATTGACTTTGAACTAATTTCAAGCCGCTCGTGACCCAAAAAAAAGTTTGGTGGCCCCCCTAGGCTTCCTATGTTATTTTTTCGCCACCATTTTGTGTTGAGAAGACGCGCCAGGCAATTCTGATTCGTTTCATATGCCAAAACCCCATTTTTGATCAAGTTGTGGCAGTGTTCTGTACGAAAACATGGTTGGCTTTCGTAAAAAATTGCGTTTACCCCCCTCCGGACCTAGGGTTACAGCTAACCCTAGCGCCGTTTCTCCCAAGCCGCGGTGGCGGAGTGGTTAGCGCGCTGGAGCCACACCCAGCGGGTCCCGGGTTCGCTTCCCCGAAAAAAAAATTTTTTTTTCATTTTTTTTCAAAAATTCAAACACTTTCTGGATCTAATCGATCATACGATTATTTTTTCGGACCAATGGACACTTTTGCGCATATATCACCGCCGAAAATTGACTTTGAACTAATTTCAAGCCGCTCGTGACCCAAAAAAAAAGTTTGGTGGCCCCCCTAGGCTTCCTATGTTATTTTTTCGCCACCATTTTGTGTTGAGAAGACGCGCCAGGCAATTCTGATTCGTTTCATATGCCAAAACCCCATTTTTGATCAAGTTGTGGCAGTGTTCTGTACGAAAACATGGTTGGCTTTCGTAAAAAATTGCGTTTACCCCCCTCCGGACCTAGGGTTACAGCTAACCCTAGCGCCGTTTCTCCCAAGCCGCGGTGGCGGAGTGGTTAGCGCGCTGGAGCCACACCCAGCGGGTCCCGGGTTCGCTTCCCCGAAAAAAAATTTTTTTTTTCATTTTTTTTCAAAAATTCAAACACTTTCTGGATCTAATCGATCATACGATTATTTTTTCGGACCAATGGACACTTTTGCGCATATATCACCGCCGAAAATTGACTTTGAACTAATTTCAAGCCGCTCGTGACCCAAAAAAAAAGTTTGGTGGCCCCCCTAGGCTTCCTATGTTATTTTTTCGCCACCATTTTGTGTTGAGAAGACGCGCCAGGCAATTCTGATTCGTTTCATATGCCAAAACCCCATTTTTGATCAAGTTGTGGCAGTGTTCTGTACGAAAACATGGTTGGCTTTCGTAAAAAATTGCGTTTACCCCCCTCCGGACCTAGGGTTACAGCTAACCCTAGCGCCGTTTCTCCCAAGCCGCGGTGGCGGAGTGGTTAGCGCGCTGGAGCCACACCCAGCGGGTCCCGGGTTCGCTTCCCCGAAAAAAAAAATTTTTTTTCATTTTTTTTCAAAAATTCAAACACTTTCTGGATCTAATCGATCATACGATTATTTTTTCGGACCAATGGACACTTTTGCGCATATATCACCGCCGAAAATTGACTTTGAACTAATTTCAAGCCGCTCGTGACCCAAAAAAAAAGTTTGGTGGCCCCCCTAGGCTTCCTATGTTATTTTTTCGCCACCATTTTGTGTTGAGAAGACGCGCCAGGCAATTCTGATTCGTTTCATATGCCAAAACCCCATTTTTGATCAAGTTGTGGCAGTGTTCTGTACGAAAACATGGTTGGCTTTCGTAAAAAATTGCGTTTACCCCCCTCCGGACCTAGGGTTACAGCTAACCCTAGCGCCGTTTCTCCCAAGCCGCGGTGGCGGAGTGGTTAGCGCGCTGGAGCCACACCCAGCGGGTCCCGGGTTCGCTTCCCCGAAAAAAAAAATTTTTTTTCATTTTTTTTCAAAAATTCAAACACTTTCTGGATCTAATCGATCATACGATTATTTTTTCGGACCAATGGACACTTTTGCGCATATATCACCGCCGAAAATTGACTTTGAACTAATTTCAAGCCGCTCGTGACCCAAAAAAAAAGTTTGGTGGCCCCCCTAGGCTTCCTATGTTATTTTTTCGCCACCATTTTGTGTTGAGAAGACGCGCCAGGCAATTCTGATTCGTTTCATATGCCAAAACCCCATTTTTGATCAAGTTGTGGCAGTGTTCTGTACGAAAACATGGTTGGCTTTCGTAAAAAATTGCGTTTACCCCCCTCCGGACCTAGGGTTACAGCTAACCCTAGCGCCGTTTCTCCCAAGCCGCGGTGGCGGAGTGGTTAGCGCGCTGGAGCCACACCCAGCGGGTCCCGGGTTCGCTTCCCCGAAAAAAAAATTTTTTTTTCATTTTTTTTCAAAAATTCAAACACTTTCTGGATCTAATCGATCATACGATTATTTTTTCGGACCAATGGACACTTTTGCGCATATATCACCGCCGAAAATTGACTTTGAACTAATTTCAAGCCGCTCGTGACCCAAAAAAAAAAGTTTGGTGGCCCCCCTAGGCTTCCTATGTTATTTTTTCGCCACCATTTTGTGTTGAGAAGACGCGCCAGGCAATTCTGATTCGTTTCATATGCCAAAACCCCATTTTTGATCAAGTTGTGGCAGTGTTCTGTACGAAAACATGGTTGGCTTTCGTAAAAAATTGCGTTTACCCCCCTCCGGACCTAGGGTTACAGCTAACCCTAGCGCCGTTTCTCCCAAGCCGCGGTGGCGGAGTGGTTAGCGCGCTGGAGCCACACCCAGCGGGTCCCGGGTTCGCTTCCCCGAAAAAAATTTTTTTTTTTCATTTTTTTTCAAAAATTCAAACACTTTCTGGATCTAATCGATCATACGATTATTTTTTCGGACCAATGGACACTTTTGCGCATATATCACCGCCGAAAATTGACTTTGAACTAATTTCAAGCCGCTCGTGACCCAAAAAAAAAGTTTGGTGGCCCCCCTAGGCTTCCTATGTTATTTTTTCGCCACCATTTTGTGTTGAGAAGACGCGCCAGGCAATTCTGATTCGTTTCATATGCCAAAACCCCATTTTTGATCAAGTTGTGGCAGTGTTCTGTACGAAAACATGGTTGGCTTTCGTAAAAAATTGCGTTTACCCCCCTCCGGACCTAGGGTTACAGCTAACCCTAGCGCCGTTTCTCCCAAGCCGCGGTGGCGGAGTGGTTAGCGCGCTGGAGCCACACCCAGCGGGTCCCGGTTTCGTTTCCCCGAAAAAAAATTTTTTTTTTCATTTTTTTTCAAAAATTCAAACACTTTCTGGATCTAATCGATCATACGATTATTTTTTCGGACCAATGGACACTTTTGCGCATATATCACCGCCGAAAATTGACTTTGAACTAATTTCAAGCCGCTCGTGACCCAAAAAAAAAGTTTGGTGGCCCCCCTAGGCTTCCTATGTTATTTTTTCGCCACCATTTTGTGTTGAGAAGACGCGCCAGGCAATTCTGATTCGTTTCATATGCCAAAACCCCATTTTTGATCAAGTTGTGGCAGTGTTCTGTACGAAAACATGGTTGGCTTTCGTAAAAAATTGCGTTTACCCCCCTCCGGACCTAGGGTTACAGCTAACCCTAGCGCCGTTTCTCCCAAGCCGCGGTGGCGGAGTGGTTAGCGCGCTGGAGCCACACCCAGCGGGTCCCGGGTTCGCTTCCCCGAAAAAAAAATTTTTTTTTCATTTTTTTTCAAAAATTCAAACACTTTCTGGATCTAATCGATCATACGATTATTTTTTCGGACCAATGGACACTTTTGCGCATATATCACCGCCGAAAATTGACTTTGAACTAATTTCAAGCCGCTCGTGACCCAAAAAAAAAGTTTGGTGGCCCCCCTAGGCTTCCTATGTTATTTTTTCGCCACCATTTTGTGTTGAGAAGACGCGCCAGGCAATTCTGATTCGTTTCATATGCCAAAACCCCATTTTTGATCAAGTTGTGGCAGTGTTCTGTACGAAAACATGGTTGGCTTTCGTAAAAAATTGCGTTTACCCCCCTCCGGACCTAGGGTTACAGCTAACCCTAGCGCCGTTTCTCCCAAGCCGCGGTGGCGGAGTGGTTAGCGCGCTGGAGCCACACCCAACGGGTCCCGGGTTCGCTTCCCCGAAAAAAAAATTTTTTTTTCATTTTTTTTCAAAAATTCAAACACTTTCTGGATCTAATCGATCATACGATTATTTTTTCGGACCAATGGACACTTTTGCGCATATATCACCGCCGAAAATTGACTTTGAACTAATTTCAAGCCGCTCGTGACCCAAAAAAAAAGTTTGGTGGCCCCCCTAGGCTTCCTATGTTATTTTTTCGCCACCATTTTGTGTTGAGAAGACGCGCCAGGCAATTCTGATTCGTTTCATATGCCAAAACCCCATTTTTGATCAAGTTGTGGCAGTGTTCTGTACGAAAACATGGTTGGCTTTCGTAAAAAATTGCGTTTACCCCCCTCCGGACCTAGGGTTACAGCTAACCCTAGCGCCGTTTCTCCCAAGCCGCGGTGGCGGAGTGGTTAGCGCGCTGGAGCCACACCCAGCGGGTCCCGGTTTCGTTTCCCCGAAAAAAAAATTTTTTTTTCATTTTTTTTCAAAAATTCAAACACTTTCTGGATCTAATCGATCATACGATTATTTTTTCGGACCAATGGACACTTTTGCGCATATATCACCGCCGAAAATTGACTTTGAACTAATTTCAAGCCGCTCGTGACCCAAAAAAAACGTTTGGTGGCCCCCCTAGGCTTCCTATGTTATTTTTTCGCCACCATTTTGTGTTGAGAAGACGCGCCAGGCAATTCTGATTCGTTTCATATGCCAAAACCCCATTTTTGATCAAGTTGTGGCAGTGTTCTGTACGAAAACATGGTTGGCTTTCGTAAAAAATTGCGTTTACCCCCCTCCGGACCTAGGGTTACAGCTAACCCTAGCGCCGTTTCTCCCAAGCCGCGGTGGCGGAGTGGTTAGCGCGCTGGAGCCACACCCAGCGGGTCCCGGGTTCGCTTCCCCGAAAAAAAAAATTTTTTTCATTTTTTTTCAAAAATTCAAACACTTTCTGGATCTAATCGATCATACGATTATTTTTTCGGACCAATGGACACTTTTGCGCATATATCACCGCCGAAAATTGACTTTGAACTAATTTCAAGCCGCTCGTGACCCAAAAAAAAAGTTTGGTGGCCCCCCTAGGCTTCCTATGTTATTTTTCGCCACCATTTTGTGTTGAGAAGACGCGCCAGGCAATTCTGATTCGTTTCATATGCCAAAACCCCATTTTTGATCAAGTTGTGGCAGTGTTCTGTACGAAAACATGGTTGGCTTTCGTAAAAAATTGCGTTTACCCCCCTCCGGACCTAGGGTTACAGCTAACCCTAGCGCCGTTTCTCCCAAGCCGCGGTGGCGGAGTGGTTAGCGCGCTGGAGCCACACCCAGCGGGTCCCGGGTTCGCTTCCCCGAAAAAAAAAATTTTTTTCATTTTTTTTCAAAAATTCAAACACTTTCTGGATCTAATCGATCATACGATTATTTTTTCGGACCAATGGACACTTTTGCGCATATATCACCGCCGAAAATTGACTTTGAACTAATTTCAAGCCGCTCGTGACCCAAAAAAAAAGTTTGGTGGCCCCCCTAGGCTTCCTATGTTATTTTTCGCCACCATTTTGTGTTGAGAAGACGCGCCAGGCAATTCTGATTCGTTTCATATGCCAAAACCCCATTTTTGATCAAGTTGTGGCAGTGTTCTGTACGAAAACATGGTTGGCTTTCGTAAAAAATTGCGTTTACCCCCCTCCGGACCTAGGGTTACAGCTAACCCTAGCGCCGTTTCTCCCAAGCCGCGGTGGCGGAGTGGTTAGCGCGCTGGAGCCACACCCAGCGGGTCCCGGGTTCGCTTCCCCGAAAAAAAAATTTTTTATTCATTTTTTTTCAAAAATTCAAACACTTTCTGGATCTAATCGATCATACGATTATTTTTTCGGACCAATGGACACTTTTGCGCATATATCACCGCCGAAAATTGACTTTGAACTAATTTCAAGCCGCTCGTGACCCAAAAAAAAAGTTTGGTGGCCCCCCTAGGCTTCCTATGTTATTTTTTCGCCACCATTTTGTGTTGAGAAGACGCGCCAGGCAATTCTGATTCGTTTCATATGCCAAAACCCCATTTTTGATCAAGTTGTGGCAGTGTTCTGTACGAAAACATGGTTGGCTTTCGTAAAAAATTGCGTTTACCCCCCTCCGGACCTAGGGTTACAGCTAACCCTAGCGCCGTTTCTCCCAAGCCGCGGTGGCGGAGTGGTTAGCGCGCTGGAGCCACACCCAGCGGGTCCCGGGTTCGCTTCCCCGAAAAAAAAAATTTTTTTTCATTTTTTTTCAAAAATTCAAACACTTTCTGGATCTAATCGATCATACGATTATTTTTTCGGACCAATGGACACTTTTGCGCATATATCACCGCCGAAAATTGACTTTGAACTAATTTCAAGCCGCTCGTGACCCAAAAAAAAAGTTTGGTGGCCCCCCTAGGCTTCCTATGTTATTTTTTCGCCACCATTTTGTGTTGAGAAGACGCGCCAGGCAATTCTGATTCGTTTCATATGCCAAAACCCCATTTTTGATCAAGTTGTGGCAGTGTTCTGTACGAAAACATGGTTGGCTTTCGTAAAAAATTGCGTTTACCCCCCTCCGGACCTAGGGTTACAGCTAACCCTAGCGCCGTTTCTCCCAAGCCGCGGTGGCGGAGTGGTTAGCGCGCTGGAGCCACACCCAGCGGGTCCCGGGTTCGCTTCCCCGAAAAAAAAATTTTTTTTTCATTTTTTTTCAAAAATTCAAACACTTTCTGGATCTAATCGATCATACGATTATTTTTTCGGACCAATGGACACTTTTGCGCATATATCACCGCCGAAAATTGACTTTGAACTAATTTCAAGCCGCTCGTGACCCAAAAAAAAAGTTTGGTGGCCCCCCTAGGCTTCCTATGTTATTTTTTCGCCACCATTTTGTGTTGAGAAGACGCGCCAGGCAATTCTGATTCGTTTCATATGCCAAAACCCCATTTTTGATCAAGTTGTGGCAGTGTTCTGTACGAAAACATGGTTGGCTTTCGTAAAAAATTGCGTTTACCCCCCTCCGGACCTAGGGTTACAGCTAACCCTAGCGCCGTTTCTCCCAAGCCGCGGTGGCGGAGTGGTTAGCGCGCTGGAGCCACACCCAGCGGGTCCCGGGTTCGCTTCCCCGAAAAAAAAATTTTTTTTTCATTTTTTTTCAAAAATTCAAACACTTTCTGGATCTAATCGATCATACGATTATTTTTTCGGACCAATGGACACTTTTGCGCATATATCACCGCCGAAAATTGACTTTGAACTAATTTCAAGCCGCTCGTGACCCAAAAAAAAAGTTTGGTGGCCCCCCTAGGCTTCCTATGTTATTTTTTCGCCACCATTTTGTGTTGAGAAGACGCGCCAGGCAATTCTGATTCGTTTCATATGCCAAAACCCCATTTTTGATCAAGTTGTGGCAGTGTTCTGTACGAAAACATGGTTGGCTTTCGTAAAAAATTGCGTTTACCCCCCTCCGGACCTAGGGTTACAGCTAACCCTAGCGCCGTTTCTCCCAAGCCGCGGTGGCGGAGTGGTTAGCGCGCTGGAGCCACACCCAGCGGGTCCCGGGTTCGCTTCCCCGAAAAAAAAATTTTTTTTTCATTTTTTTTCAAAAATTCAAACACTTTCTGGATCTAATCGATCATACGATTATTTTTTCGGACCAATGGACACTTTTGCGCATATATCACCGCCGAAAATTGACTTTGAACTAATTTCAAGCCGCTCGTGACCCAAAAAAAAAGTTTGGTGGCCCCCCTAGGCTTCCTATGTTATTTTTTCGCCACCATTTTGTGTTGAGAAGACGCGCCAGGCAATTCTGATTCGTTTCATATGCCAAAACCCCATTTTTGATCAAGTTGTGGCAGTGTTCTGTACGAAAACATGGTTGGCTTTCGTAAAAAATTGCGTTTACCCCCCTCCGGACCTAGGGTTACAGCTAACCCTAGCGCCGTTTCTCCCAAGCCGCGGTGGCGGAGTGGTTAGCGCGCTGGAGCCACACCCAGCGGGTCCCGGGTTCGCTTCCCCGAAAAAAAATTTTTTTTTTCAAAAATTCAAACACTTTCTGGATCTAATCGATCATACGATTATTTTTTCGGACCAATGGACACTTTTGCGCATATATCACCGCCGAAAATTGACTTTGAACTAATTTCAAGCCGCTCGTGACCCAAAAAAAAAGTTTGGTGGCCCCCCTAGGCTTCCTATGTTATTTTTTCGCCACCATTTTGTGTTGAGAAGACGCGCCAGGCAATTCTGATTCGTTTCATATGCCAAAACCCCATTTTTGATCAAGTTGTGGCAGTGTTCTGTACGAAAACATGGTTGGCTTTCGTAAAAAATTGCGTTTACCCCCCTCCGGACCTAGGGTTACAGCTAACCCTAGCGCCGTTTCTCCCAAGCCGCGGTGGCGGAGTGGTTAGCGCGCTGGAGCCACACCCAGCGGGTCCCGGGTTCGCTTCCCCGAAAAAAAAATTTTTTTTTCATTTTTTTTCAAAAATTCAAACACTTTCTGGATCTAATCGATCATACGATTATTTTTTCGGACCAATGGACACTTTTGCGCATATATCACCGCCGAAAATTGACTTTGAACTAATTTCAAGCCGCTCGTGACCCAAAAAAAAAGTTTGGTGGCCCCCCTAGGCTTCCTATGTTATTTTTTCGCCACCATTTTGTGTTGAGAAGACGCGCCAGGCAATTCTGATTCGTTTCATATGCCAAAACCCCATTTTTGATCAAGTTGTGGCAGTGTTCTGTACGAAAACATGGTTGGCTTTCGTAAAAAATTGCGTTTACCCCCCTCAGGTTAGAGGTGTTATCACTGGACGAGTAAAGACGTGTTTACGTCTCGCTCCAGGGTTTAGTCAACCGCGACCTTACTGATTTCTTTGTTCACTGAAGAAATTATGGTTTTTCAAGTTTAATTTGGATTGTTCTTAAGGATTATAAGTGGGGGCTTCGGCCCTGGTTACTGAGGATACCCCCTGCCCGTTAAGGGTGGGTTTTTTGAACTTTCAAGATGGATATTGAAACTTATGAGACTTTGAAAACGAAGGTGAGATGTTATAACCCGGAGAATACTATTGTTTACAGAGTAGATAACTTGGAAGATTTTAATGTAGATAAACTTATCGATGCAGTTGAAGAGAGAATTGGGCTTGGAAATTGCTACGGATGTGTTCCTAGAGATGCAGAGAGCGTAGAAGTTACGGTGGATTGTGCTGAAAATGCAGCGATTATTTGCGATGGAGTTGAAGTTGATAAGACATTCTTATGTGGAGAAATTCTATACTCACAGTATGTAGTTGTTTCAATTCTTTATCTACCAACATACATAGAAGATCAGGTAATAATTGACAAGTTGGAAAATATGGTTGAAGTCTGTGGTCCTGTGAGAAGAAAATTTTATCGAAACAACAAGAGCTGCACTGACGGGACAAGGTATGTGAAATGCAGATTCCCAGCTAGTGTCAAGTCGTTACCATGGGGGTTAAATTTTGAGACAGTAGAAGGAACGCGAAATTTTAGAGTTATACACAACAACCAGAAGAGGGTTTGCTCTATTTGTCTTAAAGATAACCACAGATTTGCACAGTGCCCAGATGTGCAATGCCGAAAATGTCGTAACTATAGTCATATAGCTAAAGATTGCACAGCAGAAAAGTGTTTAGAATGCAGAAGATACGCATGCGATTGTCAAGATGTAAATGACGAACAAGAGGCTGAGAAAAAAGACACTGACGCTGATCAAACCGAATCGAAGACGAAAGATGATAATGAACAGGTAAATAACGATGAGATTGATAAAGATAGAGAGGAGAAACAGAACAGTGATAATAATTTAGCAGACGATAGACGTGAGCAGGACTCAGAAAACAACAAGCAAACAGAGATCAAATATATTTCAACAAAGAGAAAGGCTGGAGACAGAAAACAGAAAGAAAAAGATTTAATAGACTGTGACTGTAATGGAAACGAATGAGCAAAATAAATCCGATGATTCAATAGAAACAGATAGAGACAATAAAAAGAGTAAAGTGTGCAACACTTCAAACAGCAGTGAGCAGATCGACATACATGATTACAGCATAATTCCTGATCCAGAGGAAAATACATGCACCCCTATCCAGAATCAAGATATATTTACACCACCAGCATTACAAAGAACAACCGAACAACAACAAGAACCGACGTCAACACCAAACGAGAAAAATGAACCAGAGAAGAAGAGAGAAACAAGAACCCATCAACTACAACCACAGAAAACTCACCCACCGACAAAGAAACCAAGAAGAAGGAAGTACGAACCCAACATAGAAAACATCAAGAAGATTGTAGAAGATAGACAAAGAAGAAAGGACAACGAACAACAAAAATGATCAGATATGTATTTTTAATTTTAATTTTCACAATGATAAATATAGCATCTTGGAATGTGAACAGTTTAAGAAGTAGGGACAAAATATCAAAAATCTTTTCATATTTAATAGAGCAAAATATAGATATTGCATGCATACAAGAAACGCATTGGGGCACTGATTTTCACATAGATAATTTATATAATAATACTGATTTTTTCATTGTTTCTAATGAGTATAATAATAACAGTAGAGGAGTTTTAATTTTATTTAAAAATAAGTTCAAGTCATGTATAAATAATGTAAGTAAAGATGCCAGTGGAAGAATTTTAAAAGTTGATATTACTATTGACGGTAAAGACATTTCAATTTTATCTGTATATGCACCAAATAATGCCAATGAGAGAATTTTATTTTTTAATGAGCTCGCTCAGTATGTGAATAATGATATTCTGTATATTGTATGTGGAGACTTTAATGATGTTCTAGTCCCTCACTTAGATAGATCAAGCAATATGGCCAC
>JARJEI010000045.1:287206-392206 GCA_029955415.1 Lottia scabra | reverse complement strand
AGGAAATTCTGATTCGTTTCAGATGCCAAAACCCCATTTTTGATCAAGTTATGGCAGTGTTCTGTACGAAAACATGGTTGGCTTTCGTAAAAAATTGCGTTTACCCCCCCTCCGGACCTAGGGTTACGGCTAACCCTAGCGCCGTTTCTCCCAAGCCGCGTTGGCGGAGTGGTTAGCGCGCTGGACCCAGCGGGTCCCGGGTTCGCTTTCCCTCAAAAACATTTTTTTTTTTTTTTTTTTCAAAAATTCAAACACTTTCTGGATCTAATCCATCATACGATTATTTTTTCTGATCAATGGACATTTTTGTGCATATATCACCACCGAAAATTGACTTTGAACTAATTTCAACCCTTGGAAGCCGCTCGTGACCCGAAAAAAAAGTTTGGTGGCCCCCCCTAGGCTTCCTATGTTATTTTTTCGCCACCATTTTGTGTTGAGAAGACGCGCCAGGAAATTCTGATTCGTTTCAGATGCCAAAACCCCATTTTTGATCAAGTTATGGCAGTGTTCTGTACGAAAACATGGTTGGCTTTCGTAAAAAATTGCGTTTACCCCCCTCCGGACCTAGGGTTACGGCTAACCCTAGCGCCGTTTCTCCCAAGCCGCGTTGGCGGAGTGGTTAGCGCGCTGGAGCCACACCCAGCGGGTCCCGGGTACGCTTCCCCTCAAAAACATTTTTTTTTTTTTTTTTTCAAAAATTCAAACACTTTCTGGATCTAATCGATCATACGATTATTTTTTCTGATCAATGGACATTTTTGTGCATATATCACCATCGAAAATTGACTTTGAACTAATTTCAACCCTTGAAAGCCGCTCGTGACCCGAAAAAAAAGTTTGGTGGCCCCCTCTAGGCTTCCTATGTTATTTTTTCGCCACCATTTTGTGTTGAGAAGACGCGCCAGGAAATTCTGATTCGTTTCATATGCCAAAACCCCCATTTTTGATCAAGTTATGGCAGTGTTCTGTACGAAAACATGGTTGGCTTTCGTAAAAAATTGCGTTTACCCCCCCTCCGGACCTAGGGTTACGGCTAACCCTAGCGCCGTTTCTCCCAAGCCGCGTTGGCGGAGTGGTTAGCGCGCTGGAGCCACACCCAGCGGGTCCCGGGTTCGCTTCCCCTCAAAACAAATTTTTTTTTTTTTTTTTTTTAAATTCAAACACTTTCTGGATCTAATCGATCATACGATTATTTTTTCTGATCAATGGACATTTTTGTGCATATATCACCACCGAAAATTGACTTTGAACTAATTTCAACCCTTAGAAGCCGCTCGTGACCCGAAAAAAAAGTATGGTGCCCCCCCCCCCCCCCCTAGGCTTCCTATGTTATTTTTTCGCCACCATTTTGTGTTGTTGAGAAGACGCGCCAGGAAATTCTGATTCGTTTCAGATGCCAAAACCCCATTTTTGATCAAGTTATGGCAGTGTTCTGTACGAAAACATGGTTGGCTTTCGTAAAAAATTGCGTTTACCCCCCTCCGGACCTAGGGTTACGGCTAACCCTAGCACCGTTTCTCCCAAGCCGCGTTGGCGGAGTGGTTAGCGCGCTGGAGCCACACCCAGCGGGTCCCGGGTTCGCTTCCCCTCAAAAACATTTTTTTTTTTTTTTTTTTTCAAAAATTCAAACACTTTCTGGATCTAATCGATCATATGATTATTTTTTCTGATCAATGGACATTTTTGTGCATATATCACCACCGAAAATTGACTTTGAACTAATTTCAACCCTTGGAAGCCGCTCGTGACCCGAAAAAAAATGTTTGGTGCCCCCCCCCCTAGGCTTCCTGTGTTATTTTTTCGCCACCCCATTTTTGATCAAGTTATGGCAGTGTTCTGTACGAAAACATGGTTGGCTTTCGTAAAAAATTGCGTTTACCCCCTCCGGACCTAGGGTTACGGCTAACCCTAGCGCCGTTTCTCCCAAGCCGCGTTGGCGGAGTGGTTAGCGCGCTGGAGCCACACCCAGCGGGTCCCGGGTTCGCTTCCCCTCAAAAACATTTTTTTTTTTTTTTTTTTTTCAAAAATTCAAACACTTTCTGGATCTAATCGATCATACGATTATTTTTTCTGATCAATGGATATTTTTGTGCATATATCACCACCGAAAATTGACTTTGAACTAATTTCAACCCTTGGAAGCCGCTCGTGACCCGAAAAAAAAGTTTGGTGGCCCCCCCTAGGCTTCCTATGTTATTTTTTCGCCACCATTTAGTGTTGTGAAGACGCGCCAGGAAATTCTGATTCGTTTCAGATGCCAAAACCCCATTTTTGATCAAGTTATGGCAGTGTTCTGTACGAAAACATGGTTGGCTTTCGTAAAAAATTGCGTTTACCCCCCTCCGGACCTAGGGTTACGGCTAACTCTAGCGCCGTTTCTCCCAAGCCGCGTTGGCGGAGTGGTTAGCGCGCTGGAGCCACACCCAGCGGGTCCCGGGTTCGCTTCCCCTCAAAAACATTTTTTTTTTTTTTTTTTTTCAAAAATTCAAACACTTTCTGGATCTAATCCATCATACGATTATTTTTTCTGATCAATGGACATTTTTGTGCATATATCACCACCGAAAATTGACTTTGAACTAATTTCAACCCTTGGAAGCCGCTCGTGACCCGAAAAAAAAGTTTGGTGGCCCCCCCTAGGCTTCCTATGTTATTTTTTCGCCACCATTTTGTGTTGAGAAGACGCGCCAGGAAATTCTGATTCGTTTCAGATGCCAAAACCCCATTTTTGATCAAGTTATGGCAGTGTTCTGTACGAAAACATGGTTGGCTTTCGTAAAAAATTGCGTTTACCCCCCTCCGGACCTAGGGTTCGGCTAACCCTAGCGCCGTTTCTCCCAAGCCGCGTTGGCGGAGTGGTTAGCGCGCTGGAGCCACACCCAGCGGGTCCCGGGTTCGCTTCCCCTCAAAAAATTTTTTTTTTTATTTTTTTTTTCAAAAATTCAAACACTTTCTGGATCTAATCAATCATACGATTATTTTTTCTGATCAATGGACACTTTTGCGCATATATCACCACCGAAAATTGACTTTGAACTAATTTCAACCCTTGGAAGCCGCTCGTGACCCGAAAAAAAATGTTTGGTGGCCCCCCCTAGGCTTCCTATGTTATTTTTTTCGCCATCATTTTGTGTTGAGAAGACGCACCAGGAAATTCTGATTCGTTTCATATGCCAAAACCCCATTTTTGATCAAGTTATGGCAGTGTTCTGTACGAAAACATGGTTGGCTTTCGTAAAAAATTGCGTTTACCCCACTCCGGACCTAGGGTTACGGCTAACCCTAGCGCCGTTTCTCCCAAGCCGCGTTGGCGGAGTGGTTAGCGCGCTGGAGCCACACCCAGCGTGTCCCGGGTTCGCTTCCCCTCAAAAAAATTTTTTTTTTTTTTCAAAAATTAAAACACTTTCTGGATCTAATCGATCATACGATTATTTTTTCTGATCAATGGACATTTTTGTGCATATATCACCACCGAAAATTGACTTTGAACTAATTTCAACCCTTGGAAGCCGCTCGTGACCCGAAAAAAAAGTTTGGTGGCCCCCCCTAAGCTTCCTATGTTATTTTTTTGCCACCATTTGGTGTTAAGAAGACGCACCAGGAAATTCTGATTCGTTTCATATGCCAAAACCCCATTTTTGATCAAGTTATGGCAGTGTTCTGTACGAAAACATGGTTGGCTTTCGTAAAAAATTGCGTTTACCCCCCTCCGGACCTAGGGTTACGGCTAACCCTAGCACCGTTTCTCCCAAGCCGCGTTGGCGGAGTGGTTAGCGCGCTGGAGCCACACCCAGCGGGTCCCGGGTTCGCTTCCCCTCAAAAACATTTTTTTTTTTTTTTTTTCAAAAATTCAAACACTTTCTGGATCTAATCCATCATACGATTATTTTTTCTGATCAATGGACATTTTTGTGCATATATCACCACCGAAAATTGACTTTGAACTAATTTCAACCCTTGGAAGCCGCTCGTGACCCGAAAAAAAAGTTTGGTGGCCCCCCCTAGGCTTCCTATGTTATTTTTTCGCCACCATTTTGTGTTGAGAAGACGCGCCAGGAAATTCTGATTCGTTTCAGATGCCAAAACCCCATTTTTGATCAAGTTATGGCAGTGTTCTGTACGAAAACATGGTTGGCTTTTGTAAAAAATTGCGTTTACCCCCCTCCGGACCTAGGGTTACGGCTAACCCTAGCGCCGTTTCTCCCAAGCCGCGTTGGCGGAGTGGTTAGCGCGCTGGAGCCACACCCAGCGGGTCCCGGGTTCGCTTTCACTCAAAATTTTTTTTTTTTTTTTTTTTTTTTCAAAAATTCAAACACTTTCTGGATCTAATCGATCATACGATTATTTTTTCTGATCAATGGACATTTTTGTGCATATATCACCACCGAAAATTGACTTTGAACTAATTTCAACCCTTGGAAGCCGCTCGTGACCCGAAAAAAAAGTTTGGTGGCCCCCTCTAGGCTTCCTATGTTATTTTTTCGCCACCATTTTGTGTTGAGAAGACGCGCCAGGAAATTCTGATTCGTTTCAGATGCCAAAACCCCCATTTTTGATCAAGTTATGGAAGTGTTCTGTACGAAAACATGGTTGGCTTTCGTAAAAAATTGCGTTTACCCCCCTCCGGACCTAGGGTTACGGCTAACCGTAGCGCCGTTTCTCCCAAGCCGCGTTGGCGGAGTGGTTAGCGCGCTGGAGCCACACCCAGCGGGTCCCGGGTTCGCTTCCCCTTAAAAAAAATTTTTTTTTTTTTTTTCAAAAATTCAAACACTTTCTGGATCTAATCGATCATACGATTATTTTTTCTGATCAATGGACATTTTTGTGCATATATCACCACCGAAAATTGACTTTGAACTAATTTCAACCCTTGGAAGCCGCTCGTGACCCGAAAAAAAAGTTTGGTGGCCCCCCCCTAGGCTTCCTATGTTATTTTTTCGCCACCATTTTGTGTTGAGAAGACGCGCCAGGAAATTCTGATTCGTTTCAGATGCCAAAACCCCCATTTTTGATCAAGTTATGGCAGTGTTCTGTACGAAAACATGGTTGGCTTTCGTAAAAAATTGCGTTTACCCCCCTCCGGACCTAGGGTTACGGCTAACCCTAGCGCCGTTTCTCCCAAGCCGCGTTGGCGGAGTGGTTAGCGCGCTGGACCCAGCGGGTCCCGGGTTCGCTTTCCCTCAAAAACATTTTTTTTTTTTTTTTTTTCAAAAATTCAAACACTTTCTGGATCTAATCCATCATACGATTATTTTTTCTGATCAATGGACATTTTTGTGCATATATCACCACCGAAAATTGACTTTGAACTAATTTCAACCCTTGGAAGCCGCTCGTGACCCGAAAAAAAAGTTTGGTGGCCCCCCCTAGGCTTCCTATGTTATTTTTTCGCCACCATTTTGTGTTGAGAAGACGCGCCAGGAAATTCTGATTCGTTTCAGATGCCAAAACCCCATTTTTGATCAAGTTATGGCAGTGTTCTGTACGAAAACATGGTTGGCTTTCGTAAAAAATTGCGTTTACCCCCCTCCGGACCTAGGGTTACGGCTAACCCTAGCGCCGTTTCTCCCAAGCCGCGTTGGCGGAGTGGTTAGCGCGCTGGAGCCACACCCAGCGGGTCCCGGGTACGCTTCCCCTCAAAAACATTTTTTTTTTTTTTTTTTCAAAAATTCAAACACTTTCTGGATCTAATCGATCATACGATTATTTTTTCTGATCAATGGACATTTTTGTGCATATATCACCATCGAAAATTGACTTTGAACTAATTTCAACCCTTGAAAGCCGCTCGTGACCCGAAAAAAAAGTTTGGTGGCCCCCTCTAGGCTTCCTATGTTATTTTTTCGCCACCATTTTGTGTTGAGAAGACGCGCCAGGAAATTCTGATTCGTTTCATATGCCAAAACCCCATTTTTGATCAAGTTATGGCAGTGTTCTGTACGAAAACATGGTTGGCTTTCGTAAAAAATTGCGTTTACCCCCCCTCCGGACCTAGGGTTACGGCTAACCCTAGCGCCGTTTCTCCCAAGCCGCGTTGGCGGAGTGGTTAGCGCGCTGGAGCCACACCCAGCGGGTCCCGGGTTCGCTTCCCCTCAAAACAAATTTTTTTTTTTTTTTTTTTTAAATTCAAACACTTTCTGGATCTAATCGATCATACGATTATTTTTTCTGATCAATGGACATTTTTGTGCATATATCACCACCGAAAATTGACTTTGAACTAATTTCAACCCTTAGAAGCCGCTCGTGACCCGAAAAAAAAGTATGGTGCCCCCCCCCCCCCCCCCCCCTAGGCTTCCTATGTTATTTTTTCGCCACCATTTTGTGTTGTTGAGAAGACGCGCCAGGAAATTCTGATTCGTTTCAGATGCCAAAACCCCATTTTTGATCAAGTTATGGCAGTGTTCTGTACGAAAACATGGTTGGCTTTCGTAAAAAATTGCGTTTACCCCCCTCCGGACCTAGGGTTACGGCTAACCCTAGCACCGTTTCTCCCAAGCCGCGTTGGCGGAGTGGTTAGCGCGCTGGAGCCACACCCAGCGGGTCCCGGGTTCGCTTCCCCTCAAAAACATTTTTTTTTTTTTTTTTTTTCAAAAATTCAAACACTTTCTGGATCTAATCGATCATACGATTATTTTTTCTGATCAATGGACATTTTTGTGCATATATCACCACCGAAAATTGACTTTGAACTAATTTCAACCCTTGGAAGCCGCTCGTGACCCGAAAAAAAATGTTTGGTGCCCCCCCCCCCCTAGGCTTCCTGTGTTATTTTTTCGCCACCCCCATTTTTGATCAAGTTATGGCAGTGTTCTGTACGAAAACATGGTTGGCTTTCGTAAAAAATTGCGTTTACCCCCTCCGGACCTAGGGTTACGGCTAACCCTAGCGCCGTTTCTCCCAAGCCGCGTTGGCGGAGTGGTTAGCGCGCTGGAGCCACACCCAGCGGGTCCCGGGTTCGCTTCCCCTCAAAAACATTTTTTTTTTTTTTTTTTTTTCAAAAATTCAAACACTTTCTGGATCTAATCGATCATACGATTATTTTTTCTGATCAATGGATATTTTTGTGCATATATCACCACCGAAAATTGACTTTGAACTAATTTCAACCCTTGGAAGCCGCTCGTGACCCGAAAAAAAAGTTTGGTGGCCCCCCCTAGGCTTCCTATGTTATTTTTTCGCCACCATTTAGTGTTGTGAAGACGCGCCAGGAAATTCTGATTCGTTTCAGATGCCAAAACCCCATTTTTGATCAAGTTATGGCAGTGTTCTGTACGAAAACATGGTTGGCTTTCGTAAAAAATTGCGTTTACCCCCCTCCGGACCTAGGGTTACGGCTAACCCTAGCGCCGTTTCTCCCAAGCCGCGTTGGCGGAGTGGTTAGCGCGCTGGAGCCACACCCAGCGGGTCCCGGGTTCGCTTCCCCTCAAAAACATTTTTTTTTTTTTTTTTTTTCAAAAATTCAAACACTTTCTGGATCTAATCCATCATACGATTATTTTTTCTGATCAATGGACATTTTTGTGCATATATCACCACCGAAAATTGACTTTGAACTAATTTCAACCCTTAGAAGCCGCTCGTGACCCGAAAAAAAAGTTTGGTGGCCCCCCCTAGGCTTCCTATGTTATTTTTTCGCCACCATTTTGTGTTGTTGAGAAGACGCGCCAGGAAATTCTGATTCGTTTCAGATGCCAAAACCCCATTTTTGATCAAGTTATGGCAGTGTTCTGTACGAAAACATGGTTGGCTTTCGTAAAAAATTGCGTTTACCCCCCTCCGGACCTAGGGTTACGGCTAACCCTAGCACCGTTTCTCCCAAGCCGCGTTGGCGGAGTGGTTAGCGCGCTGGAGCCACACCCAGCGGGTCCCGGGTTCGCTTCCCCTCAAAAACATTTTTTTTTTTTTTTTTTTTCAAAAATTCAAACACTTTCTGGATCTAATCGATCATACGATTATTTTTTCTGATCAATGGACATTTTTGTGCATATATCACCACCGAAAATTGACTTTGAACTAATTTCAACCCTTGGAAGCCGCTCGTGACCCGAAAAAAAATGTTTGGTGCCCCCCCCCCTAGGCTTCCTGTGTTATTTTTTCGCCACCCCCATTTTTGATCAAGTTATGGCAGTGTTCTGTACGAAAACATGGTTGGCTTTCGTAAAAAATTGCGTTTACCCCCTCCGGACCTAGGGTTACGGCTAACCCTAGCGCCGTTTCTCCCAAGCCGCGTTGGCGGAGTGGTTAGCGCGCTGGAGCCACACCCAGCGGGTCCCGGGTTCGCTTCCCCTCAAAAACATTTTTTTTTTTTTTTTTTTTTCAAAAATTCAAACACTTTCTGGATCTAATCGATCATACGATTATTTTTTCTGATCAATGGATATTTTTGTGCATATATCACCACCGAAAATTGACTTTGAACTAATTTCAACCCTTGGAAGCCGCTCGTGACCCGAAAAAAAAGTTTGGTGGCCCCCCCTAGGCTTCCTATGTTATTTTTTCGCCACCATTTAGTGTTGTGAAGACGCGCCAGGAAATTCTGATTCGTTTCAGATGCCAAAACCCCATTTTTGATCAAGTTATGGCAGTGTTCTGTACGAAAACATGGTTGGCTTTCGTAAAAAATTGCGTTTACCCCCCTCCGGACCTAGGGTTACGGCTAACCCTAGCGCCGTTTCTCCCAAGCCGCGTTGGCGGAGTGGTTAGCGCGCTGGAGCCACACCCAGCGGGTCCCGGGTTCGCTTCCCCTCAAAAACATTTTTTTTTTTTTTTTTTTTCAAAAATTCAAACACTTTCTGGATCTAATCCATCATACGATTATTTTTTCTGATCAATGGACATTTTTGTGCATATATCACCACCGAAAATTGACTTTGAACTAATTTCAACCCTTGGAAGCCGCTCGTGACCCGAAAAAAAAGTTTGGTGGCCCCCCCTAGGCTTCCTATGTTATTTTTTCGCCACCATTTTGTGTTGAGAAGACGCGCCAGGAAATTCTGATTCGTTTCAGATGCCAAAACCCCATTTTTGATCAAGTTATGGCAGTGTTCTGTACGAAAACATGGTTGGCTTTCGTAAAAAATTGCGTTTACCCCCCTCCGGACCTAGGGTTCGGCTAACCCTAGCGCCGTTTCTCCCAAGCCGCGTTGGCGGAGTGGTTAGCGCGCTGGAGCCACACCCAGCGGGTCCCGGGTTCGCTTCCCCTCAAAAAAATTTTTTTTTTATTTTTTTTTTCAAAAATTCAAACACTTTCTGGATCTAATCAATCATACGATTATTTTTTCTGATCAATGGACACTTTTGCGCATATATCACCACCGAAAATTGACTTTGAACTAATTTCAACCCTTGGAAGCCGCTCGTGACCCGAAAAAAAATGTTTGGTGGCCCCCCCTAGGCTTCCTATGTTATTTTTTTCGCCATCATTTTGTGTTGAGAAGACGCACCAGGAAATTCTGATTCGTTTCATATGCCAAAACCCCATTTTTGATCAAGTTATGGCAGTGTTCTGTACGAAAACATGGTTGGCTTTCGTAAAAAATTGCGTTTACCCCACTCCGGACCTAGGGTTACGGCTAACCCTAGCGCCGTTTCTCCCAAGCCGCGTTGGCGGAGTGGTTAGCGCGCTGGAGCCACACCCAGCGTGTCCCGGGTTCGCTTCCCCTCAAAAAAATTTTTTTTTTTTTTCAAAAATTAAAACACTTTCTGGATCTAATCGATCATACGATTATTTTTTCTGATCAATGGACATTTTTGTGCATATATCACCACCGAAAATTGACTTTGAACTAATTTCAACCCTTGGAAGCCGCTCGTGACCCGAAAAAAAAGTTTGGTGGCCCCCCCTAGGCTTCCTATGTTATTTTTTCGCCACCATTTTGTGTTGAGAAGACGCGCCAGGAAATTCTGATTCGTTTCAGATGCCAAAACCCCATTTTTGATCAAGTTATGGCAGTGTTCTGTACGAAAACATGGTTGGCTTTCGTAAAAAATTGCGTTTACCCCCCTCCGGACCTAGGGTTACGGCTAACCCTAGCGCCGTTTCTCCCAAGCCGCGTTGGCGGAGTGGTTAGCGCGCTGGAGCCACACCCAGCGGGTCCCGGGTTCGCTTCCCCTCAAAAACATTTTTTTTTTTTTTTTTTTTCAAAAATTCAAACACTTTCTGGATCTAATCCATCATACGATTATTTTTTCTGATCAATGGACATTTTTGTGCATATATCACCACCGAAAATTGACTTTGAACTAATTTCAACCCTTGGAAGCCGCTCGTGACCCGAAAAAAAAGTTTGGTGGCCCCCCCTAGGCTTCCTATGTTATTTTTTCGCCACCATTTTGTGTTGAGAAGACGCGCCAGGAAATTCTGATTCGTTTCAGATGCCAAAACCCCATTTTTGATCAAGTTATGGCAGTGTTCTGTACGAAAACATGGTTGGCTTTTGTAAAAAATTGCGTTTACCCCCCTCCGGACCTAGGGTTACGGCTAACCCTAGCGCCGTTTCTCCCAAGCCGCGTTGGCGGAGTGGTTAGCGCGCTGGAGCCACACCCAGCGGGTCCCGGGTTCGCTTTCACTGAAAATTTTTTTTTTTTTTTTTTTTTTTCAAAAATTCAAACACTTTCTGGATCTAATCGATCATACGATTATTTTTTCTGATCAATGGACATTTTTGTGCATATATCACCACCGAAAATTGACTTTAAACTAATTTCAACCCTTGGAAGCCGCTCGTGACCCGAAAAAAAAGTTTGGTGGCCCCCTCTAGGCTTCCTATGTTATTTTTTCGCCACCATTTTGTGTTGAGAAGACGCGCCAGGAAATTCTGATTCGTTTCAGATGCCAAAACCCCATTTTTGATCAAGTTATGGCAGTGTTCTGTACGAAAACATGGTTGGCTTTCGTAAAAAATTGCGTTTACCCCCCTCCGGACCTAGGGTTACGGCTAACCGTAGCGCCGTTTCTCCCAAGCCGCGTTGGCGGAGTGGTTAGCGCGCTGGAGCCACACCCAGCGGGTCCCGGGTTCGCTTCCCCTTAAAAAAATTTTTTTTTTTTTTTTTCAAAAATTCAAACACTTTCTGGATCTAATCGATCATACGATTATTTTTTCTGATCAATGGACATTTTTGTGCATATATCACCACCGAAAATTGACTTTGAACTAATTTCAACCCTTGGAAGCCGCTCGTGACCCGAAAAAAAAGTTTGGTGGCCCCCCCCCCCCCCCTAGGCTTCCTATGTTATTTTTTCGCCACCATTTTGTGTTGAGAAGACGCGCCAGGAAATTCTGATTCGTTTCAGATGCCAAAACCCCATTTTTGATCAAGTTATGGCAGTGTTCTGTACGAAAACATGGTTGGCTTTCGTAAAAAATTGCGTTTACCCCCCTCCGGACCTAGGGTTACGGCTAACCCTAGCGCCGTTTCTCCCAAGCCGCGTTGGCGGAGTGGTTAGCGCGCTGGAGCCACACCCAGCGGGTCCCGGGTTCGCTTCCCCTTAAAAAAATTTTTTTTTTTTTTTTTCAAAAATTCAAACACTTTCTGGATCTAATCGATCATACGATTATTTTTTCTGATCAATGGACATTTTTGTGCATATATCACCACCGAAAATTGACTTTGAACTAATTTCAACCCTTGGAAGCCGCTCGTGACCCGAAAAAAAAGTTTGGTGGCCCCCCCTAAGCTTCCTATGTTATTTTTTTGCCACCATTTGGTGTTAAGAAGACGCACCAGGAAATTCTGATTCGTTTCATATGCCAAAACCCCATTTTTGATCAAGTTATGGCAGTGTTCTGTACGAAAACATGGTTGGCTTTCGTAAAAAATTGCGTTTACCCCCCTCCGGACCTAGGGTTACGGCTAACCCTAGCACCGTTTCTCCCAAGCCGCGTTGGCGGAGTGGTTAGCGCGCTGGAGCCACACCCAGCGGGTCCCGGGTTCGCTTCCCCTCAAAAACATTTTTTTTTTTTTTTTTTTCAAAAATTCAAACACTTTCTGGATCTAATCCATCATACGATTATTTTTTCTGATCAATGGACATTTTTGTGCATATATCACCACCGAAAATTGACTTTGAACTAATTTCAACCCTTGGAAGCCGCTCGTGACCCGAAAAAAAAGTTTGGTGGCCCCCCCTAGGCTTCCTATGTTATTTTTTCGCCACCATTTTGTGTTGAGAAGACGCGCCAGGAAATTCTGATTCGTTTCAGATGCCAAAACCCCATTTTTGATCAAGTTATGGCAGTGTTCTGTACGAAAACATGGTTGGCTTTTGTAAAAAATTGCGTTTACCCCCCTCCGGACCTAGGGTTACGGCTAACCCTAGCGCCGTTTCTCCCAAGCCGCGTTGGCGGAGTGGTTAGCGCGCTGGAGCCACACCCAGCGGGTCCCGGGTTCGCTTTCACTCAAAATTTTTTTTTTTTTTTTTTTTTTTCAAAAATTCAAACACTTTCTGGATCTAATCGATCATACGATTATTTTTTCTGATCAATGGACATTTTTGTGCATATATCACCACCGAAAATTGACTTTGAACTAATTTCAACCCTTGGAAGCCGCTCGTGACCCGAAAAAAAAGTTTGGTGGCCCCCTCTAGGCTTCCTATGTTATTTTTTCGCCACCATTTTGTGTTGAGAAGACGCGCCAGGAAATTCTGATTCGTTTCAGATGCCAAAACCCCATTTTTGATCAAGTTATGGCAGTGTTCTGTACGAAAACATGGTTGGCTTTCGTAAAAAATTGCGTTTACCCCCCTCCGGACCTAGGGTTACGGCTAACCGTAGCGCCGTTTCTCCCAAGCCGCGTTGGCGGAGTGGTTAGCGCGCTGGAGCCACACCCAGCGGGTCCCGGGTTCGCTTCCCCTTAAAAAAAATTTTTTTTTTTTTTTTCAAAAATTCAAACACTTTCTGGATCTAATCGATCATACGATTATTTTTTCTGATCAATGGACATTTTTGTGCATATATCACCACCGAAAATTGACTTTGAACTAATTTCAACCCTTGGAAGCCGCTCGTGACCCGAAAAAAAAGTTTGGTGGCCCCCCCCTAGGCTTCCTATGTTATTTTTTCGCCACCATTTTGTGTTGAGAAGACGCGCCAGGAAATTCTGATTCGTTTCAGATGCCAAAACCCCATTTTTGATCAAGTTATGGCAGTGTTCTGTACGAAAACATGGTTGGCTTTCGTAAAAAATTGCGTTTACCCCCCTCCGGACCTAGGGTTACGGCTAACCCTAGCGCCGTTTCTCCCAAGCCGCGTTGGCGGAGTGGTTAGCGCGCTGGACCCAGCGGGTCCCGGGTTCGCTTTCCCTCAAAAACATTTTTTTTTTTTTTTTTTTCAAAAATTCAAACACTTTCTGGATCTAATCCATCATACGATTATTTTTTCTGATCAATGGACATTTTTGTGCATATATCACCACCGAAAATTGACTTTGAACTAATTTCAACCCTTGGAAGCCGCTCGTGACCCGAAAAAAAAGTTTGGTGGCCCCCCCTAGGCTTCCTATGTTATTTTTTCGCCACCATTTTGTGTTGAGAAGACGCGCCAGGAAATTCTGATTCGTTTCAGATGCCAAAACCCCATTTTTGATCAAGTTATGGCAGTGTTCTGTACGAAAACATGGTTGGCTTTCGTAAAAAATTGCGTTTACCCCCCTCCGGACCTAGGGTTACGGCTAACCCTAGCGCCGTTTCTCCCAAGCCGCGTTGGCGGAGTGGTTAGCGCGCTGGAGCCACACCCAGCGGGTCCCGGGTACGCTTCCCCTCAAAAACATTTTTTTTTTTTTTTTTTCAAAAATTCAAACACTTTCTGGATCTAATCGATCATACGATTATTTTTTCTGATCAATGGACATTTTTGTGCATATATCACCATCGAAAATTGACTTTGAACTAATTTCAACCCTTGAAAGCCGCTCGTGACCCGAAAAAAAAGTTTGGTGGCCCCCTCTAGGCTTCCTATGTTATTTTTTCGCCACCATTTTGTGTTGAGAAGACGCGCCAGGAAATTCTGATTCGTTTCATATGCCAAAACCCCATTTTTGATCAAGTTATGGCAGTGTTCTGTACGAAAACATGGTTGGCTTTCGTAAAAAATTGCGTTTACCCCCCTCCGGACCTAGGGTTACGGCTAACCCTAGCGCCGTTTCTCCCAAGCCGCGTTGGCGGAGTGGTTAGCGCGCTGGAGCCACACCCAGCGGGTCCCGGGTTCGCTTCCCCTCAAAACAAATTTTTTTTTTTTTTTTTTTTAAATTCAAACACTTTCTGGATCTAATCGATCATACGATTATTTTTTCTGATCAATGGACATTTTTGTGCATATATCACCACCGAAAATTGACTTTGAACTAATTTCAACCCTTAGAAGCCGCTCGTGACCCGAAAAAAAAGTATGGTGCCCCCCCCCCCCCCCTAGGCTTCCTATGTTATTTTTTCGCCACCATTTTGTGTTGTTGAGAAGACGCGCCAGGAAATTCTGATTCGTTTCAGATGCCAAAACCCCATTTTTGATCAAGTTATGGCAGTGTTCTGTACGAAAACATGGTTGGCTTTCGTAAAAAATTGCGTTTACCCCCCTCCGGACCTAGGGTTACGGCTAACCCTAGCACCGTTTCTCCCAAGCCGCGTTGGCGGAGTGGTTAGCGCGCTGGAGCCACACCCAGCGGGTCCCGGGTTCGCTTCCCCTCAAAAACATTTTTTTTTTTTTTTTTTTTCAAAAATTCAAACACTTTCTGGATCTAATCGATCATACGATTATTTTTTCTGATCAATGGACATTTTTGTGCATATATCACCACCGAAAATTGACTTTGAACTAATTTCAACCCTTGGAAGCCGCTCGTGACCCGAAAAAAAATGTTTGGTGCCCCCCCCCCCTAGGCTTCCTGTGTTATTTTTTCGCCACCCCCATTTTTGATCAAGTTATGGCAGTGTTCTGTACGAAAACATGGTTGGCTTTCGTAAAAAATTGCGTTTACCCCCTCCGGACCTAGGGTTACGGCTAACCCTAGCGCCGTTTCTCCCAAGCCGCGTTGGCGGAGTGGTTAGCGCGCTGGAGCCACACCCAGCGGGTCCCGGGTTCGCTTCCCCTCAAAAACATTTTTTTTTTTTTTTTTTTTTCAAAAATTCAAACACTTTCTGGATCTAATCGATCATACGATTATTTTTTCTGATCAATGGATATTTTTGTGCATATATCACCACCGAAAATTGACTTTGAACTAATTTCAACCCTTGGAAGCCGCTCGTGACCCGAAAAAAAAGTTTGGTGGCCCCCCCTAGGCTTCCTATGTTATTTTTTCGCCACCATTTAGTGTTGTGAAGACGCGCCAGGAAATTCTGATTCGTTTCAGATGCCAAAACCCCATTTTTGATCAAGTTATGGCAGTGTTCTGTACGAAAACATGGTTGGCTTTCGTAAAAAATTGCGTTTACCCCCCTCCGGACCTAGGGTTACGGCTAACCCTAGCGCCGTTTCTCCCAAGCCGCGTTGGCGGAGTGGTTAGCGCGCTGGAGCCACACCCAGCGGGTCCCGGGTTCGCTTCCCCTCAAAAACATTTTTTTTTTTTTTTTTTTTCAAAAATTCAAACACTTTCTGGATCTAATCGATCATACGATTATTTTTTCTGATCAATGGACATTTTTGTGCATATATCACCACCGAAAATTGACTTTGAACTAATTTCAACCCTTGGAAGCCGCTCGTGACCCGAAAAAAAAGTTTGGTGGCCCCCTCTAGGCTTCCTATGTTATTTTTTCGCCACCATTTTGTGTTGAGAAGACGCGCCAGGAAATTCTGATTCGTTTCAGATGCCAAAACCCCATTTTTGATCAAGTTATGGCAGTGTACTGTCCTGTCCTGTTTTTTTGTTTTTTTTGTTTGTTTTTTTTTTAAGTTTATACTAGGTCAGAACATGGATAATTTTCCATAGACTTTGTATTGAAATAGGTCAAGCGGCCCCATCAGCTGATCAAATTTTACATTGACTTGTTAAGCGCCCTGTAAAATGGATAATCAATGCTATTTTGTATTGACTATGGAATATAACTCAACCTAGTACTATTTAAAACATTGTTGAGTTGGCATGTGTATATTTTCATTTGAATGAAGTATGACTAGACTAGACTAAAGAGGTTGTGTGAAGTTAATGGTAAACAGATATTTAAATTTTTGCTTTAACAGCTGCTGATGAAGCTAAATGTCAATTTAATGATTTTAATAATTTGGCCTTTGGATAAAAAATTGTCAAATTTTCCGTTTTTCAAGTGAAAATATGTAGAGGATTTAGAGAAAAATGGCACCACGAGCAGCATATTTTTTGAGGGTTCTGACATTAGTGATCTGAAAGTAGAAAAAATAAGAAGAGTGGTATAGTATCTGCTAATTAATGATTGGTTTTAGTTTGCTATGAACCAGATTGTCATCAAGTAATCAAGTAATCAAGAACTGTTAGTGAGTGATCTTGAGATATATTTTAAAATCTTAGTAAATTGGTGAACTGTTTTTTTTTAGTTCTAATTAGTCAAGTAATAATTGAGGGTAAATTGGTGAACTGTTAGTGAGTGATGTTGAGTACTTATCATTATAGCTCACTTAATTAAGATATATTTTAAAATCTTGGTAAATTGGTGAACTGTTTTCAAATTTCAAATTCTTTATTTCTTGAGCCAATGACTCATAAGACACAAACAATATTTACATATATTTACAATATAGTACATAATATAAACAATACAAAAACAAGAAGGACGGCAACGGAAACTAGATTACTTAGTAATCAAAGTAATATTACATTTATGCTTATTTTGTCAAATATAAAAAGTTAATAATGAATATAAATATTAAGTTGAAAATTTTTCGCGTTTTCTATTTGCATAGAATAAATATTTCCCCAAATTAATTAATTCACTGATATTATGGACATTAAATAATTGAATCAGTTTAAAAACACTTGGTTTGTGAAAATAATATTTCTTGATATATTGAAATCTTAAATCTTTATAAAACGGGCAAATTAAAATAAAATGATACTCATCCTCAATATCTAGTAAATTACAATACATACATAATCTGTCTTCACGTTTAGTTTTATTATATCTCCCTCTTTCTATATGCAAATTATGACTTGACAGTCTCATTCTACTTATTTCTTTACAAAAATTGAAATTAATATTTTTAGTAAGATAAAAAGGTAAAGAATTATTACTAATAATATGTCTATATACGTAAGATTTTGATGAGCTACATATGCTTTCATAACATTCTTGTTTAAAAATATCAATCAATCTGGTCTTAATAGTATGAATGTCAGATTTTTGAATACAATAAAATGAATCATCCCATATATTACCCAACCCAATACCATACAAAGTGTTCTTAATTTCACATATCCATTTATCATTATTATCAATCATTTCAATTAAAATAGTTTTTAATAAAATATTCTCAGTAGTTAACAACTTAAACCAGTATTTGAAAATTTTAACTTTTCTTAAGAGAATTAAAGGATAGCGATCAAGTTCAGAATAAATCATCGATGAATTGGTTGAAGTGCGGACAGAGAGTAATTTCTTCAAGAAAAACAGTTGAACCTTTTCTATGTCATCACCTTTATGGAATCCCCAGATTTCTGCACCATAATTCAAAATACTACTTATATATGTATCAAAGACAGAGAGCTTAGTAACTGTATTAAAATAATTTTCCTTACATACTTTATCGATATGAAATAAACATTTACGTCCTTGTTCAGCAATGTGTTTCTGCGTGACAGAAAACTTACCATTAAAATTCAATAATACACCCAAATAATTAAAACTATTTACAATATCTATAGTTCTATTTTCAAAAGTCCAAGATTCATCTGGTTTTATTTTTCCCCCATTTCTAAATATAACAATTTTAGTTTTGGCAATATTCACTGTCATGTCCCATTTACTGGTATATGTTGATAAGGAGTTTAAGAGATATTGTAGGTCCGTTGGAGTTTCGGCAAACATTGCTTTATCATCTGCATATAGTAATAAAAATAAACTTAATTCTCTGAGCTGGAGAGGATTGCAATTTTCATTATTAAGATGGGATTCAAAATCATTAATATAAAACGAAAACAATAAAGGGGACAGAACTTCACCTTGAAAAAGACCGTTATTACATTTAAAATATTCAGAGTACTCATTATTATATTTAACACAGCATTTCACTTGGCAATATAAAGATTTTATGATGGTTAAAATTTTCCCTGTAATTCCTTCTTTAATAAGTTTATACCATAAATTAATTCTATTCGTAAAATCGAATGCTTTTTTGTAATCAACAAAACAGACGTACAATCGCTTTTTAGATTTCAGTGCTCTGTTTATTAAGGCTTGCAGTATAAAAATGGCGTCTACTGTAGAACAATTTTTACGAAATCCAAATTGGCAGCTTGAAATTTTCTGCTCTACTGCATCAAAATCTAATAAGCGATTATTAAGGATAGAAGTAAAAAGTTTTCCCATACATGACACAATAGTAATTCCACGGTAATTATCAGTATCATTTATATCACCCTTTTTAAAAACTGGAACCACACTTCCAGTAGCCCAAATCGAAGGGAAATATCCCGAATCTAAAATATTATTGAATAAAACAACTAAGATAGGTAACATTGCAGCATTACAAAATATTAACATCTCATTTTGAATACCATCTATGCCTGAAGCTTTATTTAATTTCAATTTTTTGATTGTTTGCAGAATTTCAGTTTCAGTGATATAGGCATTCAAAGTGGAATTATGCTCAGTACAACTCATGTTATCAAAATTATTCAAAAAATTGGTTACATCAATGTTTTCTGTTGGTTGTAATGCCGAAAGGTTTCTAAAATGTGAATAAAAATCTTCTAACTCTAATTGGCCACTATCTTTAACCTTTTGTTTTTTGAATAAATTATAAAATGTCTTAGGATTTGACTTGCGCATTAATTCATACATATTTCCTTTACTGCGTTTGTACTCGGATTTAAGTTTTTTCTCGATAGATTTGTATTCACATTTACAATTTACTAAAATAGTTTTATTTTCCTGACATTTATTTCTATTATACACAAACAATGCTGATTTATAATTCTTATATTTGACTTTACACAATTCATTGAACCAGGGTTTATCTATTTTGCGAGGTCTCTTAATTACCCTATGAGATTTTTGTTTAGGTGTTTGCTCTAAAACAATGCTCATCAAATGATCAGTGAGTAATTTAACCGACGAGTTAATACTTTCTTGATTTAAACTGTTAAGCTGACACGCTTCAAGTAAAATATCTTGCTGATTGTTTAGACTTTTACAAAATTCGGCGATAGCATGTTCAGTCCACTTAATTTTAGGTTTTAATGTATTCATTGTAAAATCTGTATCACTTTGGAGATTATTGGCTGTATGATCATAACATGTATTACCTGATAAATTGAAGCCTTTACTTAATAAATTTACATCACTTGAAAACACAAAGCAAACCGGAGCATGGTCCGAGAACTCGGTAAAGGTACCAGAATCAAAGTATATAATATTTTGAAAATATTTGCTTTCAATGGGTAGATAATCAATCAAACTGGATCCCTGTTTATTCATAAAAGTTACATTACCATGAATATCGTCTTTGTGCTTGCCATTAATTATTCTAAGCCCAGTTGATTTACATAATGTAATTATCTGACGGCCATGACTGTTTACGATAGGGTCAATATTTTGCCGCAAGGGTAATAAGTCATCAGGTATATACCGAAAAATCTTATCCAAATCGCTCAGTATGCATTCTGGTAACTTATCTTGCTCAATAAAATCATTCAGATTACCTGTTCTACCATTTAAATCTCCAGTTATCAATAATACACCTTTATCAAAATACTTAAGAACTAGTTCTTCTATAATAACAAAAATATCAATATTATATTTAGAATAGAATACACTTTTCGTAGGTGGGACATAACATGCAAGGATATGGAGCCTTGAGTCCATTATTCTTAATTCAATCATGAATATTGTATCGTACACATTTTCAGTAATTTTACACAGTTTTGCATAAGTGTCTCTTATAAATATAACAACTCCACCCCCAGTACTCCACTTCCTTGCATAACTATGAGAAGAATAACCTGGTAAAATGAGCATAGAATCATCTTGTATCCAACATTCGTATAGGAAAATAAGATCATATTTACACAAAAAAGACAAAAAGTTATCATCTAACAGCTTTTTCTTCAGACCTTTTCCTATGTTCCATGAAATGCATGATGGAAATCTAGTCTCCCCAATTTCCTATGCTGAGTCTATTCTTCCATCTGAAGATGATGAACTATACGGTCGTCTCTTTTGTCCTGACTGGTAATAAGGGCGATTCTTTGTTGCTGTTGTTGTTGTTGTTGGGTGTATTCTAGCTGCATTTGTCTGATCTCTTTGACTCGATTGCTCATGTGGTATAGTCTCATCCATAGTATCGTCGACTATTTCGGGTTCGGGTCTCACATATTGTTTACCATTAATGAAAAGTTTGTCTCTTACCATTTTGGTTCTGTTCCCTTCCTGCTTATATTTCTTCATTATGGGATACAGTTTCTTCCTTTCATCCTCAATTATAGCAGGGAATTGCTGGTAATAATTGAGGGTAAATTGGTGAACTGTTAGTGAGTGATGTTGAGTACTTATCATTATAGCTCACTTAATTAAGATATATTTTAAAATCTTGGTAAATTGGTGAACTGTTTTAAACTCTACTCAGCTGAGTGAACTGTTTTTAGAGTTCTACTCAAAGTAATAATAAAGGGTAAATTGGTGAACTGTTAGTGAGTGATGTTGAGTACTGATCACTACAGCTCACTTAATTAAGATATATTTCAAAATCTTGGGAGATTGGTGAACTGTTTTTAAACTCTACTTAGCTGAGTGAACTGTTTTTAGAGTTCTACTCAAAATAATAATTAATTGTAAATTGGTGAACTGTTAGTGAGTGATGTTGAGTACTTATCATTATAGTTCACTTAATTAAGATATATTTTAAAATCTTGGTAAATTGGTGAACTGTTTTAAACTCTACTCAGCTGAGTGAACTGTTTTTAGAGTTCTACTCAAAGTAATAATTAAGGGTAAATTGGTGAACTGTTAGTGAGTGATGTTGATTACTGATCACTACAGCTCACTTAATAAAGATATATTTTTAAAATCCTATTAGTTTTTACCGTAACAGTTCAATATTGTTTGGGCCAGCTATGTAAGGTTAGTCCTACGCTCCTACGGTAGAATTTTCTCATTTTCTCCATCTATTTAAAAATATAGTCTTTGTTTCCTCAAATGACAAAATTCCAATGACTCTTTAAAATATTCTCATCTACTTTGTGTTTCATTCAAGAAATATCAACTTAAAAATTCGCAAAATAAGAAGACAGCCGTCTTTAAATATGTTTACCTGATACATGTAATGTAAAAGCTTTACTACAGACGTCACTTTAATAAAGTTTGCAGAAGAGTGTATGGGAGACAACTCTTTGTTTCAGAATTAAATTAGTTATGGTTCATTCTTGCTAGAAATGACCCGGTCCATCGGATTCAAATAATATATTTCCATGTTGAATTCAATTCTTTTAGATTAGAAGTCTGTAAAGCCGCAAACAGACGAGGTCCGGTTCGGGTTTATCGATACAAAAGAAATCAGAAGAAGCGAACATACGGAGAATGGGGTCTGGACACGATGCGGACACAATCAGTTCTTTTCGTGGCTTAATTCAAAGGAGAAATGAAATGAAATGGAGTTTTACGTCCTGTTCTTCTGCACCTGTATGGGCTAATGAGGACGGGCAAACGTCATGCAATGTGCAAGGAGGGAAATTTTGCCAGCACAGTGGCATTAGCCTACTCTTATTTTCGATTTCCGACTGCCGTGGAATCTTTAACGTGCACAGCCAATAGCACACGGGACTTCGGTTTATTGTCCCATCCGAACGACTAGACGCTTTTTCCATGTCAGCCCCTCTTAATTCAAAGGAAGATTCGGTGATAAAAAATGGAAACTATGGGAATAATATATTAGATTTAATAAACAAAACAATGAATAAATACACAATAACAAATCAAACAATCAATATTATGCACTAGGCTTTATATAGGAGGGATTTCATACGGGACAGTAATGTCTCTGTTAGTAGGCTATACAGGACAAACATAAAATAAACACAACACAGTACCCTATATACTATAATAGCACTTTTCCTGACTAGCACAAACAAAATATAATTAATTCGACAACAATATGCACTACATTTTCTTCGAGCACACGACCATCACAACTACGCCTGCCTTCTATTTGCATAATACCAGTTTTTGGAAAACAATAAAAGTCGAATAAAATAACGAATTCAATTGTAAAAATGGTGCAAATAGAAGCAAGACATACATATATAAACAAACATCGGAAAATTTCGCTGGGAGAAAATCGAATCAATTTCATTTTTGTATATAAACAGCACTGGAATAAATTATATCATTTATATGTTAACTGTCATTTCTGTTATCATGAAGGCACGACGAGGACGACTCTGGTCCGAAAGTGTCCACTTGTGATCTTTACATTAATATCATAAGGCCCTATAAAGCCGTTGCCCTTAATACTAGAAACAACGTCGTTACTGCATGAATACTGACGAAAAGGAAGGCAAACTCTTATTAATATCGGCCTGAGTAGCGCTTACATCAGTTGGAAGCGACAATCCGGAATCAGAACAGCTACCATTTCCGGCCGACCAATCGTCTAATGCCGTAACCCTATCAGAAGAGATATCACTCTCAAATCCAGAAAGTAGCGAGTCAGTAGAGAAACTATTGGATAATGTCGTTTCAATTTCAGACAAAATATCATCAAAAGCATCAGCACTGAAACTTTCTTCGTCCACCAAATCGTTAATGATATTCATGTCTTTAACCTCACTTCCTCTTGTATTTAAACAACCATTATCAAAACCATACTGTGAAATACAGCTCTGTTCATAAGATTGCTGGTTATACGCATTAGTTGTTGGAGAACCATAATCACCAACCGGAAGTCCAGATTGATCATTCTGCATCTGAGCAGGATTGTTGTATGTATATCCACTGTAAGGTATTTGGACAGCAGATTTCTCAAAAGTACCGAGTCCACCGGAATAATTATTGATAAAATTATTGTCCTCGGGAGGACTTACATTACCACCCCAAGTAGGATATGCCGACATTTCGAACATGCATGGTGATTGGTAGTTATGGAAGTTTCCCAAAGATCCATAAATGTCGTTGCTGAGCTGCTTATTCTCTCGAGAACTACCAATTTTAGGGATATAGGAATCTAAAAACTGGTCGGTGGATGGGATGTAAATGTCTTTACCTTGGGGATCACTTGGAAAGTAAGTTGAATCTTGATGAGGTGTTCCATTTATGATACCATAGAGTTCAGAATTGTCCCCAAAACAAATGGTGGCAGAATTCAGCATGGATAATGAGTACATCTCTTGAACTTCGTACTGTTGTATTTGATGCTGTCTTTCAATTTTTAGCTTCTTCAATGTCTTATCTAAACCTTTTTTCAAACGTCTACGCCGTGGAGCCGGTGCCAATGCCGACAATGGGGTTTTTAAAACGCTCTGAACTGAATCTGTAGCTGCTTTCACGAAATTAACCAGTTTTTCTGGACTTTCATCTTCCATTTTGTAGTTTCTGAAATTAAAATGAATTCTACGTCATACTTTGACACAGACACGGGTAGCTACATACAGTGCACATTGAGTAAAATAATGACAATACATGTTGATTAGCGTTCTTTTTTTCCGATTTCCATCAGCAAAAGATTCTTCCATTAAGGCTTATATTAAATATTTTCTAAAATTTAAGCTTGGTTATTGGTTAATTCTTACCATATTCGACACTAATATCGTATTTTTAACTTTTAAATGAAAATATGTGCAGTGGAAGTCGTCTCAGGTATTATATCAAGTGATCAAGTGAGAAAACTCAGGTTTAATGTCACCAGACAAAATAAACTTCAGTTACGATTCATTAAACATACTAAACACAGGGTTGACTCGATCTATACACCAAATGGTTCACACACGCACGTGCAATTTTTTGTTTGGGTTTCAGATTGGAAAATTATAAATATACTATCAGAATTAAAGGTATTGTTCCAAACATATTTTAAACTCGAAATTATCATCTTAGTTCCAGTTTAGTTGAGAAATAATTCTGCCCCCAAATTTTAATTTGAGTATATTCTGCTCTGAGAATACGTCTTAATATTACATAACAATAATTGGACCCTTATAAATGTTCATGATTAAAAGCATATACATTTAAAGTATATATAAATAGGCCTGTTAATAGATAATAACTCACCTTAATTTTTCAAAGAAACGTCCTTTTGTAGAAAAAAATAAGATCAGATCAATCAGAAGGTTTATACTGTGGTAGAGATTAATCGCAACTGAACACTAGTGATGTCTCCCCCTATTTATAACTCTGCGATCTTACAACATCTTCAATCATATTCTAGAACGCATTTCACCTGTAATAAGGTGCTAATTTCAAACAGACGCCCCTGGAAAGATGTTTTTCACAGTTTAAGATCTCCCCTATGGCTAACTTTCAAAATCTATTAGTAAAGGTGTCCACCGATTAACTTAAGGCATTACCCTATTGTTATCCAATTTACATACTTGTAGGCAAACAGATGCCTAATGATTGTCATAAAACACGTTTTAATCCATGTTTTTTCAGCAACGTTAGACATTGGCATTATCTACCGTTGCTGGATTGACGGGGTTTTCTCGTCATTAACAACTAATAACTTCGTTTTAAAAACACTACGTCACATTCAATTTATGACCGTTGAGACTCGATTATCACAAGGTAAATTTGCTACAAGAAATCTGACGTCTGGTCATTCGAAAGTTTTCCTGGAATAATTTGTTACAAGGAATATAACTGGTCGAACAATAATCGTTCGACCAATCAAAATTAATGACGAGAATGTCTTATCATGATAGCAACGGATTAATGTAATGAAATGAAATGATAGCCGTTGCTAAAGGAACATGGTTTTAATCAGGCTTTTCATTATTTACTGTCATTGCTTTTCGTACTGTCATTTCATTGCTTAGATAGTCATTTCATTGCTTACTGTCATTTCATTTCTTACATAGTCATTTCATTGCTAACTGACATTTCGTTGCTTAGGCCCTACTGACATTTCATTGCTAACTGACATTTCATTGTTTACTTACTGTCATTTCATTGCCTACTTTCAACACATTGCTTATTTATTTCATTGATTACTGTCATTTCATTGCTAACTGACATTTCATTGCTAAATGTCATTTCATTGCTTACTGGCATTTCATTGGTGACTGTCATTTCATAGCTTACTGTCATTTCATTGCCTACTGCCATTTCATTGCTTACTGTCATTTCATCGCTTTCTATCATTTGATTATCTACCGACATTTCATTGGTGACTGTCATTTCATAGCTAATTCAGGCTAATTGTCATTTCAATAGCTTACTATCATTTCATTGCCTACTGTCATTTCATTGGTAACTGTCATTTCATAGCTTACTGCCATTCCATTGCTTATTGTCATTTCGTTGGTGACAGTCATTTCATAGCTTACTGTTATATCACTGTATACTGTCATTTCATTTCTTATTGCAATTTCATTGCTTACTGTCATGTTATTGCTTACTGACATTTCAGTGCTCACGAAGTTTATAGCTATTGTCGGTATATATGAGCGATTTCATTCAAGATTATCCAACATATTAAAATCTTTCAAATGAGTTCTTCAAGTTGGTTATTTATTCGCATCATTCAAGGCATCATTCAACTTTTACGTCAGATATCTGTGATTCCTGTAAAAAAAAGCGCGATACTACGTCTTAGAATGAACAAAAACAGTAAGTTCTCAAACTTGGTCAATAAGAGTATATATTTATCAACAGTGTCCAAAGTATACAAACAAAATCAAATAAAATTCTGGATTTTTTCAGATTATTTAGGTAATCTGTTGTATAGTTATGCCACTAGGTTTGTCCCCTGATGAATATATACTCCTATTGACCAAGTTTGAAATTTTTTTTTTTTTTGTTCACTTTAAGAGGTAGTATCGCTTTATGGAAACTGTGATTCCTGATCCTGTACATGATAATTAAGGTCTTTAATTGCTATATGGAAATAACTGTCTTACAGATACAGACGTCAGAATTGGGGGATGGTGCACACAGTTTTCCCGATACACATTTCTTTTTAATCTTCCTGCAATTAAGACTTAGGAAATTAAACTTGCTTGCTGGATGTTTGTAAAAAAGAACTTTTTCTGAAAATATCAAGCATTGCATGTGACCTATCAGAAAGCAAAATCTTGAGTAGAGAAAGTATGAATGTGCTATTGGTTCAATGTGACGCAGGGTAAAATTGGGAAAGCATGATGCTGTGTGGGAATGATTCAGGTCAGGGGCGTGAATTTGTCAATGATTTTGTGGGGGACGAACCAGGATAGCTTGTAGATTCCAAGTACGGCACATAATGCCACAGGTGCGATCCCAATAGGAGTCCTTCTAAAGAAAAAATGAAGAAAAAAATGCCTCAGATTTCGTTTGGTTTTCGTTAGTGATAACAATGCTCATCCTGGAAAATAAAAGGTTCTGCGAAAACAACACCTTTGTTATCATCCTTTGACCGATTTTCAGATGTGTCTAATCTAAGCTGTAAATAGTTGATTATCGATACAGTAGAAATTATAAGAGAATCTATCCGCTTCCATGTTCTTTGATAGAACCGCATGCTGGATTGGAGCAATTTGGTGCAAGGTCAAAATGACTCGGACGATGTGATACATGACCAGCAAGATTGATGGTGCAATGTAAGTGTGATTGAAGCAATGTGATTCAGTGTCAGCAACATTTGGACAATTTGATTCTGGGTCAGCATGATTGCATCTGTGATACAGTCAACATGATTGAAGCTGTGTTGTACCATCAACATGATTGCAACTATGACTTGTGACTTACGGTCAGCATGATTGCATCTATGTGATACACAGTTAACATGATTGAAGCTATGTGACGTACCATCAACATGATTGCAACTATGACTTGTGATGTAGCCTACGGTCAGCATTTTTGCATCTATATGATGCACCGTCAGCATGATTGGGGCAATATGATGCAGAGTCAGTATAATCGAAGCAAGTTACCGATCATTTTGGCACGAGTCGCCGGGATTGTGTTTTTCACACTGTAATCAATAGAACAATTAGTGAAGGTGTCGTTAAATTAACCACTTAGTTAAATTTGTTAAGTTAGACGATTAACACGGCTTTTGTCTCACCGGAAAACACATCCCATGACATTGCAGGTTCGGTGACTTCATCAAAATACACCGACTACTGAACAGGAAATTACCATTTTTAACAGTAAAGCAAAATCTTCAAAACTTGCCGTCACACCTTAAACGGAAACGTATAGTTAAAATAGCTAGATATCAAAAAGCAACCGACACACCAGTAAACGAGCTCTCCGGAAGCAAGGCTATTCTCACTTGACTTTGGTAAACGCCTGTCTTATCGAGGTGTTAATGCTCCTTTTAGTGTCCGTAAACAGTATTGAGTCCTCATTGGAGGTTGAAAGACGCTGCATGGTACCTATACTTACAATGTAACAGGTATAACGAGGGTTTGATATTTACCGTACATAACCCAATAGCCAAATCTTTGTGGCCATGATAGACTACGATTATGACTTCTATATATATACAATCATGTGAAGATAACCAAAAAATGGACTGCAACTTTGAAACCTCCTCCTTCTGAGTTCATAGGGAAGACTAATCCACACCCTTAACAAGGTCGACCAATGCAGTATAATAAGTCAGGGGCTCTACAACTCAAATTGTATGTTTTCAGGTAGGCCAACATGTAAACTAATGCTCAAAATAAAGCACCCACTTTTCCATATTATAGTAACATTTTCAAAACCAAATATAAAGTGATAGAACCACTGTGATGCATCTAAAACGGTCAACACAATACTGTATGTGAAGAACAGTGCAATAAGTGATGGAATCGCACTGAGGGCCTTGCCAATCACGTATCTGTATTGCCGAATTCTCCAGGCCCACGTCAATCGTTAACGTCGGTGTCTTGTGAACAAAGTCGACCAATGCACTGGACCAAACCATCTGACAGGTCAGAGGAGCCGATAAGTCAGGGGCTCTACAACTCAAATTGTATGTTTTTAGGCAGGCCAACATGTATTAGGGTTGGGCCCTAGGAAAACCATTTGTGGATACTAAATACTACAAAATATAATGTATTGTTATTTATTCAAGATACAACAACTACTGACAATAATATAAAAATCTCATTATCTACATAAATACATTAGGTATACAGTATATATATCAGAATTTTTAATATAAAGTTTAACATTATACATCTTGCTCTGGATGAAAACCTTAAAGATAAAGGAATTCCAAAGTTATTTTCTAGCTTTCATATTTATATGGACACTTAAAGATTTTATTTGCGCCATATCTGTCCTTGATCTTGATCACATTCTGGAATTCATAAACTCCCAAATCTGATAAAATCTTTTGAGAACAACAAACCTCTGACAAAAAAAAATCTCAATGGTGAAAAAAGAGCTTATAGTATACTAGACAACTGCTTTTTTTTTTATCACAACCTCACAAACAGATTCCTGTTTCTAAGTCAATCTTTCCTTCAGACTAGTTCACAAATTATCCTTCTGTAATCTGAATTAGTTATTACAGTTCTGTTCAGTAATCTGTGAGAAGGTACTGTACAGATTACAGAATAGAACTGTAATAATTGTAATACATTATGAATTTTGACAATTTGGTCTGTAAGGCATTCATCAGTGAAAGTATTGATCACATGGTCTCATGCAGAGAAGCATTAAATTGCCTGTCACATCAATGGGCCAAACAACATGGATTGCAGATAATTATTTTTTGACTCCTACATTTAAAGCAGTGTTTCCACCGTAGCAAGTTATTTTTAGGTTTTTTTTTGGGCCAAAGTGAAAATAAAGCAAAATATGCTCTAAATATGCTACTAATTTCTACTTAAATAACAACTTAATTCTGACCCTGTCTTTCTAATGAGAAAATTGAGCTCATTTGGCAATGAACCTAGCTAAAATTGTCAATATCAAAAGAATTTAAGTTATGGATCTACTAAAAATTAAACTAGAATATTATAATATATACATCACTTTATAGTAGATTAAAATCAGAATAAAATGGCACTATTATATAATATATACATTTGAAGTTATCAGGATACTTTGAAGATAAATGTTGAAAATTTGCAAATATTATCAAGAGCATTCCCTTGTTGTCCACAATTTATTAGCTGGACTATATAGTCAAAGACATATGTACATACACATATTGACAAATCTATGAGTATTGTAGTATGAAATATATATTTTGACCGTATATTAGATAAATAGAATAGATATTTTGAAAGTATATTTGAAATAGAGTAGATCTTTTGGCAGTATATTAAATGAAATGAAATAGATATTTTGACACTCTGATAAAAGAAATAAAATAAATCTTGCAACAGTATATTGGATGAAATATAATAAATATTTTGGCAGTATATTGGATGAAATTAAATATTTTGACAGTATATAGAATAGATATTTTGACAGTATAGTTGATGAAATAGAATAGATATTTTGACAGTATATTTGATGAAATAGAATAGATAAATGAAGAGAATATTAGATGAAATAGAACAGATATTTTAACAAAAAATAGAATAGATCTTATGAAAATACATTAGATGAAATAGAATAGATATTTTGACAGTATATTAGATGAAATAAAATAGATATTTTGACAGTATATTAGATGAAATAGAATAGATATCTTGACAGTATATTTGATGAAATAGAATAGATATTTTGACAGTATAGTAGATGAAATAAAATAGATATTTTGACAGTATATTAGATGAAATAAAATAGATATTTTGACAGTATATTAGATGAAATAGAATAGATATCTTGACAGTATATTTGATGAAATAGAATAGATATTTTGACAGTATATTAGATGAAATAAAATAGATATTTTGACAGTATATTAGATGAAATAAAATAGATATTTTGACAGTATATTAGATGAAATAGAATAGATATCTTGACAGTATATTTGATGAAATAGAATAGATATTTTGACAGTATATTAGATGAAATAAAATAGATATTTTGACAGTATATTAGATGAAATAGAGTAGATATCTTGACAGTATATTAGAAATAAAACAAATATTTTGTTGACAGAATATATTCAATGAATATTCAGTATATTAGATGAAATGAAATGTTATCTTTGCCTAACTGTTAGCCTTAGATCATGTCACAAACGGCCCTTTAAATTAACATTTCTGAAACATATTAATTCATATCTTATATAAATTATAATGACTGGTGAATACATCCACCGTCACAATAACATGACAGGAAATAACTACAAAATATAATATGTAAATCAGTAAACATTGTTGTTTATCTTGTTGTTTTCGACATTCTGTATGTACATTGATTGGATGCAATGAGAAAGGATGTTTATAACACCTAATAAACACATTTTAATTTGTATCTCATGCAGTTCATTGAGTACAGGATTAGTACTAGAGTTTTAATTGCTAAAGAGCAGATAAACATTTTAAGACTTTAAGGCAGAAATATAATTCCATTGCTTGTAAACAATATTACTATATTTGTTGTCAAGTTACAGCACTAATACAAAACAACTTCCTTCTTTTTCTATCTGAAATAATTCAAATTTGAAAGTCATAACTAACTTATGGCATGTACATTAAAAAAAAAATCAACTTGAATACATTGGTCAATTAAATGTTATAGGGATTGAAAAAAGTTTGAATTTTTCTGGGACACTGATAGAGAATATATTTGCTAATATAATAAGATATCATTTATACGTAGCTTATTCAATAATGTTTAAATAAACCCTTTAAAAGATTGCTAAAACTTACCACAATTTTAAATTTAAAGGCTGGCTGACTGCAATATGTCTTCAAACAATTTCTTATAATGCCAAGTATCACCTTTTACTCTCTTACGATAAACACCAATATAGGAATTTTTAGGCAACAAACAGACCTCCATATCAAAAGCCAGTTTGACTCTACCCCAATCATCTGCTACAGTACATCTTAACATATAACTGAAACAAACAGACATCAAATGAAATGGATTTTTACAACCTTCATTTCTGATCACTTTGATTAATGAAAACCAACAATACCTTAAATGGTGACTTCAGAAAATATTTTCTCTTATCATGCAGTGGACATAAATTTAAAAATTCTAAATCTTGGCCAATAAGAGTATATATTCATGATTTTTTCGGTGTTTAGGCCCTTCACGTTTACAACCAATCTGGAACTGGATTCCGAATCTGTGTCCTCATTTACAACACTGTGCCCTGGATATCGAATCTATGAATCTGAATTCTAAGATGAATCGTTGGATTCAATATGGCGTCATTCAGCGGAAACTCGTAATAAGTTGAAATTTGTATTTTGCCAAAGATAAAATGCCACTTGTTTACAAAACTTATCTGACCAGTTTTGGATTTCTTCTAAATTCCACTCGTATACCCAGCAAATCTGATGTACCAAACAAGTTTCAGATTTCTTAAAATCTAGCACTGCCTTAATATTCATCTAGTTGTTGAATAAAGGTGTACTTACTCGCTCTGTTTAAATGGTATACATTTCTCTTCAACTGTAGCCTTCAACTTATTTAAAACATAATCTGGGTTAAACTCATTAGTTCTGTATACATTATGTAAAGCCTGCAATCAAAATATATTCCTCAAAACATCATGTTGGTTATCTATATACATTAAATAGCAGTAGCTAATGGTGTATTGTAACATTGTGGTCCAGATATCAAATCTTCATTGAGAGTTATCTTCCTTAAGAGCCTGAACAAAGATGGCGGTCAGAATTTCCTGGAATTTTGAATTCTCAACAGAATAAAAGCAAGACCTTCCTTCAATATTGTTAACCAACATACCTTAACTTTTCTAGGACCTTCAGATGTCGACCCTCTATTTTTCTTTGGTGTTAACATATTGAAGACCTTTTCTAAACTTCCAAAAACTGAAGCTTTGCGTGATGATTTCTGAGCACTGTTTGGGGTCATGTGAATTTTATACAATTCATCATCTACTGACACTGTCCTGAAAAAATGAGGAAGATGCAATCACCTTGGTCCAAATCCCTGGTACGATATTAATTCAGACTCCTACTTCATGTATAATTGTAAAAGACAGACATTTTTCAAGAAATGGTGAACCAACCAACAGCCTTAATGGCTGATATACACATACTTACTAAAACATGAACCGACCAGAAACGAACAGAAACGACTAAAGAAAAAGTGAACCAACCAGGAACCGACCAAGAAAACGATCAGGAAACGACCTCAAACTATTTTTAACTACATTCCTCACAAGCTAGTTAGGCCAAACAAGTATTAGTTTTTTAAAACATACCTTTTGGAAAATCATGAAAAAATTAAAGTGACCCTTCCTTGATATTTTTCAAATACCCCCAATTGTCATGTTTCTTCTTTCTAAAATACATTTTAACTTTTTTTTTCTGAAGCAAATTCGACGAATAGGTCTGCCGTTTTTAATCCTTTCTTCCATTAACATGTTTCTAAGACAAACTTTAGTACCGTATATTATTTTTCATCATATAGTGTCTCTTAAAACTTCACACTTTAGAAAAATATTGTTATTACAATGTATATCAATTTGTTATACAATATCATAGATCAAAGTTATAAGTTGTGAGTTATATGCTTTATCTCACAGACAGAATGTGCGCAACTGGGAAATTGAACACACAGTGTCAATAAAATGTACTCACTGGGAAATATGAAAGGCTTAAGTCAATAAAATGCATTTCTCCAAAATGCTCATTTTTCAAAATTAAACAACATGTTCGACCTGATAAACATGCTTAGAATTCATTGCAAAATAGTTAGAGGTTGTTTCTTGGTCGGTTCACGTTTTTTTGGGTCATTTCCTGGTTGTCAATTCACGTTTCCTGGTCGGTTCTGATCGTTTCCTGGTCGTTTCTGGTCAGTTCATGATTTAGTAAGTATGTGATATAAAAATTACTTCAACCATTTAAGGACAGATGGTGAAGATTTGTTTTTTTATTTAGAAAAGTATCTCAATAATGTGTAAATTATGAAATTATAAACAGAGCCAGTTTTATTGTTAACAGGCCTAAGGCCTTATTCTCGAAAACTTAACTGGGATAAAATACATATTCTAAGAAATACAGTAATCTGATTAGATAATAAAGCTATATTTAAAATCAATTTTAGTGATTGACCAATCAGATGACTGGAACACTAAAATCATTTTAAGGTCATTTTGACAATTTTCCAGAATTATCATGATTTTCCCTGATATTCCATGTCTGGAAAAGCTTTTTTAAAATTCCCTGATTTTCCAGGTTTTCCATGACCTGTACGAACCCTGTTATTATTATTTCTCTTTTTGAAAATACAGGTCAACGTTTTTACATGACAATTGCTTATAAGGAAGCTCTCTAATTGATAATAACTCTATATCCTGATGCACACATCAGAGATTTTTCGAAACTTACTTTTTAGTTGAACCAATAGTATTTTCAGGTGGCAAGTTGTTTATTTGTGAGTCGTAAGATCTTGAAGGGGATAATGTGGTATTCATGAACGACTTCTCACCACTTTTAGTTGGTGTACATACTGAAATAATATAATTAAATTTTAGGAAATTCATTCTTAATTTCAAAAATATAAATCTATTACTCATCAAGATGGAAAATAACAAGAATTATATTATTACTGTGATAATTAATTTTGGTTTTTCCATTTTTGTCAGGAACGGATGTTATAAAAATATAAAAATCCATACAAGCAAAACAATTCTGTTAATCAAAATCGCATCCAAGAACTTGACAAAATCGAGAGTAATAGTTGTGTAGTAGTGGACTACGCCAAAGAGAAGTACCATCAGGTGTTTTGAAAAGAGAAAGCATGGTCTGCTTTGCGAGCGACAACCACCACTACTATATAGGTCAACATCATGGTATACAATCAGATCAATTTATGTCTGACTAAACAAATCAGTCAAGATGTAAGAAACAGATTTGTTTTCCTTGTTTTGTGAACTCATAGGTTGTATTCGCAACTACGTTCTTGAGAACACGAGAACAGCCAACCCGAGTTGTCAGTTGCGAACGGCCAGGAACAATCAAGAACAAAACAAATTATCGTACTTTCACTTTCTTCTATTTTTTGGGGGAATTTTTCTGACGATGAGGAGAATCGGGAAATGTCAGTATGCAATAATCATCTCAACAAATGAAATTATCAATTCTGGCAAACAAATTATTCAATTCTATAGCTATAGATAAATAGAAATAAGGAGAAAAATGTACACACGAATATGATTCATTGTTTATATTCGCCGCCATTTTGTATCACCGTTCTCCGCGTTCTCGTATACCACTCCCGGCGAAATGGGGAGTGACAAGAACGATTAACTCGTGTTTGTTCTTGCCGTTCGAAACTTCGTTCTTGCGTTCTATACAATCTCGAGTTCTCAAGAACGTAGTTGCGTATACAACCATAATGTTGCAATTATGTTCTTGAGATTGTATTTAGAATCAGAACATGCTAAATTGTTCCGGTAACTCTCCATTTCAATAGTAGTGAAGTACAATAATGGTTGATAGAAAATGGCAGCAAATATAGACAATACAATAGATTTGTCCTAAAGAGGATAGGCAAAGACCATTCATTGCCAAAAGCCTCTTCTTATCTTATTATTTCCTACTGTCGATAGATCTCTAATGTGCACTGATTGAAGAATGTGGTTCAGTGTATTGCCCCATCGGAACGACAAGACCCTTTTCAATGTCAGCTCACTGTATTACTGCCATGAGGCAATTTGGTTGAAAAATTAAATTGTATCACCTCATTCTCAGTCCATGTTGGGATTGAATCCTGGACCTTCAGGTTAGCAAGCATGTGTACAACTCACAGAGTTACCATATCTCCTTATAATATAAAGGAATATTTGGCTACTCGGAGCATTTGTAATTGAGCACTCGCACTTGATTTGCCATTGTCAAAAGAGAATTGTGGAAACAGCCATTGATATGCTATTGCCAAAAGGAAATTGTGGAAACAGTCATTGATCAGCTATTGCCAAAAGAGAATTGTGGAAACAACCATTGATCTGTTATTGCCAAAAGGAAATTGCGGAAACAACCATTGAATTTCTATACTTACATGTGTCGTCTAAAGCAACTTGTAACTGTTTAGACATCAGTGGCGAGAGAGGTTTAGCTGGAGGTTCTATTAAAAATGGCGTTTTCGGGTTCCGATGATGAGGGGTTGATTTGGGTGTGAAAGGAACCACAAAGTTTTCAGAATTCTCTTTGTTATTTTCACTAAATTCAAGTCTCTCTCTAGCACGACCTTTGACCCTTTCTTCTTTGGCTGGTTTATGTTTTTGATCACTGTAGCCATTCATGATTCTATTGTTTTTATTATTAGGTGTTAAAATATAGGGTGATTCATTGTCTTCATCTATACTCAATGGTCTCACCTAAAAACATACAAATACTTTGTTAAAGGGGAATGTTCAGAATTTATGAGGATCGATTTGGGCCTTGAATTTATGTAAATAGCCTTCATATTTCCTGTAAATGCCCAAAAATCACACAATCCCGTACCTTAACAGTTATCTTTCATTTTCGGTATATGTGTTTTCTATATAAGTCATGGTCTTAAATACTAAACACGCTGATATCCCTTTAATGATCAATAAAAAAATTGCTCTTCTTAAATCGCAATACATTGGACTAGTTATTGCTATGTTTTATGTATTCAGAGATAACCTATTGGCCTATTAAATGTGTGCCAATCAAGTCTATTTTAAAATCATCACATTGTTAAGGGATTGCTAAGATATTTTAAAACTGTGTTTGCGTCTCGCGAAACGAATGGCACCATTCAGACATTTGTGTGTTGCAATCCCACTAAAACTAAGTACTTTATGACGTCACTATTGCAAAACTGCCAATAATTCATTAGCAGTTTTGCCATAGTGACGTCAGTAAAGTATCTGCATATGGATCAAATCAATTAGGTCAAACCCAGAATTTGCTAAGCAGAGCATGTATATCATATACCAGGCCTTCGCAAATAGCGGCCCGCGACGCCCTCCAGAGTGGCCCGTCAAAAGCGATCCCTTCTGCTAAAATGCTCTGCTCTCCTAGCTAAGCTCTTTTTGGCCCTTATATCATATCCATAAAATGCATTTGGCCCTATACAAAAATTAATTGAGAAGGCCTGTCATATTTGCAGCAAGAGATACCGATATATACCGGTAGCAAACATTCAGGTACAAAATTGTAAATCAACAGACGAAGATAAGAGGATTTCTGAATTAAAGGGGATTCAACATTTTTGAGGAGCGATTTGGGCTTTGAATTTATGTAAAATTGTAAATAGCCTTCAGATTAACTGGAACTGCCTAAAAATCACACAATCCATTCAATTATACCCGTACCTTATTAACAGTAATTTTTCATTTTCTGTGTATGTGTTTCCTATATAAGTCATCGTCTTACTAAATGTTGAGTCATATTTATGACTTTCAAACGGCGATAATTAAAGGTACACTGGGATTTGAAAGGCTTAAATTTAGAGAGAGAGTTTGGAACCTTATTATGGATTAGATTAGCTAAAAAATTCCAGGTTCTGAGACTTAAAGAGTTTCCCTTTAAACTATTACGATTATTAATTGATAATTGATCAGTAACTTGCCTTCAATAATCAATCTCAATTTTGGATACCTAGTCCTAGCCCCTCCCAAATAACTAGATAATTACCTTTGTCTTATCTGTTACTGTTGGTCTTTGTAATAAACGTACAGGGCGTCCTTTCATTTTCTTTTCCAATAACAGGAAATACGAGGCTGTTAAATAATCATAGGTATACTGAAATAAAATATTACAAACATTATTAAAGGAATACTGAACACATATATATTCTAAAACTAGCCATTCAGAGTATATACTCATCAGGAAACTTATCGGGGATCATAAACATACAAAAGATGAACTGTATAATTGGCAAATCCAGAAAAGTACCGTATATATAATTATTGAAAAATGCTTACAAGATATTTTAAGCTTTACTTTAATTAACAAGTGGTTGCCTAGCAATATACGCCCACTTACTACCATAAATTGTCAATATATCAAGGAATGTTATTATCTTAATTTTTGTTGGATGGTGTTCAGATATTTACACACAAAAGTTTATTAAATTCCTACCACAACTGTGGTCTCTATGACGTTCACAAGTCATTTTTAACATATTTTAGGTGTAAAACTCCGTAAATATTTGTTGAATCGACCTGGAATTCGAACTTGTCCAAGATCTTATGGATATAATCCTTCACACAAAATTTTATTCAAATCCAACCAAAACTGTGGTCTCTATCGCGTTCACAAGCTATTTTTAACGTATTTTGGGCGTAAAACTCCATGAATTTTTGTCGAATCGAACCCAAATTCGAACTTGTCCAAGATCTTATGAATATAATCCTACACATACAAAATTTTATTCAAATCCAACCAAAACTGTGGTCTCTATCGCGTTCACAAGCCATTTTTAACGTATTTTGGGTGTAAAACTCCGTGAATTTTTGTCGAATCGAACCCAAATTCGAACTTGTGCGAGATCTTATGAATATAACCCTACATACATAATTTTATTCAAATCCAACCAAAACTGTGGTCTCTATCGCGTTCACAAGCCAATTGTGGACAGACGGACGGACGGACGGACGGGGACGACGGCAATATACGACCACATTTCAATGTGGGCGTATAAAAATTATATTAAAAGTCACAGGAAAAAGTTCTTTCCTGAATTTTTCCTTTTATGGTTCTAATTATAATAATGATTCTTAAATTAGCCATCTATTACACCATTTAAATATCAATTTTTATATTAAACCTTTAGTAACTGATTAAACAAAAACAAATTAAAAATCATGTTAAACATGTTCTGATGTCAGTTTAATTACAAATTTCAATCTCAAGTCATATGAAAATAGAGAGTTCTTTAAGGCAAAAATGGATATTCCTTTCACTCAAGTCATTGTCATATTGTCTATTTCAAGCAATTTTTTCTTGCCACACCTCAGATCAAGTGGAAACATCACCTAGCCAACCCTCAGATTAAGTGGAAACATCACCTTAACAACCTTCAGACCAAGTGGAAACATCGCCTTGTCAACCCTCAGACCAAGTGGAAATATCACCTTAACAACCTTCAGACCAAGTGGAAACATCGCCTTGTCAACCCTCAGACCAAGTGGAAACATCACCTTGATAACCTTCAGACCAAGTGGAAACATCGTCCTGCCAACCTTCAGACCAAGTGGAAACATCACCTTGGCAACCTTCAGACCAAGTGGAAACATCACCTTGCCAGCCCTCAGACCAAGTGGAAACATCACCTTGACAACCTTCAGACCAAGTAGAAACATCACCTTGACAACCTTCAGACCAAGTGGAAACATCACTTTGACAACCTTCAGACCAAGTAGAAACATCACCTTGCCAACCCTCAGACCAAGTGGAAACATCACTTTGACAACCCTCAGACCAAGTGGAAACATCACCTTGTCAACCCTCAGACCAAGTGGAAACAACACTTTGACAACCTTCAGACCAAGTGGAAACAACACCTTGATAACCTTCAGATCGAGTAGAAACATCACCTTGACAACCTTCAGACCAAGTGGAAACATCACCTTGTCAACCCTCAGACAAAGTGGAAACAACACTTTGACAACCCTCAGACCAAGTGAAAACATCACCTTGACAACCCTCAGACCAAGTGGAAACATCACTTTGACAACCCTCAGACCAAGTAGAAACATCACCTTGCAACCCTCAGACCAAGTGAAAACATCACCTTGACAATCCTCAGACAAAGTAGAAACATCACCTTGACAACCCTCAGAGCAAGTAGAAACATCACCTTGACAACCCTCAGACTAAGTGGAAACATCACCTTGACAACCCTCAGACCAAGTAGAAACATCCCCTTGTCAACCCTCAGACCAAGTAAAAACATCACCTTGACAACCCTCAGAGCAAGTAAAAACATCACCTTGACAACCCTCAGACCAAGTAGAAACATCCCCTTGTCAACCCTCAGACCAAGTGGAAACATCACCTTGACAACCCTCAGACCAAGTGGAAACATCACCTTGCCAACCCTCAGACCAACTGGAAACATCACCTTGACAACCCTCAGACCAAGTGGAAACATCACCTTGACAACCCTCAGACTAAGTGGAAACATCACCTTGACAACCCTCAGACTAAGTGGAAACATCACCTTGACAACCCTCAGACCAAGTAGAAACATCCCTTGTCAACCCTCAGACCAAGTAAAAACATCACCTTGACAACCCTCAGAGCAAGTAAAAACATCGCCTTGACAACAATAATATCAATTTTTTTTAAAAGGGTCATTATTTAGATTTCAAGTAAAAACTAAGTATAAATATATCACCTTAGAAACATCTTCCTCCATATCTTGTCTAGTTTTACCATAATGTACTGCTAACTCTGTTATACAATCTTCATCTAATGTAGACTAAATATAAAATAATAGTTAAGATTAATTCTCAAAGATAGTGGATGGTATTTGACACATTTTCATTATCATAGGGACACTTCACTCATATTATATGATCTAAATCAGACCTTCTCAATTAATTTTAGTAAAGGGCCAAATGTATTTTATGAATGATCTATAAGGGCCAAATAGAGGAAAATAACAAAGTGAGCGAGGCGTGCAGAGCATTTTAGCAGGCCATCCTTGAGGGCGGCCTGATCTAAATCAAATGACAGTATTTTAAAAGTGTGATTTGCAAATGTGAACCCACAATATATATACTAATATACCATATTTATACTCTAAATATGCATGGCTAAATAAAAAAACAATCTTTCCCGACAATTGGCCCAATTTCTTGAAACAGAGTTGGTAATCTTTCGCTTCGCTCTATAGTAGAAATTCACGTTGATAGTAACCATGCATATTTAGAGTATAAATATGGTATATTAGTATATATCGGGTGGGCCTAAAGTAATGTCCCAACTTTTGACCTTCACTATTTTCCAAAGCATTTACTCAAATGGACTGAAATTTTCATATGATTAGTTTATTATATTATCTACCTTTGGTGCGAGTTTGAGTGATATAGCATCATTAACCTTTAAATGGCATACAAAACTAAATCAGAGGCCGAAAAATTCAATGTCGGAGTCTTCTGAAATTATCCTTGCATATGCATGGTGCCATGGTGTCACCTGTCAATCAAGTTTCATATGGGATGTTCGTGGGTTTGAGGTCATATGGAAAATTTCAGTCCATTTGAGTAAATGCTTTGGAAAATAGTGAAGGTCAAAAGTTGGGACATTACTTTAGGCCCACCCGATATATGGTACAAATAAGTAATATATATCGAAAAATCTGAGATTTATGATAATAATAATAACTAGAACCGTGATAACGGTACTGAGCAGTGCGCAAATTAAACATCCTTGAACGGTTGCATTTTAGTCCTGCATATAAATTAGGTCATGTGACAGAGTTGTTTATAGTTAAAAATCTCAATTTTCAATCGGCTATTTAACCGGAAGTAAACATCGGAAAACACAAAGTAAAAAATCATTTGATAGATTTTATCGAGGGCAATAGCTTTGGTTCAGATCAAAAGGTCATCATACGTCAAGGTCACGTGTTTTGAGCTTTGAAAGTGTTTGCTATTGCTTTTTATTTCTTTAACCGGAAATAGACAAAACTTTTAATCGAAATTAGGAAATCGGCTGTCACCATTTTGTTAGTAATATATTGAAGATGACATAGACATCAACATTATGTAAATCGGATGATATCCTGATCACTTATATCGATTTAACGAAAGATTGGTTATTTCAAGATGGTGGTCTACTAGTTTTTATCCTTTTTTATGTTATGTCATTTTATATCTTCAAAAGAATGTGTCGACTCACTTCAAAAATCCACAATTTAGGAACCACGTGTTTTTTCGCGCCAAAAAAAGCCACGCAGTTACTTTAGAACAATGAACAAAATTTCCAAATTAAAAAAAAAGCAAAATGATTAAAATATCTACTATATTATATATCAAGAGGGGATAAAGCATAATAAGAAAAGACGATTTTTTTGTGACGTACGTGAATTAGGTTCAAACTGACAATTTTCAAATGGCTATAAAACAAGAAGTAAATATTGGACAACAAAAATGAATTCACCATTGGATAGATCTAATTTCGGGCAATCACTTTTGTTCGGATCATAAGGTCAACAAATGGTAAGGTCACAAGTTATGAGCTTTAAAAGTGTTACAATAATTGCTGAATATCTTTTACCGGAAATAGACAAACACCATAATCGAAATTAGCAATTCAGCTGCCCCCATTTTGTTGGCAATAGATTGAAAATGTCATAAACATCAAAATTATATTAATCGGATGTCGATTTATAGAAAACATGTTCATTTCAAGATGGTGGCCAACGTGTTGCTTCCGGTTACGATTTTGTCATATTTTTTTCTTTGTTAGTCATGTTCTTTCATATCTTAAGAAGAAATTGTTACCTATCTTATAAAATCCGTAATTCAGATAACACGTGTTTTTTTTCGCCAAAAAAACAGGCAGAGTTACTATAGAACAAAGAACAAAATTCCATTTGATCAAAATATTTAGTGCTATATATCACTGGAAAGAGGAGATAAAGCGTAATAAGAAAAGAAGATATTTTGTGACGTGACGTCACGTGACAGAGCTGTTCAAAGTTCAAACTAACAATTTTTAAATGGCTATAAAACCGGAAGTAAATATTGGACAACAAAAATGAATACACCGTTGGGTAGATCTCATCATGGGCAATAACTTTTGTTCAGGTCATAAGGTCATCCAAATCCAAGGTAACATGTAATGAGCTTTGAAAATTTTGGCCATTTCTGAATATTTTTTACCGGAAATAGGCAAACATCATAATCGAAATTAGCAAATTGACTGTCATCATTTTGTTGGCCATAGATTGAAAATGCCCTAGACATCAATATTATACAAATCGTATGATACCCTGTTCACTTCTCTCGATTTAAAGAAAACATGTTCATTTCAAGATGGCGGCCAGCGTGTTACTTCCGGATACGATTTTATCATATTTTTTTCTTTGTTAGTCATGTTCTTCCATATCTTAAGAAGAAATTGTTACCTATCTTATGAAATCTGTAATTCAGATAACACGTGCTTTTTCCCGCCAAAAAAACACGCAGAGTTAGTATAGAACAAAGGACAAAATTCGAAAAAGCAATTTTGATCGAAATATTTAGTGTTACACATTTTTGGAAACAGGAGATAAAGCGTGATTATAATAGAAGATAATTTGTGACGTACATGAATTAGGTCACGTGACAGAGCTGTTTAAAGTTAAAAATTGCAATTTTCTGACGGCCATAAAACCGGAAGTAAACATTGGGCATGTAAAATGATTATACCATTGGATAGATCTCGTCAAGGGCAACAACTTTTGTGCAGGTCACAAGGTCACTCAATGTCAAGGTCACAAGATATGAGCCTTAAAAGTTTTGACTATTTCCGAAAATTCTAAACCGGAAATAAAAAAAATTCTGAATCGAAATTCAAAAATCGGCTTCCCATGTTTTGTTAGCAATCGACTGTAGATTCCATAGACATCATTTTTATTCAAATCGAATGATTCCCCGATTCTGAATTTCGATTTAAAGAAAAATCAGTCATTTCAAGATGGCGACTGATATGAAATATCTGGGTCAGATTTTTTCATTTCATTTTTAGTCAACGGTTATTTCTAGCACATCTCAAAAAGATTTTTTTGAATATCTTAATTATTCCGGAAGTTGAAATTTCAACTTTACAAGCGAATGACGTCAACACCGGAAGTGATATAAAAATTTTGAAAATACCATTTAGTTAGAAATCAAAATATTTATACACCTGTAAGTTTTCAGTGTGATCGAAATAAAATTGCAAAAGTTAAAAAAAACGGTTAAAAAAGTGCTCCAAAAAGTCAGCAGAGAATATCTAAAAGTGCATATATGTTGAGAGCTATTATGTAGACATTAGAATAACGAAATAAACAAAAAAGTTCCATCAAAATCGGTTGAAAAACAGAGGTAAAAATGGTAAAAAACATAACATGGGTTTTTCTGTCATATGTCATTTCCGGTTTGACAAAAAACCGCCATTTTACATTCACCCAACACCGAGCAGTTAGATATTGTAGGAAAACATGTGAGATAAGGTGTGACATGCTCCCTTCATACCGAATTAGCGTGACCAGAAGTAGACAAAAAAAAAAAAAAAAAGTCATTATGAAAACAAAGCAGTGCGTTCGCTAGAACGCACTGCAACTAGAACCGTGATAACGGTACTGAGCAGTGCGCAATTTAAACATTCTTAAACGGTTGCATTTTAGTCCTGCATATAAATTAGGTGATGTGACAGAGCTGTTTATAGTTAAAAATCTCAATTTTCAATCGACTATTAAACCGGAAGTAAACATCGGAAAACACAAGTAAAACATCATTTGATAGATTTTATGGGCAATAGCTTTGGTTCAGATCAAAAGGTCATCAAACGTCAAGGTCAAGAGTTTTGAGCTTTGAAAGTGTTTGCTATTGCTGAAGTTCTTTAACCGGAAATAGACAAAACTTTTAATCGAAATTAGGAAATCGGCTGTCACCATTTTGTTAGTAATATATTGAAGATGCCATAGACATCAACATTATGTAAATCGGATGATATCCTGATCACTTATATCGATTTAAAGAAAAAGTTGGTCATTTCAAGATGGTGGTCTCCTAGTTACTTCCGGGTCCAATTTTATCCTTTTTTTTCTATGAATGTTATGTCATTTTATAACTTCAAAAGAATGTGTCGACTCTCTTTAAAAATCCACAATTTAGGAACCACGTGTTTTTTCGCGCCAAAAAAGCCACGCAGTTACTTTAGAACAACGAACAAAATTTCCAAATTAAAAAAAAAGCAAAATGATTAATATATCTACTAACTATTATATATCAAGAGGAGATAAAGCATAGTAAGACAAGACAATTTTTTGTGACGTACGTGAATTAGGTTCAAACTGACAATTTTCAAATGGCTATAAAACAAGAAGTAAATATTGGACAACAAAAATGAATTCACCATTGGATAGATCTCATTTCGGGCAATCACTTTTGTTCGGATCATAAGGTCAACAAATGGCAAGGTCACAAGTTAGCTTTAAAAGTGTTACAATAATTGCTGAATATCTTATACCGGAAATAGGGATGGGCGGTATTTCGGTATTACCGAAAATACCGGTTCTAAAAAAATACCGGTAGTAATACCGTGGCTCATCTGAAAACCGGTATACCGTGAATACCGCGAATTCTCAATAAGAGTACCACGATACTGATTATCTAATTATCACTGTTGAGATATTGTTGAAAATATCTGCTCTTTATGCTTATCTTAAAATCAGCTGGTCTTATTTTTATTTTTATCATGCCTGTCTGCCACACAAATTCATTGTGGTGTGAAAATCCTGTTAATTTAGTGCCTGCTTGGATAGTCTTTAACATACCAGACTATAAAAAAAATCTGGTATTGTTGACAGCAGTTTGGATAATCAAAACATTGTTTCATTCTTTTGAAAAAATAAATAACCACTAGTCACCTCTCTTAAATAAGATTTTAAAAAATGTCCACATCAAGATGAAAAAAATAAACATAATCAATAAATAATTAAAAAAAAACGGATAGCTGTCAGTAAACTCTATTGACAGTTGATATTTCTGTGGAAATGTGACTTTTTTTCACACAAAATCATCCCTTACCTCTTCTTTTGATAATTGAATATTCCCTATGCATAAATAGAAAGGTCGAGAGCTGTATTGGCATATAATTTTGAAAAGTTGAATGTCCCAAAAATACCGTGACTATACCCAGTATTATATAAAATACCGAGGTATTTGAAATTGGCAATACCGCCCACCCCTAACCGGAAATAGACAAACACCATAATCGAAATTAGCAATTCAGCTGCCCTCATTTTGTTGGCAATAGATTGAAAATGCCATAAACATCAAAATTATATATGTCGATTTAAAGAAAACATGTTCATTTCACGTGACAGAGCTGTTCAAAGTTCAAACTAACAATTTTTAAATGGCTATAAAACCGGAAGTAAATATTGGACAACAAAAATGAATACACCGTTGGGTAATCTCATCATGGGCAATAACTTTTCTTCGGGTCATAAGGTCACCCAAATCCAAGGTAACATGTAATGAGCTTTGAAAATTTTGGCCATTTCTGAATATCTTTTACCGGAAATAGGCAAACATCATAATCGAAATTAGCAAATTGGCTGTCATCATTTTGTGGCCATAGATTGAAAATGCCCTAGACATCAATATTATACAAATTGGATGATACCCTTCTCTCGATTTAAAGAAAACATGTTCATTTCAAGATGGTGGTCAGCGTGTTACTTCCGGTTACGATTTTATCATATTTTTTTCTTAGTTAGTCATGTTCTTGCATATCTTAAGAAGAAATTGTTACCTATCTTATGAAATCCGTAATTCAGATAACACGTGTTTTTTCCCGCCAAAAAAATACGCAAAGTTACTATAGAACAAAGAACAAAATTCGAAAAAGCAATTTTGATCGAAATATCTAGTGTTATACATTTTTGGAAACAGGAGATAAAGCGTGATAATAATAGAAGATAATTTGTGACGTACATGAATTAGGTCACGTGACACAGCTGTTTAAAGTCAAAAATTGCAATTTTCTGACGGCCATAAAACCGGAAGTAAACATTGGGCATCTAAAATGATTATATCATTGGATAGATCTCGTCAAGGGCAACAACCTTTGTTCAGGTCACAAGGTCACTCAAGGTCAAGGTCACAAGATATGAGCCTTACAAAATTTGACTATTACTGAAAATTGTTTACCGGAAATAAAAAAAATTCTGAATCGAAAATCAAAAATCGGCTTCCCATGTTTTGTTAGCAATCGACTGTAGATTCCATACACATCATTTTTATTCAAATAAGATGATTCCCTGATTCTGAATATCGATTTAAAGTAAAATCAGTCAGTTCAAGATGGCGGCTGATATGAAACAGCTGGGTCAGATTTTATCATTTCATATTTTGTCAATAATGATTACTAGCACATTGCAAAAACATTTTTTAGAATATCTTCATTATTCCGGAAGTTGAAATTTCAACTTTACAAGCGAATGACGTCAAAACTGGAAGTGATATAAAAATTTTGAAAAGATCATTTTGTTTGTCATCAAAATGTTTATGCATATGTAAGTTTTCATATTGATCAAAATAAAATTGCAAAAGTTGAAAAAATTGTCAAAAAAGTGCTTCAAAAAGTCAGCGACAAAGTTTTAAAAATGCATGTTTTTAAACCCCCAATTTGAAGAAAATCGATTAATAAATTAAACAAAAAAAATTCCATCAAAATCGGTTGAAAATCAGAGATGAAAATGGTTAAAACATTAAATTGGGCTTATTTGCCATACGTCATTTCCTGTTGGACGAAATTGCATCATTTAATATTCACCTAATACCGTGCAGTTAGGCATAGTAAACAATTATATGAGATAATGTGTGGCATGCTCCCTTCATACCGAATTAGCGTGACCAGAAGTAGGAAAAAAAAACAAAAAAACAAAGCAGTGCGTTCGCTAGAACGCACTGCAATAAGGGGGAAGGACTATATATGGGGCTCATACAGGATCCTGTCCTCAAGCACCTGTGAAATTGACAAGTGATTTAAAAAACAGAACATTTGATGAATTTTCATTAGAAAACGTCCTTGGACCGTGGGTGATAATAAACAAGTTTGTCTAAATTAATCAAGAATTTTGATTTCTAGAGTGTTACTAAGGTAAAATTTTAACACATAAACCAAACATTTTTCTTTTTTTTTGCATTTTTGTTAGGGTACATTCTTTTGTGATAATAGAAAAATTGTGCCTTCTTTAGCTGTTAATAAATTATTGTTGAAAAAATAAAATAATTGTTTTTCTTATGTTTCCTCATTTGGTAAATGTATTTCAATAGAAAGTGCCTGTTTAAGTATTTACAGGCTATCTGGGTTGGGTCAAATAATTGAAATAATCGATTAACAAATTTTTCATTTCAATTATCGATAAAATACATAGTCAAATTTTCCTTTAACATTATCTGTTACACAATAATCAGACAAGTCACATCCCATTATATCATGATGATCATAAAAAATTATGGACATAATTGATCGATAATCGATCTCAATTTGGTAATCGATACCAAGCTCTACAGGCTGTAAGTGAAAAATAAAAAATAAATATATAACCACCTACCTTATATTTACTCTCAAATTCACAAGGTATATTAAAACCTTTTCTCAACCATGGATGATTTATTAACTGTTGTATAGAGATTCTACGTTTAGGATCTACTTGTAACATCTGAGCTATTAATATAGAACTTTCTGGAGATAGCCAATCTGGTACATCATATTTACCACCCTGTAAAATAACATTATTAGATGAGAATTGCAAGGAATTTTAAAAGACACAATTTTTATAATTTGTTTAAAATCATGGCCTAAAGCAGAGGGAGTCCCGAGTAAAATTTTGAGAAACATGTTTAAAACTTCTGTTTAGAGCCAAAAGTGTTTACGTGTACAGCCAAGTTACAACCGAGTGTGCAGGATCCTTCCGAAGATATTAGGAGTCTCCCGATTTTTTATCAAAATTTTACTCAGGACTTACTCTGCTTGAAACTCCTGTAGGTGGGAGAGGGGCTTTAGTCTACAGGCAGGATTTTTGATTACCTTAATTTGGGCACACCCTGAATTCTGGGGCAGAGCTCATAAATATAGGCTTCAAGAGTTACCAAGAAGAATACCATGGCATTTTCACTTATCTAGAACTTACTGTGGGTTACATAATTTTTTGGTATGAATTACATCATCTATAAATATGGCAAACAAAGAATGGAAATATAAAGTCACCTGTATTTTTCTGTACAATGAAGGAATTTTCTCATCATCAAATGGTAAATAACCACATAATAAAGCATATAACAGTACACCCATACTCCATATATCTGCCTACAAATATCAATGTAAAATTAAAAATATAAAAACATTATCCAAATTGTAGCGAAACTGATCTTTCACTGATAGAAGCAGCCATATTGAAAATGATGCTTAGTTAGATTAAAGGGGTGTGAACAAAGAGCTTATTTAAATACACTTTCAGATGAAGTGTTTCTTCAAATATTTCTGAGAAAAGGACCAAAAAAGCAGTTCTTACCCCATTTTCTCACTGTTGATAAGGTGATTATTCATTCATTTGACGTAGCATTTTTGAATGAATGACATAATTCAAGTTATAAACCTTGGTCTAAAACTAGACGCCAATAAGATCTAGATTCCAATTTAAATCAGACATCTGAGTTTTGGGTAATTTCCAATTTAAATGATGTATTCTGATGTCACCATGATAGAAGTTGATTAGCATATTTCAAGCGTTCTTAGCAAGTTGATGGAATTTTTATTATTTTTTTGACTTACCTCTGCACCTAGATATTGTTTTCCTGATATTAATTCAGGTGCTGCGTAGGCTGGACTACCACAACATGTAAATAGATGATTCTCCATACCACCCTATAATACAACAAGTATCTTTTATTACAATAGAATCTATTTTTATTGTCACAAGACCTCAATCTAGATATGTACGGTACAAGAATGTTATAAGAAAATAATACACAAGATTTACAACCTTTAGGACATTTTTACCAAGCTGGTACCCCCACTTCCTACATAAGTAGTGATATATTAATATTAGTTAATATTTGACTCATACTAAATCTCATAACTTAACAATCAGAATTTTTTTTATGATAGCCTACTTCTCAAATTCTCACTGGTACCTTCAGAGGACTCAGATGGAATGATAGCTCTTAGAATGGTCATTTGGTGCTGTTGGTGGCTCTTTTCATGATATATGTATATAATTTTGACATCACAAGCTAGATTATTGCAATGCTCTGGTTTAGTCCAAGTATCTCACTTCCAATTTAAATACATGTGTAAACTAAGAGAAGGTTTTATTGGTCTAGAGAAATGTAATATAATGTGATATCATACCTTAGGTTTAGCACATAACCCAAAATCTATCAACTTTAAATTCTGGTCTTCATCTAATAACAAATTTTCCTGAAAAAAATATACTCATAGTAAATTGTTATACATTTCAAAGAGTCTGAAAATGGCATTGTCAATATTAGTCTGACAAAAGGCACTGACATCAGTTCACTTGGTTTGATTTGACATTTGTGAACAAACCTAATGGCGTGTTTAATTTTTTAAATTCATAAATTCAAAAACTTATTCAGCTTAAAATTAGTAAAATCAGAAATAATTCAGCTTTTATCAGCTTCAAAAGAAACGGGAAGACAGCTGCTGTTTTGAGCTGATATCCATAATGTAAGCTATATGCTTTAGGCTTAAGTCAAATTACATGAACTTTGTGTTAAATGATGTTACTTTACTCAAATAAATTTTTAAAGAGTAAATAAAGTTAAAATCTAAGTTTTGTTTATATATCAGAGTTTTTATATCAGAGACTAGATATTCCAGACTATAACATTTACTTACAGGTTTCAAGTCTCTATGAGCATAACCTTTATAATGTATAAAAGCTACAGCAGATACAATTTGTCTGAAAAATATTCTGGCTTCTGCTTCATCTAATCTATCTTTAGACACTATATAATCAAATAGTTCTCCTTCAGGACAATACTGAAATATATATAATACATACATTGGATTGTCCAAGATGAAAATAATTTTACTGTCAACAAAAAACATTTTTTTCACAAAAGCACCGTTTTCAAGTTCTAAAACCACATCATAGAAAAAATGAAATGGAGTAGTATTTCTTGTCGTTCTGCACCTTTATGGGTTAATGAAAACGGGCAAAAACGATGCAGTGTGCAATGAGGGAAATTTTGCCAGGACAGCATCATTAGCCTACTTTTATTTTCAATTTCCAACTATCGTGGGATCTTTAACGTACACAGTCTATAGCAAACAGTGGTTTATTGTCCCATCCAAATGACTAGAAACTTTTTCCATTTCAGATTTCAGATTGTCAGATTTCTGAAAAAGGGAAACTGGGTTAAAAATCTGAAGGTATTCTCTTGGTCAAGTTTAAACCCTGGAACTTCAGGTTAGCGAGCAAACATCTAACTCAATGAGCCACCTCAGCTCCCAATAATATGACACTGTAGCAGTCAGTGGTCATGTATTTACCGTATATACCAGACTACGCAGTTAACTACATTCAATTGGCATCAATGATGTTTGAAATAATAAACCTTTGATTAGAATCACAAGTAAGCTTACATGACTACCTTGCAAAACTTATTTGTACGCACTAGGATATTTTTGCACAGTGCACAGAAGCAATATGCTTAGGTACATATAAGGTGTTTTTGTGGGACAATTCAATTTGGTCGATTAGCTATTTTGCGCATTTGTGAGCCAGTTCGATTAGGCTTATTGGTGCATTTGTGAGACCGTTTAGCTAAACTGATTAGGCTAATCGACCTAACCGTTCCAAGAGGTGGCTAGGCGATTCGATTAGGTGTTATAAGATGGCGGAATGTGCCAGTTCTTAAAACTATTGGCTGATATATCAATGACGTCATAATATATAACATACACGTGACCTTCTTTTGTTGACAGTCAAGGCTGCCTAATCGCCGGTACATTTGTGGACCAAAGAAAATTACACCAAATCGTACTAGCAAATCGAAACCATCGAATCGTCCCACAAAAACGCCTATTAAATCCAACTTTTCATTTCATAAAATTTCATATGACATAAGCACTTGCTTAAGAATTTCTATTTATAAACTCAGTAACATATTAATAGGAAAAGCTCATTGTATTGGAAAGTTATTTCAGTACCAAAATTATCAGACACTTTGCACTGAAATATCTTCAATGCCATTATCACATATGCAGTTCAAAACCAAACATCAAAATTACCTCTAAAACCATATAAAATCTTGTTTCTGTTTCTAAAACTTGAAACAATTTACAGATGTGTTGTTGACACAGTTCTTTCATGGCTGCTATTTCAGTTTTAACTCTAGGTAAATCATCCTATAAATAAAATCATTCTAATTTATTGATATTTAAACGGTCACCATCAATACAGTCAGTTTTATATATTATCATTATGACTTGCTCATTATGACTTACATTAAGCAACATTGGCAACAGTCAGCACATCTATTTCCAGTACATTTAAGTCACATAATGTGCAAGATAATGTATTGTTTTGATATTGGACTGATATTGTTTTGTCAGTTAGTATTCTAGAAAATATCTTGAAACCTAAGCCTATATATATACCGTACTATGTATTGTTAATAACTGGGAGATTTATGTAATAAGCATAAGGATGGAAACAAACCAGATTGTCTCACTCACCCCTAAAGCTCTTTTGTCCATTATTTTGATAGCAACTTTTTCACCAGTCAGAGCATGGTAGGCTAGCTTTACTTTAGCAAAACCACCTGAAAAGTAACATTTATAAACATTTACTAGTCAAGTCAAGTTAACTAGAGACAGGTTGACAAAGATACGGTACCATTGTAATGAATAGGTAATGATTACAACCGTTTTTTGTTGAATTTAATCAAAAAACATTCTTATGAGTTAAAGATTTTAAGGAATACTATAGAATTTGTACCTGAACCAATTGTTTCTCTTAAATGGTAAAAACCTTTCAATTCGGGATACTGGGAACTCATTTTGATGGATATAGGTCATGAAACTCTGTAAAATCAAATGTAATGGTAAAGCTAAGATAAGAAAATATAATACAGAACTTGTCAAAATTCACAATGAACATAATGTAGAAAGAATTCCAAAAATCGTAAATAATTCACATGCGCGACTTCGCCTGACAACTTCATTTGCATATTTTGATAAATATAGGATATCCCAACTACGTCAACCTGCAGAATGAAATTAGCCGTGTCAAAAAAATAAAAATATATTTATTCATTTCTAACAAATGAAAAAATACGCATTTCAGTTAATAATTTTTTATCGGCAGAATTCCCTAACATTCCAAACCAAAAAATCTGAATTCTTGGTTTCCTCTGGTTCAACTTATTCTAGTAAACAAAGTCACGTGACAAATCAGGGGATTCCATTTCGTCAGAAAAAATATATGGTACGCAAAGAGGGCCATAACCTTATACGAGGGCCATAACCTTATACGGTTTCAAAACATTTTCGTGATAAAATTGGCTACATCAAAAATCCTTTAATGGTGTAATAAGGATTGTTTAATGACCAAGGATTTTTTAAATCATGATAATACAAACACGAATTGACTCGATCCCTTTTTTGTTCGATCGGTCGCATTTTTGCATTATTAAAAAGAGGACGATTTGATGCATTTCCGGGCGACAATCGGGCCGATGAAAAAAGGGATTAATCGCGGACAATGTTTTCTTGACCCAGCTGCTTGGAAAAAACAATCCTAGATAAAATGCGGCTTTTCATGGAAATTTTTAGGAAAAGTGTTTCGAAAACATAAGAAATAGATCTTTATGATTTGGTCATCGCTGGGCTTCCATACAACAAGTTATTTATAGATCGAACTTGATCCACGAATATATGTGACGTAGTCAGCAAATTTTGTCGTGTTTTAACACTTGAAAATATTGGTCAAAACAAGGAATCCATAAAGAAAATAGAAACAAACAAACATTTATTATTTTATTGAATATCTGAAGAAACATTTCAGGCAGAAAACGAATATTTCCGTTTTTATACGCCCACATGAAATGTGGAGCGTATATTGCCGTCACCCATGTCCGTCGGTCCGTCGGTCCGTCGGTCTGTCCGTCCGTCCGTCCACAATTGCTTGTTAACACTCTACAAGTCACAATTCTTTACGGATTTTGACGAAACTTGCTGAAATTGTTTATTATCACCCAAGGATGAACCCTATTGAAAATCAAAAGATTCGAAAAATATTTACTATGAATTATTGCCCTTGTTCTTTAAAACGCGTTCGATTTTTAGCTCGTTAACACTCTACAGGTCACAATTCTTTACGGATTTGGACGAAACTTACTGAAATTGTTTATTATCACCCAAGGATGAACCCTATTGAAAATCAAAAGAATCGAAAAATATTTAATATGAATTATTGCCCTTGATCTTCAAAACGCGTTCGATTTTTAGCTTGTTAACACTCTACAAGTCACAATTCTTTACGGATTTTAACAAAACTTGCTGAAAATGTTTATTATCACCCAAAGATGAACCCTATTGAAAATCAAAAGAATCGAAAAATATTTACTATGAATTATTGCCCTTGTTCTTTAAAACGTGTTCGATTTTTAGCTTGTTAACACTCTACAGGTCACAATTCTTTACAGATTTGGACGAAACTTACTGAAATTGTTTATTATCACCCAAGGATGAACCCTTTTGAAAATCAATAGAATCGAAAAATATCTTCTTTGAATTATTGCCCTTGTTTTTAAAAACGCGTTCGATTTTTAGCTTGTTAACGCTCTACAAGTCACAATTCTTTACGGATTTTAACGAAACTTGCTGAAAATGTTTATTATCACCCAAGGATGAACCCTATTGAAAATCAAAAGAATCGAAAAATATTTACTATGAATTATTGCCCTTGTTCTTTAAAACGCTTTCGATTTTTTAGCTTCTTAACACTCTACAAGTAAAAATTGTTTATGGAATTTAACAAAACTTGCTGAAAATGTTTATTATCACCCAAGGTTGAACCCTATTGAAAATCAAAAGAATTGAAAAATATTTATTATGAATTATTGCCCTTGTTCTTTAAAACGCGTTCGATTTTTAGCTCGTTAACACTGTACAGGTCACAATTCTTTACAGATTCTGGCGAAACTTACTGAAATTGTGTATTATCACCCAAGAATGAACCTTATTGAAAATCAAAAGAATCGAAAAATATTTAATATGAATTACTGCCATTGTTCTTCAAAACGCGTTCGATTTTTAGGTTGTAAATACTCTAAAAGACAATTGAAATAGTTTATTATCTCATGATGAACCATATCGAAAATCAAAAAATATTTGACTTATTGCCCTTCTTCTTCGAATTACGTTTTAGTTTTTAGCTCATAAACACTCTAAAAGACAGAAGGATTTTGACTTAACTTGATGAATGCTGAACACTTGATGAAATCAAGAAAAACAATATTTGGAGGACACTTAATTTAAGTTCTTAACGAGTTGTAGGCCTATGACTATAGGTTGAATATTTGATGTTTTCTGTTTTCTGCCAAATGTTCTTTTTCAAGCAAAGCTGCCAGTGGGCGTATATTACCTTGCCTGGCAAGCTATCTTTAAATTTTAACGTTATTCGGAAATAAATCGTTATGTCCACGAATATATGTTACACGAATGTCAGACCGGTCGGACCATTACTGTGTCGGACCATTACTGGTTCGGACCTAAAAAAAATTTTATAACCAACTCGGACCAATGATATTTTTCTCACTACCGACTCGGCCCAAGGTTTTTTTCTCACTACCGACTCCGCCCACTAGACTTATGTTGTTATATTATATATTTATGTGTATCAAATGATAAAACAAATATCCTATCCCACAACATGTGGTTTCGTAATTGAATTGTCGGTAAATCATGGACGACATCAAAGTAGGCATTGTCAAGATATCGTTTGCTGAATCACATTTTGCCCATTATATTTGAATGAATTGTAATATTATCCTCAAAATGTTTTTGAAAGTCCTATATTGTCTTTATAAATTAGTAAAATTTAATTTTTTTGATATGGATGTTATTTATATTTTATCTTCCCGTGATGACCTTGACTCAAGGTCGCACGCGTATGAATCTCGAAAAATCTGAAAAAGGCAAATCTAATCGATAAATTGAGTGGACCGATAAAGTTTGAGTTTTTCAAAAGCAGAGATATTGTCATGCAATCAAAATATATCTATTTGAACCTCATTTTGATCATTGCATTATGAATTCAGATATTAAATCTGCAGTATGTCGTCTGCTTCTTTGCTAATATTCTATGTCAGCACTTTGATTCTATTTATAGTAACAATCAACCTTGATTGCCGCCTTTGTTTCTATATTGAATCCAAGCCCTCCTGAGGAAATTAATCTAAGGTGTGAGAAAAAATCATTGGGCCGAGTTTGTAATGGTCCGACACAGTAATGGTCCGACCGGTCCTGATTCCATGTTACACTACCGTAATAATGCCAATGGTATGACAGTTCACAAAAATCAATCAAAGCAAAGATTTAAGCCAATCGAATAATCGTATCAAATTGCGGATAGCAAGCGACAGCACCAAATTAGTGATAGCGAGCAACAGGCAATCAAATTGTTGAAAATGATGGCTATAAATGTTGTATGACTGCGTTGTGCCTGTGTGGTCGACTTTATCTTTGTCTTTAGCTGTTTACTAGTGACACTGACAGTGTGAATGCATTGCGTAAAATATGTTCTATTGGAAATGCAATTTGATGTATTTAAATTCAACTAGATATATCAGTAGGCCTACCCCTAAAATTTACTAGGCCTACAATTACAAGTACAACAATTCAATAACTAACATTTTGTTGAGTTACATAAATTTTGGTCTGAAAGTAGAAGTCCTTTCTATAAAAGATCTAGAATACGGTACCTACATGTGCAAACAATTTCACAAATGTTCACTGTTTGACAATCAACATACAAATCACACTGACGGTTTCACCTGAATTCAGTAGAAAGAATTGTTTTTGTTGACATAAAATTATTATGCTGAAGTTTTGAAATTGGCTCGAATTTGTACATGACCAATCAGCGCGGATTGTGTCCGACTTCCGGTCCTTTTGTTTTTAATTTTCTTTGATAAAATTGCTTCAATAAATATACTTTGCCTACTTATAAGATATTTTGATGCATTTATTTACATAAAAGCAAATATTCAACATTATTTCTCTAATCAATATTTAAAAAGATGAATAATTTCGTGCGAGTCTATTGTTATGGCACAAAACGACTGGATAAACAAAACTAAAAAGAAAATGGCATCCGACGACGAGGTATAAATTTTTTTTTCTTTATTTCATGACTAATTCAACCTTGATTAACTCTGAACCTAATTTGTAATGTAGGATAAAGGTTGCATTACTCTAACAATGAATGAAATTATGTAGTGCGAATATCCTAACTCAACTGCCACTAAATAGTAAATGTTACTTGAACAATTTCTGAAACAGGAAGTAGTCCAATTTTCTGTCTTATAAATGGATTGTTTCCTTATCCAGACCGTTTTCCCTTTGACATAAGCAAATTTGGTCTATGAATAAATATGTCTAAATAGATTATCTGCTGAAGTAGACTTCACTATTGCCAGCCTACTTTGCCATTGGTATTATGCATCAAATGCAAGATGTAGCTACTTTACCACTTATCTGACTTAATAAACTTAAGTTAAAGGGCCATGTTCACTGGGCCTAACTCAATGCCGTGGGTTGGACGACTGTAACCTTGTCCCAGACACCGAGATGTTTTAGATAATTTAATCAATAATAGTATTCACAACGATTTTAATACTAGACCTAATCAACAAGACGTACAATTTTCTGGTTGCCTAATTTTTATACGCCCACACATAAGTATGGAGGCCCCCTTCCTCAGGGACAGACACACATAAAAAGTCAGTTGAGTGATGTCATTTTCCTTGGTGGTTGCTTGGTAACGTTTCATCAACATTCTTCTGATGGTAGGAATCCAATTTGGCTTCATAAAATGATGATCGTTCAAAAGCCTAAACTAATGAAGATGCAGTGGGTCCAAAGGTTTAAGGAGTGTTCAATAAAGTAAAAGACACACAAACCATTTCACAAAGTTTTTTACTGGTCCATTTTTAGTTGATCCAAATAATGTGGATACTCTATAGCATAACACATGGGTAAAAATTCATAAAAATAATCTGCTACAGAAAAACTAATAGTCCTAAAGTCCGTCGGTTAACATTTACCTCGTGCTCACTCTACAGGCTACAATTCTTCATGGATCCTTTTGATGTTTTGTATGTGAGTCAACTGTCAATATCATTATGAAGATGCGCACTATTGAATTTGGGGATGATTCGATGATTTTCTTCAGAGATATTGCGTAAAACTCTGATATCGCGTTTGTTTTTGTTTTTTGCTCGTGCTCACTCTACAGGCTACAATTCTCCATGGATCTGTTTGATATTTTGTGTTTTTGCTAGATCAAACTGTGTAAAAGTATCGCTTTCATAGCAAATGAAAATCAATCTTTTTACTATTGCCCATTTTTAAACGCCCTCATCTCTCTATGAGGACGTATATTGTCGGCACCCCTGTCCGTCTATCCGTCCGTCCGTCAACATTTGCTCGTAAACGCTCTAAAAACTAGAGTTTTTGACGGAATCAAATGAAGTTTGATATGTGTATACATATTCATAAAACGAAGATCAAGTTCGAATTTGAGCTATTTTCGATCGTTAGAAGCAGAGTTATTGCCCTTGCCCCATATCTTGAATATGCTATTACTCTCTTTTAGTTTTCAACTGATTTTGATGAAACTTAAAATGGATGTTATTGGACCTAAATCGAAAGGTTTGAGAAAGTTTAGTTTTATCCTGATTAAATTTAAGGCTTTTTCGTTAGGCGTATATGGCCGTGGTCCACTATCTTCTAGGCTAGTTGCCATCCTCTCATGGTTAAGTCATCATGTTTATTCATAGGAAACTTACAATTACTTGTTGAATGTATTAAATAAAATTGGATAAAGAAAATTAAAGAATCTTTTATTAAAACTGGCTCCCTATGTTGATTTGATTCTGTTTAAATCTTGTTCACTTAAAGTTAAAATATGTTGAAATTGTTTATTTTACGGTATAGATTAAAGATATTCAGATTGGACTTAATTTTATTGAATGTGTGTTTTTTTTTTCAGGATGAAGAGTTAAAGGCTTTAAGATTAGCTGTTTTATTGTCTATGAAGAAGGTGAGTTTGGTAAAGACTTAGTTCAGCGTAAGCGTAATACAAAGTCTGAGTCTGCATCCAAGTACTCAAAAACTTGTGTGTTGAATTGACTCAACGGCTGTGTATAAATTCTCACTGGGTGATATTATTCCACTTGACGAAATAAGCAAATCGTTATTTTAAGTTGACACTGTATATTTTTTTAAATACCAGTACCGTAATCACTCTTTTTTCTTTTTTAACACAGAACAATTGTAGAAATTTAGACAAACTTGTGAATTAATTCAAGAAGCTACATAAGTACAGTACATATACTACAGAAGTATACACAAATATTGCAATAGATGACCATAAAAATTAAGTTATCATCTATAAGATTAAAAGTTATTGATAAATGCAAACAAAGCTTTTTTTCCTTATTACAGAAAGTTGATAAAGAACTGTCTCCACCCAAAACAAAGAAGACCAATTCCTCAGATTTAGAAGCATTAAGACATGCTGCTCTAGCCACCATTGAAAGTGCCGGTGTAAAGGTAAATAACATGTCTTTTTCCTCACCTTTAAACAAAGCCTATGTTTGAACTTGAAAAATCCTACTTTTAACAAAGCATAATCCTGTTTTGTTGAGACCAACTTTTAAAATCAGCCTTCATGTAGTTTTAAAAGGGCTAACCTTGTAAACTAGAATTCTTATTATGATTTTGAGGCAACACAATTTAATTTGCACCAACTATAGTTTTCTTAATGCTGCTGCAATATGAAAGGTCAAAGTTCAACGATGTCTTTGAGAAATAAAAAAAATGCAGCATTTGTTACAAAAACAAAAAGATGAATTTATCCTAATGTGGAGATGTCATTGTCATTGTTGTATATGCATAAAAATATGCTGGGTAGACAAAGGTCACTTGACAGATAAAAGAACAAAATGTAGGACGTCAATGCTTTGTTCAGATGTTTCCTATGTCAAAGTAAAAATAAGCTTGAACAATGATATATTTTTTTAAAATTTCTTTATAAGAAATTAAACCGCAATAGAAATCTTTTTATAATAAATTTGTATGGTTATCTTATTTGAGTCTTTTTTTCTAAAAAAAAAATTGTGCATTCATTTCCTAAAAATTATGAAAGTATAAGAATGATAACATGCAAAAAAATTATCAAATTATTGGTTTTTGCAATAAAATATTTAAAAAATACAGTCATCAAAAAGGCATTGTAAAGAGGTTTTCTGAACTTTTTACGCCAACTTATTTATGACCATCTATTTGCTTCAACCAATTTTCCTGTCAGAAGGCCATGGTTCCTGTAATCTAATAAATTAAATAGAAACACTTAACTGAATCTGACATTTTAATTGCAAAATCTGCTAAATGAATTACTAATTAGAAGAAATTAAGTAGATAATTGATAGAAAACATCTTGACAATCCCTTTTAAAGGGATATGTTCACTAACCGTTCGACCAAAAAATACAAACCTGGAATTTTTTAGCTAATCTAATCCGTAATAATGTTCCAAACTCTCCCTCAAAATTTAACCCTCTAAATCTCTGTGTATCCAATATCCTTAAATAGCAGTATTTGAAAGTCAAAAATACAACTCGTCGTCAGTAAGACTATGACTTATATATAGAAAACACTTATACAGAAAATGAAAGATAACTGTTATAGTATAGGTATAATTGAAGGGATTGTGCGATTTTGGGCAGTTCCAGTAAATCAAGGCCCAAATCGATCCTCCAAAAGCTGAACATTCCCCTTTAATATAGCCATAGTTATAGCTTTTGAAAATTAAATTGATGGTATGCACTTTAATACAGGTATTCTTTAATTATTTTTCAGCCAAACGTTCCACAACCAATTCCCACTGCCAACTCATCTCTTTTCAAAACTCAGTCCTTCCCTAAATTGGTGCATAAAAACTTTAATAATGGATCACCAGGTCCACCAAGAAGTAGACCTAGAGCCAGTAATTTGATAGTCATCAATCCTGAACCTCAAAATGTACCACAGAAACCTATTATTGGTGAGAAGAAGTGTGTTGATAAACCAGTATTATTACGACCCCAGGATAAATGGTGCTCACCCAATACAGGCACTACTATTTCTAACTCTGGTGAAGAATCAAAGCCCAAAGGTAATTTTTATTCAAACTTTGTAGTAAATGAATGGGTTAATGTAACATTCAATCCGTATTTGAGAAAAGAAAACGTAGAGTGAATTTAAGTTTAATATTGAAAATATTTTATCAAGACATTTTGGAATTATGTTCCTTGACTTTCAGAACTAATTTACATATTATATGGAATTGTGTGTCACTTATTTGATGGTAAATCACCTCGAATGGTATTTGCTGGAAATAACTAGAAAATCATCTCAAATCTGTTCTTGACATATGAGTATCTAAAATCGAGTTGCATGTGCTAGTCCAAGAGATTGTAAACCCCCAATATGCTGATTGTTCCCCTATAATGTGCCCAGCCTGTAGCAACCATGGTCTAGTTTATTTTCCTTCTGACCCTACATCAATGACAAGGGGGAAATTTGGTCAAGATATTATCGCAACCCAATCCATGCCCTGAAATATGTTCAAAGTAATCCCTCGAACAAAATATGTTAAGCTGAACAGCCATTTAATTTTCTTAAACTGTTATTTTTCAGTTCCAAATAAGTTTTCCCGGTATGACTCAAGTGATAGTGACAGCAGTGATGTCTCCAGTAGTGACAGTGAGTCTGAGGAGGAGAAGCCACTGCCATCACCCAAACAAGATAGTGACTCAGAGGATGAAAAAAGTGTGTCTCCTAAGTCTAAAAGTGACTCTGAATCAGAGAAAAAGAAATCACCACCATCTGACATAAGTTCTGACACAGATAGTGATGACATTGAAAAACAAATTGACAATATTTTAAACAGTCCAGAAATTAAGGACAAAAAGTCAGAGGTTAGTGATAAAACTCGTGAAAAAGTGCTAAAAACAAAAACTCCAGAAAAGTCTGTTCCAAAAATCCCAGACCTACCTATCTCAACTGTTTCAAAAACTGAAGTAGCTAAAGCTGGTGTTAAATCCATACCTACATTAATAGGAGGTTCCAAAATGGGTGTAAAGAAAAAAGTAAGCAATGCCTGGTCAGATAGCGATAGTGATTCTGGAATACGATCTGGTAAGGAGAGACAGAAATTGAAAAAGGACAAATCATGGTCTGATCAGGGAAGTAGTGATGAAGAGAACAAGCCAGTCAAAAATGCCAATGTTTCCAAAACTCAGGTACTTGCTAGTATTGAACCAATTCCTCAAAAAACTAAAGCTGAAATAGAGAAAGAAAAGGAAGACCGTAAACGTATGATAGAAAATGATCTTCAAAAGACTTTGAAAGCTCTGCAGTCAATCAAAGAAAAACGAAGGAAACAAGAAGCTTCCCAAAAAGATTCAAAAGATTCAAAATGTATCAAGTCTCCTGAGTCAAAATACAGAAGACGTTCCAATTCAATATCTCCAAGAAGAAGGTCAATCAGTCCCAGAAGGAGAAGCCCATTTGATCGTAGAAGATCCTCTAGTCGTTCACCAAGAAGAAGGAGATCATTCAGTCCTAGAAGAAGGTCGAGAAGTTACAGTAGATCATTGAGTAGATCACCTACTGGTAAAAGAAGAAGTCCCTCTCCAGGCTTTAGAAAAAGAAGATCACCTGGATCTAGGAAGTCACCTGATCCAAGAAGAAGAAAAAGGTCACCATTAGCATTTAAAGGAGCATATCATCGGAGATCACCTCAGTCCAAAAGGTCTCCTAAAAACATGCCATCTGGTAATGTCTCACCAGTTCCTTGTAAAGAAAAACGTGTTCTTACAAGTGAAGAAAGAAAGAAAATTGAAGCAAGACGTAAAAAGTTTGAAAGTAGTGCTATTGAAGTGAAAAAGACAGTATCTTTAAAGAACATTGTGCGGAAATCAAACTCTAGAGAACGTTCACTTTCTCCTAAAATCAACAGTCCAAAGGATAGATCTAAAAAATCAACTAATCCATCTGAAGAATCTTCTTCCAAAAAGCGTCTGACTGTGGTAGAGAATAAGGTGTCCAATTCTGAATCAAGACGTTTGTCAAAAGAATCAAAGGTAAATAATGACCATGAAGATAGTGATGCCTCAAAGGGATCAGTGTCTTCACTTAGTGATAGCGATAGTGAGAAGGAAGAGTCCAGAGCATGGCGAAAGGAACAAAACAACACTAAACATCTTAACAAAAGAAAACTAACTGATATCAGTGATCGTCTTGATAGACCTGGTTTTGACAGGCATAATCGTGATAGACCAAGATTTGAAAGGTCGAGAAGAGATCATCAAGGATTTGAAAGGTCAAATAGAAATCAACAAGGTTTTGAAAAATCAAAAAGAGACCTTGAAACATCAAAAAGAGAGCGACAAGAATTTGAAAGGTCAAAAAGAGATCAACATGGTTTTGAAAGGTCAAAAAGAGATCTTGAAAGATCTGCGGAAAGAGATCAAGGCTTTGAGAGATCAAGAGATGGATTGGACAGACCAAAAACAAGTATTAAATCTAGATTGGACACCTCAAAATCTAGTAAGGAAAAGGAACCAGCTAAAGATGATCATGAAACCGAAACGAAATCTGTTGCAAATGATGCTGAACCAAAAGTGTTACCTAAGAAGGTTTATAGAAGTGATTCTCATGTGTTTTCTGACAATATTGATAGAGGTTTTGATGCTTCCAATTATCGCAAGACTAAAATCGATTCTGGTGTCACTTCTGGAGGATCAGACTCTGAGGACACTGCTAAAGACAAGAAACTCATTAGTGTTGTGTTGCCATCAGATTCTAAAAACAATAGTCCTGCTACAATCATTACTAGTCCAATCAGAAAGGTAGAATGTTCTGAAACAGTATCAGAAAAATCACATCGAAAACATCACAAACACCGTTCAGAACGCCACAAAAGTAAGCGAGTTGTTATCACGGACATGGATGAGATGCCAAGAAAAAAGAAAATGAAAACTGAACGCTTGGGAGATGCTAGGAACCTTCTAGAAGCTATCAAAAGTCAAAGCGATAATTCGAGAAGAGCTGTAATTCGTAAAGATGGTATAAGTGTCACACTTGAAGATCAGGAACCTGATTCACCAAGGAAGCCGTCTGTTCACGAGCGTCTGGGAAGAAAAGTTCCTAGTCTTATGTCCCTCAAAACTGAAGATCTGAGGAGAGGAAGATCTCCAGAGCCAGAACCTGAAGTGGTGAAGGTGACTTCTAAAGAATCTAAAAGATCCAAAGAGAAGTCTTCCCGCAAATTAGAAAGAGGAGACAGTTCTGAGAAGAAGTCAAAGAAGAAAAGATCCATAATTCATTATGGTTCTCCAGATGAAGGTAAGGAATTTGTCTTGGTTATTTTTATACTGTAGTCTTTGTAGGAAGTTCAAAACCACCTGAAGGGGTGTAAAGTGATTTTTTTGTTTCAAGTGTAATTCATTGAGCCATTTTTGTCTTCCCTTTGCATCATTCCATTCCATCACGACCTCAAATAATTTTATTGATATTTTAGAACCTGTGCAATAGCTCCTACAATAAATTTTAGGTTTAGTGTTAAAGCAATTGTTGGATGCTATTAGTGTTCCCAAAAAAACATAATGTTTGTGAATTTTGGCACATTTTTTGCAAGTGTCCTTTGTATGAAAATATATTTTTGGTTATTTCAGATGTAAATGATGATAATGCTTTAGAGAAACGTATTCAGATTATTAAAGAGAAGAATGCTGCTATATTGAAACGACAAGCTGAAATTCAGAAAGATAAAGAAATATTTGGTTGAATGGATCTTTGCCTTTTATTTCGTTTCAGGTTCTGTTTATGGTTGGTGTTGAGAATATCAAGAAGTGCTTAATGTTGTTTTAAAAACTCATATCAAATAGTTTTTACAAATTGGTTCTCAGCGAGTCAGTGATTTGAAAATGATTAAGACAGTGCTACAATCATGCTTTTTTGGATATTAATTTTCCGAATTGGACTTGAATTTTTTTTAAGTAGTTTTGGATGGACTATACTTAAATTTTTGACATTTTTTTTTAAAGTTTATTTCCAATAATCAATCAAGGTTCAGATTCAGGACTTTGACAAAAATCATGAATGGAAAATTTTGAGTAAAGGTGCCCATTAAATATTTTTGTAAATAAAATGTGTCATATGTAAATAATTTCATGGTATTCATTTGATGTAAATATTATTGTAATAAGATGCTCTATATGTAATAAAATAGTGAAGCTATTAATGTAATAATTTTCAATTAAGTGCAATAGTTGATTTTATTTTATGTGGATTACCAGTATTTGCTTTAATAGTTAACACTTTTGATAAAGAATATTTTGCTATAAGTAATCAATTTGAGTTAGCTGTTAAAGCAAATACTTAGTTTATGATCCTTTTAAGTCTAAAGAATTTGACCAATATAGATGATAATGAATTATAAGCTGCTAGATTCAGAAAGTGAACATTTTTTATTTTGTGTATATTCAAATTCCCTATAAGGACATTTTCTTTGGGATTAAATTGTGGATAAAGAGTAGATTATGAGTGGTTTTGAATTTCTCAGCTTCTAGACCTTACCTGCATTCAGTTGCTAACAAAATGATAATCGTGTTACTTGAGTTCCAGTTTTATATTGTTGACCATTATTTACTGATATTGTTGATTGTTTTTTGTGCAATATTTAATTTTTTTTCCAGCTCATCTTTCAGGTAAGGTGTTTTTTTTTGTGCTTGTTTACCAATGATATAAATTATCCTTATTGTTGTTTGGAATTTCATTAATTCATCAAATGATCAAATCTTCCATTTAAAATATATATTTGTTATTCCCTGCCATATACTTTTAAGTCTGTGATATTGTTGATATATTTTTGATACCGGTATATATTTATATTTTTTATTTGTTATATTTTGCATGATATTTGTGTGTATGAATGATTTACAAGTATGAATGTTATACATGTATGAATGATATACAAGTATGAATGATTTATGAAGTATTTGTTATGTAACCATTGATGTGGCAAGCTAATTTTTCTTGATGAAATGAGGATTTTTTTCTTTTTCAAAAAAGCTTTTCAGGAAATGAAATGCAACTTATTAGAATTTTATGACAAAAGCATAGTACAAGTACTATATATTTGGTGGGTTATTTGTCACAGGAATTCCTGCTTCTGAAAATTCAATTTTATTGTTAAAATGCTTTTGATGTCTAGGCTAGAAAAGACACTTTTTGTAGAGAGTTGGAAGTGCTTAGTTGCTGACATGTGTTTAAATTGTGTTTTTGGGTTATTTTGTAAATGAAGAATGAATGTAATGAAAAGTTCCAAGTATGAATGAATCTCATGGATGAAGCTGTGAAAGCAATTTGTGTTTTGAATTGATTTTACTTTACCTATTACTTTTTCAGAAATAGTTTATGAATGACGTTTAAAAAAAGAAGAAAATAAAAAAATAGTTTTGCAAGAAATCTAGTCTTTTCATTTGGAGTAGAAAGAATTACCTCCCTTTAATACCTGTGTAGATTGTCCTTTAAACTTTTTGAATGAATATGTCTCCAAAGTCTAAATTGAGTTTTGTGCTATAGTGTCCAGAGCCACCTGGTCGGCCCCTGAATTGGTCTGGTTATAATATTTCACTATTGGAAGGAAATGTCTTGACATAAACTTATAACATACAGTAGTAATGTCTCAGTAAAATTCATAAGCTAAGACAAAATGACCAGAGAACAAAAGTTGAGGGCTCACCTAGTTTGGTTTGCAATATTAGACAAGACTAGACTAAATTGTAGTTATTTCTTTTAACTATCAACTAAAATTGTATCACTTTTGAAAACATTTTTATTATGCACTTAACTTACAAAGCATTAATTCAAGACACAAAATGAAATTTGATGCCAGCTGAGATGAAAGAAAATAAATAATGAGAAATGATAATAAAAATATGGATTGTCTCCCTGTAATAGGCAATAAACTTGTCTCTAATTGTTAATAGGATTTCTAACATAAAACAATACTGCTAGCAATGGGCAAAGAACATAGTGGATTTATAAATTGGATCGGGAGTCTGCACAAATCAGGTGTTCTTGACCTGTTCCAGATGTTCTGTTCAAAACATGCTTTCGAGTAGTTCGAGTAGGAATTCTGGACAGGAAGTGACTATTATCACTGCACTACAAAACGGTTGCAACATTTGCGTCCATCTTGATTTTGTCACTGTTCCACCTTGCAAGTTTGGATAGAAAATCTTTGTCCGGAACAGTGTTCCAGTTCACTCAATCAAATCCAGTTCCGACAGTTCTGGCCTATGATTCGTGCAGATAACAAGCAAATGTTGCCTTGTCTGTTATTTAACTTAACCAAATTGAATGACTTCATTAATAAACATACTTTCCTTATCCCTAGAGAAATGTTTACATAAACAAAACAAACATGGCAATAATTACCAACGAAAATTAGTGAGGAAAAGGGAGGATGTTTTTCCAAAAATACATAATAATTAATTAAATTAAGTGGGGACTATTGCTAACACTATGACGAAATGGCAAATATCAAAATTGCATGGAATTAGCCTTTTGATTAGCACTTAAATTGTCTGCATGAATATTCAGCAATTGATCAGATTCCATCTAAATATGTCAGTTAGTAGCCAATCAATATTCAAAAATTGAAGGCTACAGATAAAATTTTTAACTAAAAAGAGCCTTAAAATGAAATGAGATGCAATTACTTCATCTTTATGAACATGGCCACTAATTTACTCAAATTTTCATGGGGATACAGGAGTAGACTCGAAAGTAACTATCTAAATATTCATGATCCAATTCAAGAAATAAACTGTCATTTCGTTCAAAGTTTTTTGAGTTCAACAAGAGTCTCTCTCTAATAAAACAACTATAACAATTAAATTAAAATACATTATAAAGCCCTCACAATGGGTTAAACAATAAGAAACAAAAATTGGATTTAAAGATGGAATTTCATTTGATCCTTTTTGGTACTGTTGGTTGACATAAGGAATAATTAAAAACTTTAAAATCAAAGTGAGAACTTTTTCAAAAAGTTTTCAGTTTTTATCTCAAAATAGGGAACTTTAATACATAAATTATCAAAGAAACAAACCAAAATATTTCAAATACATAAGTAGATTAGAAGCACAAGAATTTGCAAAAGACATGAATTTAAATATGTTTTGTAAGTCAAGTTGTATAAAAAAAAGCCTTCCATTATTTCTGTATATTAAAGTAGTATAAAATATAATTCTTATAATTCTGTTCAGTTCTGCAGCTCACTGTTCAATATCGGTTTCTATTTGCACGTACTTAAGTAGATATGAGACATTAGATTCTCCTAACTTTAATGTTAAATCAACGCAAGGAAGTCTTCTAGCTTTTGTAAAAGTATCAGGGACATTTATTCTTCTATTATAAAGCACCACTACAAAATTCCATATGAACTATTTACCGGTATGACTTTACTTATTGTTATTTTTCAATTACAATCATAAGTCCAACAAATTTCAATTTTGAGAAAAAAAAAGATACTGTAGTTGAAAATACCCAATCTTAATAAAAGTGCTTATAAGGTTGTCGAGAACTAAAAATTTTCAAACAAATTTCTTTAAAGAAAACCAGCCAATTTTATCTGAAGTCTGGAGAACTGAAAGATTTGTGACTGAATGTTCAATGCACAGATACATATATAAAAATAATTAATAAATATGAGACACTGCTATGATTCCACAGCACTACTTGCACTGTGTTTTCTGTCTCTACCAAAACTAAGAGATCCTTTCCGCTCTTTTAAACTTGTATGATGAGATAACTGTGTTTTATATAGTACACTTCTAGTCCTCCGTAAGCTGTCACACCGATCTTGAGCATGTTCCTTACCCGCTTCCTTTAAGGCAACAGTGGCCACCATGTCTATACTCGAATATTCTATAACATCCTCCGATTTTTTTGGCACTGATTTCTTTGGCTTAGTCAGAGAATTTGAAGGAGGACCTAGATCCATCACCAGGTAATTAAGTTCCTCCTGATCATCACTGATAGGGGGTAAAGGTTGTAAGAAGGCATGTTTAGGTGAAATAGGAGGTGATTCAGAACTAACCGAGGCTTTAGGAGATGTTGACTTTCCAGCCTTTGTATCCCATAAATGCAAGTACACATCACTTTTTTGACCAGATCCTTCCATCAAACGCAGAGCAGAGCTGGAAGTTACGTCCTTACGATAAGAGACACTGTCAGAAATACCATGGAGGGAAATATTGACACTTTCAGATTCACTATCACTTTCTGGATAAACACTTTCTGATCGTTTTAATAAAGGTTTAGAAGTATCAGCACCGTATTTTGATCGTACACTACTAGTTCTACGTCTATTAGGTCTGGAAGAACTTTCAGAACGTTTCCGAGAGATACTACTACTTCTCCGTGATATGCTATCACTACGCTGTGTTGAGGATACACTATTGTGACGTTCTTTAGCAGGGGCACTATCACTATTAGATACACTATCATTTCGCGTCCTATCATGAAGTCTAGCAGCGCTGAGTTGTTTCTTAAGGCACTTTTTTGGTAAGAGAACCCAAGGAGAAGAAGGGACTGAATCATCACTTTTACTGCTTTTGGATTTATTAGCGATCGGGGAGCGTATGGTACCTGTTCCTTCTACATTAGAAGCACCAGGTTCATGGATATCAAAAGTAAACACTGAATTGACAGAGGGACTAGTAGGTGAGTTTGAGGATTCACTTAATGCAGTACGCCTTTCGATAATGGTATATTCATGACCAAAACGTGGTCGTAAGACAGTTTTAGCGGGGCTACTCTCTATCGTAGAGTCAGAATAATTGTTTGTATCTAGATATTCATTAGAAGATAAAGACACTATATCATCATCTTGTTCTAATCTTGATCTAATATCTTCCACAGACACTAACAAACGATTACACTGAATTAGAGCTCTCTGATAAACTGTTAAACTTGTATCAACTGAAATACAAAATAAAAAGTATGGTAATAAAACACTGAAACACAAATATCACATACTATGGGACAAATCATAAAATATCTCCTGATGAAAATTTATCAAAATTAACAACATGTATGTTTAACAAAAATCATCAACAACAATTTGTTCTGTTTCATAATCAACTAACAAATATCAAATTGCAGAGATGATAACTGCACATTGAGTAAAAAAAAGTCTTAAAAAAATAATTTTGTCTTGTTAAGTTAAAATGATAATATATGATAGAAAACAAACACAAAAAGATGATGAAAGGCAGATGATGAAAGTAAAAGTAATATGAAAATAAAATGGAATTGAATTATAACTAGATATGGGGATGATTTTAATACTTGATACATTATATGTGGGTATATCAATGCATACATAGGAACTGTGAATGAAAAAATTTCATTAGAAGTATCAGTTTGGATATGAATGTAAGGTTGAGTAAAATATAATAAGATGTTATTAGGTTGACTACAAAATAGATGTTAATTAAAAAGTTATGAAAATTTGATAATTTTATATCAACTTAAACAGTAAATGATAACAGTTTAGAAAGAAATTGATTAAACATGCAAATAGAATACTTATGGAAAGACGACATGCTATCTGGTTAAAACATCATTGAAAGGGTTTACAGGAATAACTGATAACATAGACAGTAAGGAGGATGTGGAGAAGGATGTTTATTTCTAACACGATATGCTTGCACAATTATCGGATCGAAAAGAGGGAACAAATTTGTCAGTGTTGATTTGTGTCTTGAATATATGTAAATAGTATTCAGATGTACTAGAATAACCCTTTCAAATATAACTCAAAACTAGAAACTTAACCTTGTATGTGTATGTCTTTTCAATATTTCTATATAACGCCCAAATTTCTATAGTAAGAGTTATGAACAAGATTACTTAGCTCAGATACAAAAATCCCTTTTCTGAGACAAAGGTATGATTGGTTGAATGGATGATGAATATGCCCCTACATACAAGGCTGAAACAGTACACTATTTGTTTGTATTAATAAGTATATGGGTTCCAATCTGACACTGAAATCTGACATTGAGCTAGCTTTTGTCATCATGGTGGTGGTTATCGAATGTTCTAACTTTGGGGATGGCATGGCACCAAATCTAGCCTTGACTTGGTTTCTCATATTAATGTGCATCATGTTTTAACATTTTAAAGACATGCTTAAATTGAATTAGTCTAAAACAAAAGGGCAATCAAGAAAGACAACTTAATACCTCTACTCCAGAAGTTTCATATTAGTTTTCTGAAATCATAATGGAAACAATTACTAAGAGCAAACATCTCATAGTTTGGTAGAAGACCATCTCATAATAGATTTTCCCAAATGCAAAGAGATCAAGACCATGATATCTTCATCTTTCTTAAGTCATTAAAAGCTATTGAAACTATTATCTAGTCAAATTGCAACATCAAATGAATACAACTTTTTAATGATTAAAATTTTCTTCCTCCTTTTATGTCGATTGTCGATATTAAGGCAAAACTGGTATGTCAGAGATATCATAAATAAGGTGAATCATATGAAAACTTATTCTGTGCTCATTTCAATTATAACCTTTACCTAATGATTATTCAACAACTGATCAGGTATATGTATTTTTAAAGTAAGATGATGCACCAGACATACCTGTGAGACTATCTCTAGAAATATCACTGGGATCACTATCAGAGTCCTCATCAACTGCTTTGGTCCCTTGCTGAGTAGCTGCTGTAGATGTTATCTTGTTCTTAGGCTCCTTCATCATAACATAAATTGATTCCTGTTCATTTGAATGTGGTGGTGAAGAAGGAGTTGTTTCTACCACTGGTGACAAAGTTGGATACAGTTTATAATTTTTCGGAGGTAGAAAAGGTGGCAAAGGTGGAGCATCGTCTTCAGGGTATACACCTTCATATCCAGTTTTAGATAGAGATAATGTGAGCTTGGATTTTAATTCGGACATAAAAGAATAGGTTGGTTTCTTAAGACTTGGGTCATCCAACAAAGCTATCATTTTTTCATCATCTGTTTGAGGAGAATCAAAATGGGTGTAAAGATTCTTTGTTGGAGGATCTTGCTGCACATGAAGAACTGTTAACACTCTCATCTCTTTGTTTACATCTTCTTGGATTTCTGTTTTACTGGAACTGTTTAGCTTAATAGAAGATTTGCTTTGAAATGTTTCTAATGGTTCCTTAGATTTCTCTGTTTGGGTAAACACCTCATCATTCAAAGAATCTGCTTTTAATGATTCATTGACCATCTTGTCAGTTTCTATATCTTCCTCTTGGAAACTTCTTCTGTTTGGAAAACTAGATGATCTTTGCCTAATGATCTTCGAATGACTCTTTGAAATAGATGATTGGATGGATTCACAATCTTCAGAATGACTTTTCTCCAAGATATGAGATTTAGAAGTTTTGACATTAACCATCAAATTTTCAGTACTTTGAGTAGCCTTTTGATCTTTAGAGTTTCTTCGCTTAAAACGGGCTAAGAATCCTTCTTTTGTAACTGGCTCTGGTGATGCAGTACCTTCATCTTGAGCTGTAGGTTGGTTGGGTTGATTTGGAATATGGCTTACATAAATTCCAGCAGGTTTCTTATATTGTGGCTGAAAGTTGATTAAATTCTGAAAAGGCATGACTGGTTTTGGAGTAACTTGAGAGCCTTTACCTTCCCCTGACTTTGTAGTACTAACATAAGTCTGCAGTGTTTGTAATTTTTGTATGACTGAGTTTCTTTTTATAATTATTGGACTACTAGATTCAAATGACACTGATACCGTACTGACAGGTTTTTCTTCAGATACAGATCTTTTACGAATGTTTTTGGCCTCCATAACCATGTAATTGCTTTCTCTTATGGGTGGTGTTGGGGCTTGTTCTCTTGGACAATCAATAACATCATAGATGGGACTACTGTTCCTAACTTCCTTATTTACTGCAGATGATGATGATGATAAGGATGATTCTTTTTGGAACATAGCTGCCATATCCATGTAGCAGCTCATTACATCTGCATTACCTTTAGACAATCTTCGCTGATCCTGGGAATCATTGAATGTAATCGACTTCTTTCTTTCTTTCGGTTCACATGGGAAATCTCCCATCATTAAATAAGCATCTTCCACTACTGATTTGGATGGTACTGGTACAGGCACTGGCATAACTTGATCATATGACTGATCCTTAGTATTGTTGATATTGTTTTTGCCTTGTGATCCTAGAGATCTGCTGCGATTTCTACTTGGGGGTATAGGTGGTGGTGTACTGGCTGAACCCTGTGAAAATGATGTTGAGTTTCGACTTAGTCTATTTTTACGCAATAATGCTGGCCCTTTGGGTGGAAGTTCTGGTGGTGGAGTTTCAGGTCTTGGTGGTGGCTCATTGGCATAAATAGGTTCCCTAATCCATGCTGGAGTAAGGTGGTTGTGGTAATCTGAAGACCGAGAGGAATTTAAAGACTCATTTGACCTTTTTGCTGGACTGCCTGTACTGGGTACTGGAGATTTGTTTAGACTTCTGGTACTTGCTCCAGTAACTAAACCTTCTTTACTAAGATGAACATGTCCATTGTCTTCACCAACATCAAACTCTGACAAATTAACATAGGGCAAGGGAGCAGATATTTTAGTTCTCTTCTTTACCTTGGTTAAATCTATATGACTTGAGGAAGGTTTATGAACACTTTCTGTGGAAGATTGTACAGATCTTGATGAAGTATCAGTATCCTTTTTGGATTTATTGGGAAGACTGGAAGCTTTTTCGGAAAAACTGAATTTTTCTCTAGCCTTCTGAGCAACTGGATCATCCTTCTTGCAAACTAAAAGAATCTCATCCAAAAGAGAAATTTCTTTGTGGAGGTCATTTTCCTGCTTCTGGAGCTTTTGCATGGCTTCCATCCTTTTGGATCGATCAAAAGCAGTCCTCGCTTCATCTTCAATAATGCACAATGGATTGATAGTAAGAGGTTTATTTTTCTGATAATTATGGTTGAAATTGGCTGAACTTGTTTCTGTGGGATAATTTCTGTTTGGTGATGATGGTGTATTGGTATAAATATGATTATTAAATGATTGAGACAGATTATCAGATAACAAACGTGACAGATCATTGTTGCCAGATTTTAACTCAGAACAAGAGACAGAGTAACGATTGGTGTTAGGTTTCCTGGCATTGTTATTTGGGGCAGAGTTTTGTCTATAAACTTCTCTGATAAATTTAGGAGGGATATCATAAGCTGCCATCATTCTTTGTCTTTCAAGATTTTCCATTCCCATTTGTTTGAATTTCTCTGATAGACTTGCCATTCGTCTGTAATCCATCACACTTATAGAGTGACGTTTGTGGAATCCCATCTCATCTGTCTCGTTGCGGTTGTCACTGCAACGGTTCATGGCACTAGGACGGTCTTCCACCCTTAATGGATTGTTATTGTAGATGTTGCTGAAGGAGTCAAAGGCATCGCTGAACTTGGATCCTGCATCAAAGAAAATAAATTCCAAAATTAGGCCTGGTGGTTACATCTACCATGCCACAATCTTCATATCTGGTCTACGTATACATAATGCATGCAGGTTGGTCTGGAACATTCCAAATTGGTTCTACTATTGTTAAGTACTACATGATCAAGAATCTCTTCAATATCATTCCAAGGGAATTATTAACTACAAAACTTCTACTAAACTAGAAGGGATAGAACTTGCTTATAGGTCTTTACAAGGGAAAGTATAGTCCTTTCAAAAGGTCTTTCAACATACAAAGTTATCTAAACTACATGAACATGGAAAGCAGCTTAATTCTGTTAGCAACAATTCAAATGAACTATATTTTCTAAAAAGAAACACAACAAATAAAACTAACTCTACTGAGAACAAACATGACACACAATAATATTAGAATTGAATGGAAAATTGTTTTAAGAATACCAAAATGTTTCAATGTTCCTCAGAGGACAAAAAACATAAAAGTGAAGGGAATTTTCACTTAAGTTGGATGGCAAACAAAAAGAGGAATGAACAGATGACTTTAGAGTAAGACGCCTTGAAAATGCTTTCTTTTAAAAAATTTAATTTTGTTTTAGAATATGAGGAAAAGCTCTTCAATTGAGAAATCTACAGATTTAATGCCACTGTAATGTCCTACACAAAATTGTATCTTTGGTCAATCATGAACAAAGATGACAAAATGTGCCTAGTAAGCCAAATAGTTTAATACATCCAAAGAAAGCACTTTAAAAGCTAATGGGGGTGAGTTATGGATAGTTATTCATGCAAGAATAAGAATGATGTTAGGATTATGATCATGATTAGATTATGAATAGAATCATTCATACTTAAAGGGATTGTAAAGAGATTTTCTAAACTTTGTATGTGTATTGTAGACACTAATAGCATCAATTTGCGCCATTCCAATTTCTGTGGTTCTTGCAATTCCACTAAAACTAACAGTCTAACACATTTTATAAATTCATTAATAGTGATCTACCAGAAGCTTCTATTGATATCTATGCAGATAAATATTAGTGACGTCATAAATGTCCCCGATACATATACAAAGTTTAGAAAACCTCTTTACAATCCCTTTAAAAGTATTCAAACAATGCAAAAAATGCAACATACAGTTCATACAATCATTCAACATACAAAAATGTAAATGCAATGTATAATATATGCTTTCCAGTCTTGTAAGCAAACACATGTCATCAATGTTGCCAATGACATCCTCTCCCAATATAAAATGTATGTTACTGGCATATATGCATTGAGCTGATACTGATACAACTCCTACTGACAAAAGCTCTCCTCAAGGAACAGCCAAATCCACGTTCCGCTATTGAAAATCACATTGCTCAAGCCAAGAGTATATTCCTTGAGATGGGTTGAATGGAAGGGTTTGCACTCCCTATTTCAACCTGAAACAAACTTTTTCTACATACCTCTTTTATCAGTCATTCGTTGACAACTACTGGTTCTTCCCATGGCAGCTAATCTAATAATTTCACCAATATCTTCTATTTGTTCTGCTATTAAGGCATGGAGACCAGCTCCTGATAGATACAATGAAATAACATGTGTGTGGTATTTTTTAATATATTTTTTCAACATTTTAGTCTTGACCAATTGATCAGCAACACTTTGCAGTTAACTGGATTTGACAATTTCATTTTTTTCAGCAATTTTAATTTCTAATTTTGTATCGCTAGCTGCCATTGCTTCAACTGTCAATTTAAGTCACCTGATTGGTCATCATTTATTTGATTTAAGGTTTAATAACCAATAAGATTATTGTATTTGTAAAATCTGATTTCTATTGATCATCAAAGACTCTAAAAGCTTGGCTTTGGAAGTGAATGTTAACTTGCGATCTACCAACCAACCAAGCTCGGCCATTGTCTATCAAGTTGCCACCCCTGGTCTAAACAAAACTACATATTACTTACCTTTGTTACATCGAGATCCACCTTCAAATAGAAATTTACCCTCTACAGTTCCAAATCTTCTCAAGTCTGCTATCTGCCAACATTGTAATATCTTAGGAGGTACATTGGATGTTAGACAGAATTTCTGGCCCTGTATATGCATTCTGATGAGGTCTTGTGGTAATTTACTGTGTGATGGCATTTTGTGAACTCTTACTGGAAACTGATTTTCTGAAAAATAATAATGGATTTTTTAACAGCAAGACTTATTTTTGAAAGTCAATTTAAGTCTTGAATGTAAGAAAATAGCCATCAAGAGTTCTAGAAGTGCATGAAAATTACAAACACTAAATAAATATTTGCCTTATAATTTCTGCATATATATATACATGTATATTCTTCCTAAAACTTGAATTGTATTTTTGACTTTCAAATGCTGATAATTATTGCTTCACATTGTATTTGAAGGCATATTTTGATGTTGAGTTGAGAACCTCTACATTAATTGGTAGGAATTGGGCTATTTCACGTTATGAAAAAATGGAATAAGTATATGAAATAATGATTTCTTGAGACTTGTTGTGCATTTGTTGATGATTTGGGGTCCTTCTCGATAGTTTAAGGTTGATTTCATGTTAATCAGATTTTTTTTAATGAGTTGACAGCCCTTTCAAACATGTCATAAAAATTGGACATTTCAAACCTTTGATACAAGTTTAAAAAAATGTGAATGGATCAATCTACATCAAACTTGGCATAAATGTAGACAATTACATTGCCAAGAAACGTACAGAGCGATTTTCCAAAAAAAATTATCATTTTGGTGGTTACCATGGAAATACGAAAATTTACGAAAATTTACACGTAGGTACGGCAAACATTTTTCAGGGGCCAAACTGATTAGAATTTTCGAAAAAACTCTCTGTACGTTTCATCCTTATTGAATAAGCTTTCAATCAAGACCAAGATCGTAATTTTCCAATAAAAAATGGCTGAGAAATCTTGTACCAACCGGGACACATTTTGCTACTTTTTCCTAATTTTTTGGCAAAAACTAACGAAATACCTAATTTCTTTTCGGTTTCTTTCATTCTATATAGTTTACAAATAAAGTAATAATAATTATCTACAATCTGAGCCCAAAAATAATAAGTAATTCGCAAAAATTCCATCTCGTGTTTTTTTTCTCGAACGCTAGCCCAATCAATACCCTTAAAAGAGGAAAATTGTAAAGCAAATGTAAGATCATTTACATCCCATCTTGTATATCAAAAATATTCAATTATGAGTATGTTAACCAATGTAAGCAATCATCAAAGTATAAGATTACAGAAATGTTTCTTAATGTTTATATTTTATTACTAAATTGATATTCAGTCCTTATTTCAAAACAAGTTCTATCAGCAGCACCCATTTCATATCAGCATTGAGGAAACCAAATTTAATACCCGTCACAAAGAAGTGCCTTATAGCTACTTAATGAAATGATTCAACAGTTTGATATCTGATTGAGACTATAAATGACAAGAACAGCTGCTATAAAAACATCTCGAGTGGCAAATTGAACATGACTAGTGTGATGGAATCTAGATGAACTTATCAGTCAAACAGCAAATTACAGACAGATAAGTCATGATATAGCTTTTAGATGTTCATCACAATATACCTAGAGGAGTATTTGACTAATAATTTTTAGTCATTACCAGGTGGTAGCATGACTGGTGCATTACACTTGATTTAAAACACTTATTCTTCATGCCAACACCTGGTTTTATCATTCCAAAAGCAACAGGGTATAAACTTAATATTTAATTAACATTTGAACACAAATTAAATATATTTCAATATTGAATGCATGAAATTAAAGGGATACATTCACCATAACCTTGAATCTTTAACAAGTAATAGAGTTCACAACTTTCAATCAAAAATTAGTGTATCCCTGTTCGAAAGTCAAACCTACGACTCATTATTGAATTGAGGCTATGTCTAACATGGAAACCATATAAAGAAACTGAAAGATAAATATTAAGGTAGGGGTATAATTGAAAGGATTATGCGTGCAGTTCAAGACTCAAATCAACCCTTGAAAATGCTGAATGTTCCTCTTTAAATCATTTTGTGGCTTCTTATTGATGTGAAAGTATTCCATCAATACTGATATATACCTATATGTCTAATACTCAAAGTAGAATCTGAAGGTAGCAGGTGCAGTATAAGATGAAATACTGCACATCAAATACAAATTGTCTGTATATCTACATCTAAAATCTACATCTGTACTTGAAAGCACATGGCATTATCTTGTGATGTGCAAATTGCAAGTCTTTTCATAATTTCTGAACAGATGGTCATAAGAGATTTTCAAAATTTAGGACATTTAATCAATTTAAGGTATTAGAGTATGCGATTATCAACTAAATATTCAAATGATGATAATATTGATAAATGATGAATTTCTGTTTCCAATTTGCCCATAAATTTGCTCAATCTGAATCCCAAGCTTGGAATGCTATTTTCAACCCTTTCAACCCGACAAGCCGGTATACCGGCCCATCCTTACGTTATATATACCCGACAAGCCGGTAAACCGGCCGTTGTCAAGTGACGTCATACAACGTTAACGTAATACGTTTTAAGAAATAGTGCTGGGAGTTCAGGGTATATGACGTTTTAGCCAAAGTAACGTCAGGGTTCAAAGGGTTAAGTCATTAGTGTAATACTAAACAAGTACCGTAATCAAGATAATATAAACAGTAATAATGATTAATAATTTTTTTAAATTATTTGAAGAAAGCCATAGCTTGTATATTTCTATAAGAGCAACACAATATTTTGAGATGAAAATTGTTGTTGTACAATGAGTTAAAAACACAACCACGGTTTACAGCAAAACAGTGTTATTTATACTACAGCAGTGAAATCAAACTTAGACTTGAGACAGGTGTTTCTTGTAAGGAATTTACAATCAAATTTTTATAATATAATTTTTATGTTAAAACAGGTTTTAACCTACTCATAATTGTCTCATAAAAATTCTATATTTAATAATTATGATCTCATTAAAACAATATATACACCTGTTTAATTTGTAATATGATAATAATTTAAGTGGCCAAATATACACAAATCTCATTGTTGATATAGTCTTAGAAAGCTTTTTGGATTATATGGCTGGGGGATAGTCAGAAAAAACTAAGCCAAAAACAATTAGGGAGCACAGCCTTTCGTTAAGGTGCTGAAAATCCCCAATTTTTGTGACTCTCCTCCAGCCATATCTGTCCCAATAGCTATCAAAGGCTGGAAATTGAGTCAGCAAGTTTCGGACTAGGTTTTACCATTGTTTATTACGCAAGGACAGTTGTAAAAGCAATATAAATTGCAGAGAATGTGCACTGCATAGATTACCGTAATCTAATTTAGGGACTAGGGTGGTACTCCTAAAGGTACCAGAGAAATCCCCTAAGAGGTACATTTAAAACTTTTTAAAAGTTCTAGTACTCAACAATGAGCTGGTGTTCAGATATGTCTGCAGTCAAAAATGTACCAGCAGGAGATAATATGTTAGTTTCAAGAAGACTCCATAGATGAAAATACAGGGAATTGCATTTTATGTAAAAAAAATCTTCACATTTCAAAATGTCATGCTGAAAATAAGAGCTCAGTAACAATTTTGAATCAGTCGTTGTTTTTCTATTAAAAATTGTTCAAGAGATATGGTTAATTTTAGACTCAGATATAAACAAAGAAAGAGCTATATTTAGGTTGTGATTATCAATTACACAGTTTTTATGTGGACTAATGAAATAAAGGCATCTCTCTTGGTAATAAAATTAAAGTGGAATTTGTTGAAGTGTTTCAGTATGGTTTAAATTAAGATGGTCTACAATGATACTACAGTTGATGATAAAAAAAAATATTTATATTATAAAGGAATCTTTCATAGTCAATTTTCTGATAAACTGCAAGAATTTGTGGTACAGTACTGTGAATTTTGAACTTGAAGAATAACAAACAAAGCCTTCTTAAAATTGATTGTCTCAATTGAAAAAGAAAGAAAGAAAGATCTATATTTTATAAGGATAAAACAGTTCCCTGAGGATCCTTTCTTACAGCTGGTCCTTGGCCAAGTCACCTAACATTGATCTTTCTCGGATTATGATGTAACCTTTTTTGATCTTTTTCATCTATATGGAGGTGGACTGAAAAGTTTATAGGTAGTCTCAAATACAGTTTCAATTCAACTTACCTTCGCCTAAACTTCTTCTGATTTTGATTTCAAACTGAATCAAGTCTTCCCTGTTTTCAAAAGAAAATAGTGTGATTTGTTTTTGACAGATGATAGCCATGATGTTGTTTTCCTTCTCGTAGGTGAACCCAGACTGGAGACCATAGAAATGTTCAATAGGAAAACAGGATTTTGGTTTACAGCCATCTTTAATGGCTTCCTTGACATCTTTATATAATAATACTTGTAACCGATCTGAAAAAATAAGAAAAATATATTTACTAATTAAATTTCAGCCCTAAATAATCTTTAATTAACTTTTCTTTATTTCTTAATACACTTTCATAGGTTTCAAAATGTTTATGTCAAAAGTAACTGATAGATAGGGCATCATTCTTTACAAACATGACATCATTCGCTTGGAAACAAGCAAATGGTGGTTGTTGTGTCTGAGAGTTGGACTATCAGGGTGTGATAGTCCAATGACCTTGAATAAGTCATCTTCACTCATAATTCCAGACAACCCAGTTGTAAATGGATAATCTGGGAAAAAATGATGCCAAGAGGTTTGGAACCTAAGTAGTTATCGCTGTATATATGTTTCTTGCTTTTCTTTTCTTTTTTTCAACCTAATTTTTAGCACAATATATATCCAATAAATTTCAAATCCAATTCTACTTAATAAAATGTTTGAAATGAACAAATTCTCAAAAGTTGACTATAGCCATTCTTCCTCTCTCATAATGCCCCAGGATTTTTTTCCCATTATAAATCTATAGCTGTGACGAAATTGTAAAGTTATGTTTGTTAAAATAACAAAATACTCACAAAGTATTTATACATTTTTAAAAGATCAAATTGACAAAAATAATAATGAAAATACTTGAGAATGATTTGTACAAAATATCAAGTTGATGTGATGAGAGGTGAAAATAAGTAGTTTTTTGTCAATTTACAACCAGTCATGCCTTTGGCATTAATATCCCTACTGTTTTGGTAGAGAACTACTAATCTGGGGACTGTTTCTCAAAAAGTCTTATGATTAAAAATTGTTGTAAGTGTGGGGAATTATTTTTTGCAAAATGCTGAACTTACGACCAAATTTATCTTAAGATATTTTGAGAAACAGGTCCCTGACACCTTCTTCTAAACTGATCACAATCTAAAAAACAATAGTCATATGGTCCACGAAGAAATAGTTCTAAATTTGAAAGAGTCCAATATTTCCTTTAGCTTTGCAAAAATTTCGACCAGTAAGTCTTTGTCATTTATGAGCATGTTTTAAAAAATGCAGAAGTATTGGCGCATTATTCATCAATGTTGAACTTAAAATCACCAGTAAATAAAGACAAACTTCATACAGGTCTATCATTATCCTCAATAAACTGATAACATTCCACCTGAAACAGGATAGTCCTTACATTGTCACAGCATACAAACACTGTCTATTGTCTACTGGGGCATACCTATTACACTTCTTCTTACCTAGACTCTTATTCAATACCCTGGCCAATTAGTCAGTTGGACAGGCCTCCACGACGTATAGCTGTACAGGGTTCGGGGAGGAAATAGAGACTCGCTGTGAAGTTTATAATAGATAGTTTAACGCTGTGATAGAGGACCTCTTTAACACAGCTTTGTCACTTTTGACTAGCTACTTGACACAAAATACATGTACATAGAGTAAAAAACATTGAATGAAAAAAACTGGAGGAGTGGGAAGGTCGTGTAACTGCCTGTTTGAAATATTGATATATTTTGCAAACTAGATGATAATATTACACATGTAAGCAAAATGCTCTTCGTTCAACAGTGTGCACATTTCAATGGGTCACTTAACATGGTACACAGCAATTTTATCGACAAAGATATCTTTCAACTATACATAATAGCCTTTATGAACTGAATAGTAAGAAGCTTTATTATTTAAAATATAATGCTTAAAGCCATCCAAGGTAATTCAAAATATAATCAAACAGTCTTATATGGTACATGTATATTGTTTATTTTTAGTCAAACACAACTTTTCTCAAAAATAGGAAAATGCAATGACTGTCATATGAAATCATTTGCAAGATACATTCAAACAAAGTATATGTCAGGGATGACCCTAAACTTAATACCAATCTATGCCCTTATAATGCCCTCAGCTTAAAGGGATTGTAAAGTGGTTTTTTAATCATTGTATTTGTATCGGGGACACTGATAACATCAATTTGTGCCATTCCAATTTCCATTTCGATATCTGTGGTTCTTGCAATTCCACTAAAACTAACACGTTTTATGAAGTCACTGACTGTAATCTACCAGAAGCTACTAATGATATTTATGCAGAACACTGTCAGTGACGTCATAAAATGTATTAGTTTTAATGGAATTACAAGAACCACAGACGTCAATAGAAATAGAAATTAGAATGGCGTAAATTGATGCTATCAGTGTCCCCGATACACATACAAAGCTTTAAAAAAACAATTTACAATCCCTTTAAAGCGACAGACCAACACACAGTATGTGTGCCACACATTACATGGACATTAAGGAACAGTAAATAGCAGCTTAAGCAAATGATATTTAAGAAGGTAACCAATATCCTATTATAACTTAAACAGAGTATATATAAATACATGTAATCTCAATGGGATCAAGGTGGCTTTAAGGTAGCAGAGGAAGGTGATAATAGGCTATGCATGGCTAAACTTTTAAAATCACCTCTAACTGATGAATCTTACTTACACTTGGTGAAACTTTTCATCCTGATACAATTGACTAGTGAAATTTTTTAAAATACTCAAAAATGTGTGAAATATTTGTGCGGGTTTAATTTCATACCGGTTTCACCTTCAAAATTGTTAAATTTGGCTCCTGCCTAATTAATTCTTTTCTTCAAGTCGGTATTTAATCAACAGAGAACACCTGTGGATGTTTTTTTTTACTCAAAATCAATTTATTTCAAATAATAAAGGAGATGTTTTTAAATTAGAATCATAAATACACTGTATCAAGATAATAAGAGTTCATAACTATAAAAACACTCTATTTATAATGAAGAAAATTATTCAAAAACAGGTGTTGCAAAAACTTTACCAAATAATTATCCTGAGCCTGAGCTAAGGATAGATTGGCCTGATCAAATTTATTAAGACTATTGATGTAACTTAAGGGTGTTAATTGGGCTATTTCACGTTATGAAAAAATGGAATAAGTATATGAAATAATGATTTCTTGAGACTTGTTGTGCATTTGTTGATGATTTCGGTTCCTTCTCGATAGTTTAAGGTTGATTTCATATCAATAATCATATTTTTTTTAATTAGTTGACAGCCCTTTCAAACATGTCATAAAAATTGGACATTTCAAACCTTTGATACAAGTTTAAAAAAATGTGAATGGATCAATCTACATCAAACTTGGCATGCAAAGTAATTTTCCCCAAAAAAAAATATTATTTTGGTGGTTACCATGGAAATACGAAAATTTACAAGTAAGTACGGCGGACATTTTTCAGGGGCCAAACTAATTGGAATTTTCGAAAAAAACTCTCTGTATGTTTCTTCTTTATTGAATAAGCTTTCAATCAAGACCAAGATCGTAATTTTCCAATAAAAAATGGCTGAGAAATCTTGTACCAACCGGGACACATTTTGCTACTTTTTCCTAATTTTTTAGCAAAAACTAACGAAATACCTAATTTCTTGTCGTTTTTTTTTTTTTCACTCTATATAGTTTACAAATAAAGTAATAATAATTATCTACAATCTGAGCCCAAAAATAATAAGTAATTCGCAAAAATGCCATATCGTGTTTTTTTCTCTAACGCTAGCCCAATCAATACCCTTAATCAAATATGAATTGTATGTTTTTTTAATATCTGTCACCAGGCAATATATTATGTGGCAGTATATTCAGAAGAAATCCTGCACATGTTGTAGATGGTAATGTTACTGAATGAGTAGAACCCTGGCTCCAAAACTTTTGGACACTTCATACCCCTATTTTGTTCAAGCAATCTCCTGATACCCCTTCGCCCACTCTTAGTAACATTAAGAGCCAACATGAAAGTAAAAGGATATTTGTCGGTTGATGGAGATAATTAAACTATTCCATACATTTTAAAATTGTCTGAGAGGCTTCTCGGGTACCCCTTGTGGTGTTCGCTGGTACCTCTGGTTGGGAACCAAGGAAGTAGAAGAACAAATACTGCTGCTGTTCTTGGGCAATTTTTGTACACAATTCAAAGAACAGCAGATAATACACTAAAAAGGTTAAAGAATCCCATCCTGTCTTCCATCATTTGTTAGTTATATAGGTAAATCAGAGCTATCTTTAAAAAATTTAACAAAAATCACATACCCATTTAAGTAATAGCTCATTGGCAATTTGATTGGTTAAAAATGCTAATTTTTTAAATCAGTTTAATGATTAACCAATCAATGAGTGACTCATTTTCACATAAGACTTAAAAGGGATTGTAAAGTGGCTTTTTAAACTTTGTATGTGTAGAATGTTGTTAGTTTTAGTGGAATTGCAAGAACCACAGACATCAGAATATAAATTGGAATGGTGCTAATTTAAGCCACCAGTGTCTCCGATACACATACAAAGTTTAGAAAATCACTTTACAATCCCTTTAACTATTAGTTTCAAACTGATATTCCATTCATGTAAAAAATAATGAGTTTTTAAAAAGAAAATAATTAAGGGCTTATATAACTTTTAGTTAGTTATAGAAAAGTAAGTTATAAACCATGATTTGGACGATTTATCATTTGAAATAAATAAATAAATTCAGATACATTAGCTACACCCATGAAACCCAATCTTTAATGAGAGGCAGTTCAGGCAATTTAAGGAAATAAGATCTCTGTTGATGTCAAACATGAGATGGTATACAGTCATCTCTCTGTCCCCAAACCACTGCCTGAAAATTGATCTGTGAAAAATTTCTTTGATGAATATTTAAAGCTGCATCTCCCACTTTGTTGAGATTTGTATTACCTATCTTTCAAAGTCTAAAACCAAAAATTTCAACACCAGAATGAATTCTGAAAACTATGTTTTGTGCACATTTTAACCTGCATCTCAAGAACTCACTTTGTTGAGCTGTTTCAACAATCAATTTGACATTACATTAAACAAAGTCAACAGGAATAAAAGGCAGCAGGAATTCTCAAATATCATCACTTACTTTCATCTATCATGGTCCCACTGTTTTTGTAATATAGCTTTTAGACACACCCTACTTCTTTTCAATCAACCAAATCACTTAATATATTGCTAACACTATTTGTTAAAAAGAACATTAAACTTATACGTCCTGTGCCTGTGCTTTCGTAACTTTGTCATTAGTACAAAGTTACAACCTTTACTCCCTACTTTCAGGAATATTAACAGTATTTTGCCAACTTATTTTAAAAGCCACGGGATGATGCAGATAGCACTCTATCCTAGAGCCAAGAGCTAAAAGGAGGTGTTTAAAAGGACAGGATCCACCTCCCAGCTTCAGAAAACCAAAAAAACAAATATTGTCCGAAATGCATTTCAGATATAAAGTCATTGTACATAATGGAGAATAACATTTACTATAGAGCAGGGCAGCAGGCCTTCTCAAATGGCGTCCTGTGACGCCCTTGAGAATGGCCCCTCAAGATCTACCATTCTGCTAAAACGCTCTGCTCTCCTCTGCTCGCTATGCTAGCTAAGAATTATATGGCCCTTATAAAATGTATTTGGAGCTTTACAAAAATTAATTGAGAAGGCCTGCTATAGAGCCTCACTGAACAATGTAAGCAAACTCACTGAGCAGAAGAGAACAGTGGTATATCATTTGTCTCTGATCACTGTCTTCTCAAAACCAAACCTGCATTCTGATGATCAATTTGTTCACATTAGTACATAAGTTTTATACAGTATTTATTTTTACCTATAAGTTTACTGTTAAAACATTGCTGATATAGTTCAATAATATCATAACATTCTTACCATAGTTAAGACCACCTACTTAGATGGGGTATGTTTAATTTACCTATCATAAAAGATACCTTCAAATTGTAATTAAACCAAAATATCAATCAAATCTATATATTCAATATGGCCATTTAGAATCTTTGAATCAAGATTTGCAACAATTCTTTGGAGCACACAAAATAACTTTACTACAAAGGTCGAAAATGTCAGGATTAATTTCTTGAGTCCATGCTTTGAATAGTTTTTTTGTGTCCATGCTTTGAAAAGTTATGACTCATGAAAAGACTAGCTGAGAGCTCTTGTATGGATCTGGTAAGGATCTAAGAAAAGTTTGGATAAAACTGTAAATTAAGGGCGGATGTTTCTTCCGGTCTATACAAAAGAAAAGGTGGAAAGGGCATATCTTTACCACCAAGTTGTATATATGTTGATATAATATTTATATGATTGTAAAATACAATGATTTGAATATCAATAGAATATAGGTATTTATTAGTTTAACCCATATAGACTTATATCAACTTTCATATTATTACTACATTACACTTATAATATACCTAATCTTTATCATGTCCTTATACATATAATACACAGATTATAGTCTCTATCACTTAGTCTTTCTAAATTACTCACAGTAAAAGACTACAAACATTCGGCTCAACATTTGTCATTTTGTTTGAGACTTTGATCGACAGCCCGGTAAATGGGCAGGAAAAGACAACTCTTATTTGGAGATTGATTTTTATTGGCTGTTTTTAGCGAAAGAATACAACACTCTCTGAAGAATGATTTTGATTGGTTGAACTATAATTGATTCAATATGGCGACTACCGTACAGAATACATGGTTAGCCACTAGTCTAGTTCAGAAGTAGATACGAGTAGATACGAGTGAGATTAAAAATAGTATTAGGATTGTAAGAAATTTTCTTAAATTCATGTTGTCAGTGAATTGCATTATTGTTGTCTGATCCATGATCAATTATCTCCCCTTATCATTTACCTCCCTTGAATAGTCAAGATTGTCACAGTATGATATTATTGTGTAGAAAAAGTTTTTGTTTATTAAAATACAGTTCTCATTATTGTCATCCACGTTTTTTCACTGAACCATTCCAAGGCTAAACTTAGCCACCACAACCAAATCTAGCACATGGTCCAAAGACGAGACGGATCCCACGAATCAAAACCAAGAACAAACCAAGTATCAACCACGTAATTATCATTTCATTTCCAAATCAAAACCAAAACAAAGCCAACGACACGTAGGCCTAGTCTAGACCCAAACCAAAATGGCAGACGCTCAACAAAAAAGACAAATTCGAATAAGAGCAGGACATCGGTCGTCCTTGACGAAAACCCAAGCAAAAGCTGAAAGCTTCCTACAATTGAAATTGACTGAATTAAACCCAGACGAAATTATAGAATTTAAAACCAATCTTACCCAAATAAAGCAAGCTTTGGAAGGAAAATTGGAAACCATTAAAAAATTGGATCAAGATATTTTGGAATTTATCGACGAAGAAAATATTGAAACTGAGATAGAACAAACCGATGATATTAAGTATACCATTAATGCCCTGATGTCAAAATTGGACTTAACAGTTAGTAATTTGAACCAACCTTCAAAAACTACCAACGAACCAAATGATGGATTTATCAACCACCTGTCAGTTGTTGAAACCACCAATCATCCATCTACTTCAGAAACCACTCCCAACCAAACTCCCAAGCCAATACCAAACCACCCAACATTAAGTTACCTAAATTAGATTTACGCAAATTTAAAGGAGATCCATCACTATGGCAACCATTTTGGGAGACGTTTTCCACAGCTATCCATGAAAATACAAAACTATCTGATATAGACAAGTTTAATTACCTCAACTCCCTTTTAGAGGGCCCAGCTGCTGAATCAGTGTCAGGACTAGCCTTGACATCATCAAATTACCATGAAGCCACAACCATTCTACTAAAACGATTTGGTAATAGACAACAGATTGTTGGACGTCACATGAAAAATTTAGTCAAATTACAAATCATCCACGATATGAGAAATCTAAAGGGTATTCGCCAACTCTATGACAGTATTGAAGCCAACGTAAGAAGTCTAAAATCTATGGGCATACCTTCTTCATCTTTTGGAAGTCTATTATCACCTATTGTAATTGAGAAACTACCCGGTGAGTTGCAGTTGATAATAAGTCGAAAGGTAAAGGAGGACGAATGGGATCTCGATGAAATTTTAGAAATTATCGAGAGAGAAGTTGAAGCCAGAGAAAGAACCAGTTATTGTCACCAATCATACCAAACCAATACCTTTGCAAAACAAAACCAATTCCAGAAAAGACCACAGTATTCTAACCAATCCACGGCAGCAACACTGCTCACCAGCGATAGTAACCAATGGACACCAACCTGCACATATTGCCATGGACAACATTCTTCAAACTCATGCAAAACTGTATCCAGCATTGAGAACAGAAAACAATTCCTGATTCAATCCAAGAGATGCTTTATATGCTTACGCAGGGATCACATAAGTAGAAACTGTACCAGATCCTGTCCAAAATGCCATTTACGTCACCATATAAGTATTTGTCCAGAAGCCCACAATCAATCAAGCAGGGAATCAACCATGACTTATACAAAATCAGATCAAACTCACCAGAAACAAGATTTCAGAGCCAACGCACACGAACAAACCCAGTCGTCAGTAATGTACGCAAACCACAGCCATGATGAGATTTTACTCCAAACTGCTAGAGCCAATGTCTTTAACCCAGACACCACTGGAAATTTGACCAATTGTAGAATTCTTTTCGACACCGGAAGCCAAAGAACTTATGTCACAACCGAACTAAAGCAAAACCTGCAGTTACCAACTATTGGAAGAAAAACCATCAGACTGAAGACCTTTGGATCCACAGATGAAACCTTGCAAGAAGTAGAGGTCGTGAAAATCTCCATTCAAAGTATACAAAGAAAACCTATCACTGTAACTGCATTTGTTGTACCACTTATCTGCCAGAACATGTACAAGCATTTATCAGGTTTAAGGTTAGCTGATTATATAGAATCCAGATCAAACGGAGCAATCCATATCCTTATTGGATCAGACCACTATTGGGATTTCACCACTGGCCGAGTCAAACGGGGGGAGGAAGGTCCCATTGCAGTAGAGACAACCCTAGGATGGATTCTGTCAGGACCATCACTCGGCCTCGGAGAAGAATTCAAGGAGCATACTCTTGTCACGACTTTACACATTGGACTCGAGCAACAACTAAAAAGATTTTGGGACTTGGAAGCTATAGGAGTACAACCAAACCAAAACATATACGACGACCTAACTCAATCCATAACTTTCACAGAAGGAAATTATCAAGTCCAGCTTCCTTGGAAAAATCCACATCCGATGCTTCCAGACAACTACCAGATTTGTCAAAAAAGATTGAAGGGATGTTACCAAAGATTACTTAATGACCCAAAGCTGCTTCAGGATTATGATAATATTATCCAGGACCAACTTCAACAAGGCATTGTCGAAATAGTGAAGTCACCAAAATCCAACGATATGGGAACCATCCATTACTTACCACACCACCCAGTTATTCGAAACGACAAGTCAACAACCAAGATACGCATTGTTTATGATGCATCTGCAAAGACGAATTCAACTCCATCATTAAATGACTGTTTGTATACAGGACCATCATTGAACCAGAAAATATTCGACATCATCCTTAGATTTCGATCACATAAAGTTGCCTTGACCGGAGACATTGAGAAAGCATTTTTGATGATCAAAGTACCAGAAGAAGACCGAGAAGTATTACGATTTCTTTGGTTTGACGATATACGCAAGAAAGATCCTGATATTATAACCTTAAGATTTACAAGAGTAGTCTTTGGAGTCAACTCATCGCCATTTTTACTCAATGCCACAATCAAGTACCATATGGAGCAGTTCATTAACCAAAATCCAGATTTCGTCCAACGTTTTATGAGATCCATCTATGTCGACGGCCTAACTACAGGTGCCTATTCTGAAGAAGAAGCATTTGATTTATATCAATTATCCAAGTCATCTCTATCACAAGGTGGATTTAACTTGAGAAAGTTCATCACCAATTCACCAACTCTTCAAGATAGAATTAACCAGGAGGAAACCAAGTACATGTATACCAATACAAAATCCAGTCCAGACTGTCGTGAAGATGACCAAACATTTACGAAATCTGCCTTGGGAACCCATACGAAATCCAGCAGCGATAAAATGCCAACTCAAAGAATATTGGGCGTCGAATGGAATTATTCTTTTGATGAATTTGTATTTAACCTCGAAGAAGTTGCCAGAGAAGCCAGAGTCATCTTACCAACCAAACGGAATATTGTTAGCATCACATCCAAGTTCTTTGATCCACTAGGACTCATATCACCGTTCATTATCCAATTCAAGGTCTTATTCCAAGAAATATGCAAAGCCAATTTAGAATGGGATGACCCTGTCCAAGGGGATTTGCTTTTTAAATGGAACCAACTAGTCAAATCCATGTCAGAGACAAACATTATAACCATACCAAGATATTACCAATCAGCTTCAGAAGAATCACCAAGTCACATATCCTTAGTTGGTTTTTGTGACGCTTCATGTAAGGCTTATGCAGCAGTAGTCTACCTTAGAATCGAAACAGCTACTAATACCTACGTAAGATTTGTTGCATCAAAAACAAGAGTAGCGCCTACCACCACAACTACCATTCCCAGACTAGAATTATTATCTGCACTAATTTTGGCAAGATTGATAGTCAGTATCAAAGATGCATTAGAAGAAGAGATTAATATTAACCAGACGTCATGTTACACCGATTCAAAGGTCACACTCTACTGGATCCAACAACAAGGCAAAGATTGGAAACAATTTGTACAGAACCGAGTGAACGAAATCATAACCTTAACCAATCCAGAAATATGGAACCACATTCCAGGAAGAGAAAACCCAGCAGATTTACCATCAAGAGGAATGAGCCTCACAGATCTTCACCAGAGTACATTATGGATGGAAGGTCCACCATGGCTATGTAACATGTGACTTAAAGTCATTTGATAATAATTCCACACCTCAAGACTGTCTTCCTGAAATGAAAGTCAAACCACGTGAAGGCCAGACCAGAACAACCACTACGTTAGTCAACGTCCAAGAACCAACCAGCTTATTGAGCAATATCATCGACATCACCAGATTTAGCTCCTTCACCAAACTAATAAGATGCACAGCCCATGTTTTGAAATTCATCCAAATGCTCAAATCCAAATCGAAGTCTTCAAATCTAACCAGTAAAGATATTGATATGGCAGAAACCCGATGGTTGATTGAATCTCAGAGAAACTTAACCAGTCCTAAGAACTTCGATCAATGGGAAGCCCAATTTGGTGTTTACAAAGATGAAAATAACCTACTTCGGTGCAAAGGAAGACTTTCAAAGGCATCCATACCAGATCTAACCAAGTATCCAATCTTACTCCACAAGGAACACCCAATTACCAAGCTCATCATACAGCAATGCCACCAGAGAGTATTACACGAAGGTGTTAAATCAACTTTAACCGAACTACGATCCAGATATTGGATAATCAAGGGACGCCAGCATGTACGGAAAATCCTTTACCAATGCAGAATCTGTCGTAAATTTGATGGAAAACCATACCTGAAAATGGCGCCACCACCATTACCAGAATTTCGAGTCAAACAAAGTCGTCCTTTTAGCTTTGTTGGTATCGACTTTGCAGGTCCGCTTTATGTCCAAGGCACATCACCAAAAACATGGATCTGTTTATTTACCTGCTGCTCAACACGAGCAGTTCATCTTGAACTTGTTCCAGATCTCACCACTACCACATTCATAAGATGTTTACAAAGATTAATATCAAGAAGAGGTGTTCCCCAACAGATAATTTCAGATAACGCCAAAACTTTCATAGCCGCATCAGACCAATTAAACAAGATCTTCGACAACCAAGAACTCCACAGCTATTTTACCAAAAATCACATAAGATGGTCATTCAATTTAGAAAAGGCTCCATGGAGCGGAGGTTTGTTTGAACGCCTGGTTCAATCAATGAAAAGATGTCTCAAAAGAGTTCTTGGCAAGAGCAAGCTTACGTATGACGAACTTACAACCGTTGTATGTGAGGTTGAAGCCACACTCAACTCCAGACCAATTTCGTATGTATCCAGCGAAGACTTCGAGGAACCACTTACACCATCCCACCTTCTAACTGGTCATCGAATTCTGAATCTACCTGCTATCGAACAGGAACATGATGATGAAGATTTCAACCCAACTCATAATAAAGTAACCACGAGGATGGCCCATTTATCTACTATTCTTAACCACTTCTGGAACAGATGGAGCTCAGAGTATTTGTTGGAGCTAAGATCTTCACATTGCAACCAAGGTGAACAGAACCAAACTATTTCTGTAGGAGATGTCGTTTTGATTTCCAATGAAAATCTTCCTAGAGGGCAATGGAAACTCGGCAGAATTACAGCCTTAATTAAAAGCTCAGATGATATGATTAGAGGAGCGACTATTAAAACATCAACCAATACCGGAAAACCAGCCACAATTAATCGTCCTATACAGTTGCTGTACCCAATAGAAATCCAATCCAGTGCCGAACCACCAGTAAATCCAAAAGAAGTTAATCCACCACAAGTAACTGATCCACCACAAGTAACTGATCCACCACAAGTACTGAATCCACCAGTAATTGACCCAAAACCAAGAAGAAAAGCCGCACAGATAGCTGACGAGAAGAGAAAATCTTGGTTACCCGATTTGCTATAGGCTTTTTGTTATATTATAGTGAACATTTCATTTGAACATTGTAGACCACGAGCATTGTGATGACTGTGATCAGAATTTATCCCAGATCATCAGAGGGGAGTGTCAGTGAATTGCATTATTGTTGTCTGATCCATGATCAATTATCTCCCCTTATCATTTACCTCCCTTGAATAGTCAAGATTGTCACAGTATGATATTATTTTTTTTAGAAAAAGTTTTTGTTTATTAAAATACAGTTCTCATTATTGTCAACCACGTTTTTTCACTGAACCATTCCAAGGCTAAACTTAGCCACCACAACCAAATCTAGCACACATGTCCCCAAATACACACATAATTTTTTTAAGAAAACCTCTTAACCTGTATATCAAACCTTTTAAGAGTGGGAATTAATTACTCTTCATGAAACACCATTAGTTCTCCTAGCACTATTGCAGCCTCCACACACACACATTGAGCTTATTGCTTTGAAAATTTGGGGACGTTTGCAGTCCAAAATACGGACACTGCTGTAGGACCCCTAAAGCAGTTAGACCATCTTTCTCTCTTTACAAACATGATGTCATTTACTTCAAATGGTGGTTGTGGTAGTTCCATGTTCGGTTCTTGATCCTGGTGGTTAAGTCTAATGACCTTGAATAGGTCATCTTCACTCATAAGTTGCTCTAATTTCATTTGAAGCAGTGATGAATGTTCTAGGTATTTAGTATTTGCATGATAGGAAAAATTTCTTATACCGTAAATTTTCCTTTGTGTACTTTAAGATATTGTTATGGAAATTAAAAATATGATAACAATTAAACTACATAAACAAGAACGTCTTTCATTTTGATGAACTATGTGTGCTGTATCTCACAGATATCCAAGGATCTAAGTGCTGCCACCCAGAAAGGGCTTATATTTATAAAGTCAAGTTATATCAAGGTTACAGTCTACAATATCATAATGTGTATACAGTATATTTATGTTTTAAAAGCCAGATAAGACTCTTTTTACAATAGAGATGACGTCATGATTGATAAAGCGTGACATATGACAGTTAGTAGACATTAGGTAAATAAAGACAGCCATTACCAGACTCTAATAAAACAAATAATCATATTTTTACATGTTTAGACTTAACATTTTTATCAGTAATCATCTTTTTAGACAAATAACTTGCATAGTTTCATATAGCCTCCAAAAATAATGTCAATTTAACCTGTTCAGCGGAGATCCAAACATGCTAGTTATCATTTGCTCAAGCAACATTTGATTTGATTGCACCACTTGATTGATTTATGTGATTGATATCATCAGTCATAACTGATTGATCAAGAGCCAAATTGGTCTGATCAAGCATCCAAATGAATGGTTCTGATTATTCTTATCAAGCAAATAATTGATCTACGTTTAAATGATTTGGTTAAATAAAACTCATTGTAAGCTCATGATTTGAATAAGCAACTTCATAATTTGATAAACATTTGGAATAATTTGATCATCATTTTGAATGACTTAAATGATTTGATCAAAAAACTTTATGATTTGATTGACATTTTGTATGGTTTGATCAAACAACTTCATGATTTGATCAAGTAACTTCATGATTTGATCAAACAATTTCATGATTTTAATATCATTCAATCTTTTATTAGAATTTTGATACATAAGACGCAGTAGTTGTCTTGAATATGCACAATCATCGTAGGTTAAAGCCATACCTGCCACCAAATTAGAAATACAGTAGTTTTATAGATATGCCACGTAAAACACAGTGGCTAACAGAGTCTGAGAAATTTGATATTAACCCAATACACTGTGTGATGTCAATGGCACATGGACATGCATATTCAAATAGTATAAATAGTTAAAATTCTTCATGAATATCAACAATGGTTAAAGATAAATCACATGTAGGTCATATACTTGACGTCATTCAAATTTCACACATTCATTGAATTACTAATCAACTACACTTCAAGCCTTTTCCTCGGGTTCATATCTGTACCTTCAAACAAAATAATCTTTAACAATGCAATAAACTCATACATTGCAATTAAGAGCAATTTTTCATTGTTTTGATCCGATCTTTTAATTTATAGCCTAACAGAATAATCTCCTAGTTAGCATGGGAAGCCTCTTACTTATTCCCTACCAAAAATATTCAAAATATGACTTTAATGCAATGTTTTAATACTATTATATCCAACATTTTAACATTAAATTCAGAATAGCTCAGAGGTGTATATTATGTACATGCTTTACCAACACATACAAGGCATTATTTTATAGTAAGCCACAACAAAATAAATTTAAACATGTTTATATCTAAGGCAGATACTTCTTGGAGCCATATGAAGACTAGATCAGAGCAGTCCAGTGTTTGATGTCCAAATCAAAGTATGTAAATATAAACTACCAAAGACGATATATCACCAACAAGAGTTGTACAAGATAAATCTAAGGAACCTGTTTAACTAATAAACCTGTAACATTGTTTGAACTTATCTCTTTAGCCTACTATTACTATGTTATGACTAATACATTGGATAATCTAAATAGAGTGAAACACTTTCTTTTCACTGCTAAGTTTATTTGATATACAGTGGAGAGAAGGCCGAGAGAGAAGGCAGTCAGCCGTTTCTACCTACTACTACTATATAAATCTACTGATTATATACTAATATAGTGATCACTATTAAACTATTCCCCCTTTGACTGACTATCCCTAATTTTTCATTTTCCCACATTCTACATTTATTTACAGTTTGATGATTGACTTAAATTTTATGAATCATTATCTCAATCAAAGCATATCTTGTCATTGTCAGTCATTGTCAAACAATTTCTAGCAAAAGTGATAAATATGGTAATTTTTTTTTCAAAAAAAAGGACATGTTATAAGATAAGCTTATATGCTATATGTAAGAAAATTAAGAAAGATTTTGCTATAAGGAATCGTTATCAAATATTGCTTGATTCGTGAATGGCTTAATGGCGATCAGTTTTTGGTAGCATGGTACTAGAACTGCATGACAATTGCACAAACACTTCAATTAGATTACACACGGTAAACTTAACTTACAATTTCTATAGAAAATGTCATTTCTATAGTTATTGCATAGTCTCAATAAAATTCAAGTAATATTTTTGACTTTCAACAGCTGCTGATAGTTATGGATATGCATGGATTTGAAGCTCAAACTGCGAAAATGTGCTGTGAATACTTAACTGATTTGCTTAGCCAAAACATTCCTGTTCCTGAAACTATGGTTTGAGTAGTTGAACAGATAGTGAACATGCCCTTAAATATCACACTTCTGTTACTTTTATTACTTGTTAAAACTTTGCATATTTAAAAAGTTTAAAAACAAAATCTCATATTTCCTGCCTGTCTCATTATTGTGAAGCTCAATAAACCAGCAAAACATCAAAGCCTGAACTATGACAATTCACTCTGACCTTTTCTATGCACTTTTTTGTTTGAGTTGATATCCATTGAATGCAAGGTTATATCATAATAACTGTGACTAGTCTTTGATGTACTGAAATAGAGTCTCCAATATAGTTGAAAAAATATCCAGTATTTATTCATAATATCTTATGTTTTGAAAAGATTTTTTCATCATTCAATTTAACATTAAAGAAGACCACCCAATAATCATGATATATCATGTATGATGAATTATGAATAAATATTAAAGATTGTAGATTTTGGGAGGAAATCTATTGAGTTTGTACAACCAGTTAATAATGCATACAAGCATAACTTTCTCTACATCAATTCTTGCTATCTTATTCTTTGCATAGAGATTGAAACTTTGAGCATTTTCTGCTGCTACAAAAGTCATAGCATAATAAAACCATAACCTTCATTTTAGAAAGATAACCAAAATTTTTTTTCTGATAATGCATTAATCACCAAACATCAACTGGAGCTGTTCTCCATTTTATTGCATCCTGGTCCACACCAAAAACAAAGCTAAGTCTTAAGGCGCCCGCACACGGAGAGAAAAAGGTGCGCGCCAATTATGCTTGACTATTAGCGCATCGTGTGCAAGTGATTTTCGGTGTGCATTTGTCCACACATAGTTATGTGAAAAATATCTATTGTGTGCGGGGAGCCTTTAATGTAAATAAATTGCTATTATGCCATGAATAATCTGTTAGCTAGTTGGACGGGATTATGTTATATGCCTGTAAATATGAATTTTGACATCACGTCTATGACACTGATCATAACAAACATATCCTAAATGGTGATAATAAACACAACTAATATAGAACATATGTAGAGATTGGTGGGGTTATCAAACACATCATAATAATACAGTTGGTATTTAACCTCTCTCTACAACTGATTGTATCTATTGGGAATATACAATCAAATTAATAACATCTTTAGACCATTTCTGTTAGTGTCAAGAGAGTTCTACTGATAATTACAGAAATATGGTAAGCTCTTCTACATGTAGCTATATATCAAAACATTCCATCAAAACATTCAATCTGCAATCCCTTTGGAAAATCTATACAAAACATCATGCAATCATTATTGATAAACAGGGCTTTGAAGGCTCAAATTTTGATGCTGAGTTTAGAGCACTATTACCTACTATAAATGTTTCTCAGTTTTAGGCATAGCCGGAGAAAGTGGGGAATTAGCGAAACCATGTTAATCCCGATTTTCCGATACCTATTAAGTTTAGCAGCAATTACTCGCAGGAAAAATTGATTTCTAAATTTATTGATACAGGGAAATTTTGCATTTTTTCCACCTGTTATAATTGACTAAACTGAAGATGAATATGCTACCTTTAAGATGAAAATAAACGAAAGAACATTTTTAAATTTTTATTCTACTGTCCTTGATGATTCATCTCAATTCATTTTATCCAATTAGAAGCATAACACATTTAAAGATCAAAGGCTAAAGACTCTGTTGAAAAAATAGAAGAAAGTTACACCAAATAGCACGAAATAACCTAAAATAACAAGTTTTGATAAGAATCTATTTTAATCTTATCAGAAATATGTTATAACATCTTGATTTTATCACTTGTCTAATAAACATGTTTATCTCTATTAACTCTGTTAATAAACAATAACAACTTATTAACATCTACTTTTTACTAGCACATCATACACAACTACATATCCTTTAAATTGTAGATGAATGTCCTTAAATGACAATCAAATGGTTTTAAAGGGACAAAGTCAACTAAATAAAGTTCCAATCGCTCAAACAAAATACTGGCATTGTCATCTTCAGAAAAAAAAACTCTTGATCACTAAGCAAAAGAAACAGAAAGTTTGTTTAATTTTTTGCAAGTTTTTTAAAACTAAATTTTAAAATTTCTGTCAAAATAAACAGATTTGAAAATGAAAACATAAAATTTGAAAAGCTTTTAAAGAAGAAAAAACAAAATTCAGTGCGACTTAAGATACAATTTCAACTCTCTATTTGAATTCTAGTCAGACAAACATTCATTTCACCTTTGAAATTTTTCAAGATCACAAGATATTTTCCTTTGATTGAACCAATGTGGGTAAACTTGAGTTTTCGGTTGTTTTCTCTAGAAAAAATATAAACTGCATAACTCACTGGGTTCAACAAATACAAGTTTTCACAACTTAAATAGATGGACTTGAAACATTATCATTTGTACTTAATGTCTTTAAATATTTTAAATTCACAAGAGTGTAGGTAAGATTTGGGTGTCCACATCACGAATTTTGAAAAAAAAAAATCAGCTTTAAGATGCAAAATAGTGGTTGTTTTCTGATTCTGTCACTCGTATACACTTCGGAACTAGGCTAGTGACTAGATAACCTTGTATACTATACGGTAGTCGCCATATTGAATAAAGTATAGTTCAGCCAATCACAATCATTTTTCAGAAAGCCAATCAAAAATAATCTTTGAACAAGAGTTGTCTTTTCCAGACTATTTACCGGCAAGATGGACACCTTCGTGGTCGAGTCATTACATAGCCTCAAACAAAATGACGAAGGTTGAGCCAAATGCTGAATCTGAGTAATTGTTTTATAGAATATACAAATATGTTCCTGGGTTTGTCAATTCTATCATGCATGTAACTGAAATTATCAAGTGACTGGCAAAAACGCAGATGAACACTGAACAGTTGCCAAAATTCTTGAACACAGTGCGAGATGACATGATCTGAATATGGTTTTTCAGTTGCAATTCGTAGAACAGAAAGAAGACATTCTCATGAAATAATCATAGTTTGTGCTATCATTATGGGCCTAAGGTCTTAGTTTATTGTCCCACCCAAAGGACTAGAGTGTTCTTTTCTCAACCCCTCTGACCTGGATCAATGACAGTGGAAAACTTGATTGGAGAATGGAGAATATGAAGGTATTTTACCCATCCATTCTGGGATTGATTCCTGGAACTTCAGGATAACAACTCATGAGCCATTCTCACTCAAGTCGTCTTGAGAAAAGGATCCTTGAATCCTACTTCAAGAAAGTTCATCTCGTGCTATTCATGCTCAGACTTGATGTGCATTGTCTGGTGTCATTAAGTGCTATAACCCAACAATTAAAGGACAAAGATATGTCAAGACATAGGTCATGTATAAATATAACAGTATATTATCAAGTGACCAGTTTGGTATTTCAAATATTTCAACTATCTTCACAATTATACAATGATAAAAATATAAGTAGGTTTGAACAGAGTAGGTATGATATAACACTTTCATTGCCTGGTTCAGTCATGTTTCTTTGCAAAGGTATAGGCTTCAATCTAGTGATTTAGTTAACCCTTGCGAGATCGATTTGAAACAGAAAGATGCTGATCCATTTTTAATTTCAGCTAATTATTTTCTAAATAAAAGCAGGTTTCAAAGTTTTCCTGAAAATGGCGAAATGGAAGGGTAACATTTTCTGGCAATTAAAAGTTTGATGGAATATGATTGGTTGAGAAGTAAACTCTGGACCAATGAAAAAGTATAATGACGAGAATATCTTTTTATTGGAGCAACAATGCCGCTGCTGAAGGAACATGGGTTCTAGTGTAACAAAAATACACTTTCAGAACAATTTTTATTACTTTGTGTTTGATAAAGCATATTTTATGATTAAGTTTTTGTGAATTGGTATAAAACTGTATCTCTGTAATAGTTTGACAGGCATATGCGTACCATTGCCACTCAATATCCTTAAATACAAATACATTTAAGATCAATGTGTAACTTTCCCTTATACGATAATATCATAACTGATACTCTTGAATAAGTTGAGTGAGGCAGTTCAAACAAACCTTCAAGTATCCTATAATAGGTTTGTACTGATTAGACTTATGTAAGTAAATTAAAGACCTTTTATTAATCTGGTGTAACATCTGATAACAATATCACATACCAGAATACCTTTATTATTATATTAATCTACTTAATATTTATTAGTATCTGATGGAATGTAAGGTATTCCATAATGTAATAAGCTTATATCACTTATATTATCTTAAAACAATAAACATAGCTCTTATCTTAGGTGCATCTTCAAGATCCATGGGCAGTTGAAAGAAATGTTGCTTTCTCCTGTTTTACATGTAATTTTCATCGTTATTATCCAGCAGATATAAGTAATAATCCATTCCTTTTCAACCATTCTCTCCAATGTTATTGGAACTAGCTGCACACTTTGTGATTAAGCATAATAGCAGAACCAAAATTTGAAAATTTGAATTTCATAGCCTACTTCCAATAAGGTAGGCCTACATACAATGGCAAAGCAAATTTTTTCATGGGTTGGGGACCATGTTAAGAGAAAACTGCAATTGAAAGCAGAATAAATTTGTTCACCCATTCCTAATTGCACCATGCCATCATAAGGAGTATAATCCTATTGAAAGAATGTCCAAAAAGAATGATTGAAAACAGATCTTTAATATCACTACTTGCTCACACCAGGAAATGAAGAATTAAAATTACAAACAAAATATACATATCTAATTTGGGGGTAACTTCCTTTTTAAAAGGTGTAATGTAAGATTTGAATAGCAGGAAGATTGCCAGAAGTGATAAATGGACTTATTTTACCTCTAAATTGAAGAGGCAGACAGGGGCAATTAATCTGGTCTTAATTAAATCAGAGAATCTTCAGTTTACATCAAATAGAGGAAATCAGGAAAGATTATAAACTCTACATTCCATACTGACTTTTCTTTTCAATTCAAAATACAAGTTTAAACTTCAAGACGCCAGCTGAACAGATGGCTATCAAAGTGAGATTATTTCACAAAGTAGCACCCCAGTAAAAATAATCATCAAAATTTCAGTGATATTTCACTGAAAATTCACTGACATTTCATCAAAATACACCAAAAGAAAGGGGCAAAATATTGTCGAATTTTCAGTGAAATAAAGATGACATTCTACTGAAATTATACCAAAATTGTATCAAAATTCACATATTATTTCGGCATTTTTTCACTGAAAGAAAGGGGCAAATTTTTTTCAAAATACCACTAAAATTTTGATAAAATATCATTAAAATTACCCCAAAATTTGGACATTATTTTACTGAAAGAAAGGGGCAAATTTCTTTCAAAATACCACTAATATTTCAATAAAATACCATTGAAATTGCCCCATAATTTGGGCTTTCTTTCACTGAAAGAAAGGAGCAAATTTTCATCAAAATATCATTAAATTTTCAAGTGAAAATAGAGGTTGATTTCCAAAAACATTTTATTGAAATTAAAATTGATATTTTGTTGCCAATGACAGAAAAAAAAAGGTGATTTTTTCCTTTCAATATATTTATTCAATATCAATATCTTATCTTATTATTTAACTTTGGAACAATGGTCTAGCTGGAGACATATTCTTCCCTGGATATCTTATTCATCAATTCAAAGTTTTGGCCTGAAAAAGAAAATAATAATAATATAATAAAGTAAAGAATTATATTTACATATCAATTTGTCAAATCCATTTAAAAAATATCTTTGAGCATACTCTATGTAGATGGGATGGTAGTGCTTTATAAATACAAATATTATCTTGATGTACTGGGACCCCATTTCAAGCTATAAATTGCATCAGGCCAGGAGACTTGAAAGACACACACAGTAAACAATCATTTTTAGGATCACTTTGCTGAACAGGACCTGCAGAATGGCTTAAAATTTGTTCAAGATAGCTTATGCCAAGTAATCATATGTCGTTACAGCAGTGTGGTTAAATTTTGGCATGCTTGACGAAGTCAAAGACAATAACTGGAATACTTTTCAACAAAATAGATTTCTAGTATGGCAAGATTTATCAAGGACAGAGTGCTTTGATATTCACCTTTAGTTAACATTTTGCCTGCTATCTTTAAACTAAGCTCGGCATCTGTTGAACTAAAGTAAAAAAATATATTAATATACAAAATGAAGTGAAGGAATCAAGGATTCCACTACCGTTAGCAGCTTTGATTAAACTATTAAAAAAATTGGCGATACAAGGACTTTATACAGGGGCCATTTTGGTTAGGGCCAAACTGACGATTAGGCCTACCCTATGAAAAGTGGTCTGAATATGTTAGAGTTGTCTTGTAGCAAGTTAAACATCTTTAAATGATGCCCAAATGAAAAATTGTATCCTTACTCATACTGCAATGGTTTCAAACTGGTCCTTTATATCCGTGTGATTTTGTTCTCAAAATTCAATCACATCACCTATGACCTAAAATAAAATAAACATAAATATATATATTTGAAGGATACATATTTAAAACTATCAGTTCTACCAAGACTCAGGGCAACAATAATGAACAAGTCTAAATGCTGCTGGTCAGGGGCAACAAATCAATAGCTTGAGTGAGGCCCCCATTTAATTCTACTTCTAGAATCTAGTACATTAGTTAGTAGGCCTACTCCTAGTCTTTGTATCTTCGACTTACGTACGAGTTAAACTGTGAATTCTTTTGGGTTGAAAAGCTGTTACCTGAAATTAGTCAAACAGAAGCAACTGTTCCATCGTGATTTCCATGCCTTATCCCCAAAAGCACACAATCCTTGCCGTAAGGTCGTAAGGAAAATGAATTGATATGGCGCCAGAAAGTAACGAAACTGGCGGTGTAGAAAAAAAGAGCGGGAAAATATAAGTTAAAAAAATGATCACATACTTACAAAACGAAAAACCATCCAGCATAATATCCTGTCATTCTAAAAGCAATAAAATTCCAAAAAACCACAAGAAATCGGTTAAATTACGCACTACGAAGTATAAGACACGTTTTTTGGTATATAAAGCGGTGACCGATCATCTTATTTTTTATTTACATTTCGTTTTCATTTTTAAATCGATACGTTTTTAATGGAACCGTTTCCGGCATTCGACTCTTAACTACCGACACAAAAGGAAAACTACCATCAAGATAATAACTTATGGATTGACATTGTTGACAAACCTTTATTCGCCGTGCCTTCACGTTTTTCGAATATCAATAACTCTAAGAGTTTTGATTTTGAATTGTCATTCGTATTAATTTAAATGAATGTAACTAATAGTAATAAAATATTAATTTTACCTTTACCATAATTTTCGGTAGTGGAAAGATATCGAGTAAATAACTCGCGATACGAAGATAATCTTTGATATTTTTCTTTCTTTCGTTTGCTAAATCACTATTGCATCAAGACAGGGTGTAGCGTTGATACGTATGTAAGACATCACATTTACGGCACAATTCCAGTGAAAATGAATCAGAAAAAAATAAGATTTTCGTTTGAGTTTGTTTTGTTCCCGGAAAAAAACCAAGGTCAAGGTCCATCTTTTTATTTGACTGAATACCGCCGTCTAAAAACTTAGTAAAAGTTAAACGATATCAGATCAAGCTCCGATGACGAGAATGAAAATTGTTACCAATCTCAGCGCAAGAAGGAATATGGATAAACTCTGAAGAAGGACCGAAGCATCAATGTCATAACGAAATGGACCATGCATGGGCATGATGCCGATGGGCATGTCCCGATATAGCAATAGAAACAGTTCCTCATCCTCCATCAAGTAGACCCAATACAGTAGCAGTAGTGAGTCAAGACTATGCAAGGCCAAGCAAGAGTTTCCTTTTTCGGGATGTAGGTATGTCTTAACTTATTCATTTATTTCCAATAACATTGTAACAGATTTTATACACCAAAATGGCAAAATCAGTAGCCTACCTGTGTTGGTCATGGAGTATTTGCCAGGGAGTCATGGGACATGAAGATTTGTTGGCCTATAATTTTTTCACTAGCCCAAATTTCATTTAACTTTATTTTGCATGGTCCTGTTCGTTTTCTAAATAAATAACATAGTCCGCAAATCTTTCTTTTTCATTTTTTCAGAGAAGATCATAATGAATAAAGAGTCCTGTCAGAATTTAAGAAAACCATCAGACCACAGATTTTTCTCCAACACTGCAGCTGTTATTTTTACAAATCTTCAAAACAGAAAAACTACACAGAAAAAAATCTATTTTGATTGAGTAATGACAACTACAAAATTTTTCTACATTATCTATGTTAAAGGAAAAATTAAATGTACATATCGGCAGAATTAAAATATGTCAAATGGATATGGATTTAACTCTTGTTGACACTTTATATCTTTTGAAAATGTTACAGGAGATAATGTAAGCTATCTATAAGCATGCTGAAATTTTAGTGAAATTTTGTTTTGTCATCAAAATTGTAATTCATATTTAAAAATTTCACTTAATTTTCAGCACTGTCATCAAAATTTCAGTGAAATTTTGTGTTTCACCAAATATTGATGAAATTTTGAAATCTTTTTTAGCGAAATTTCATCGAATTTTGGCAGTTTTATAGAAAGATGGCAAAATTTGCCATATTTCAGTGAAATTGACCAAATTTTCACTGAAATTTCGTCCTCATTTTTACTGGGGGCATAATTTTGAATTTTGGCCTCAGGATATCTGGAAAATATCAAATATAATTCCTTAAAAATCTCTCAGAAGACGACTTTTTCTTCCTGTCCATACTTTTATGAATCTTTTATAAATTTCAGTTCTCATTAATGCTAATTATAAAGAAATCAATCTTATTCGATTTGAATGAAAAGTTCCACATATATTTCCTCCCTACTTATGC